>OU744448.1:26228643-26398458 GCA_916610825.1 Haliclystus octoradiatus
AATAATAATAATAATAATAATAATAATAATAATAATAATAATAATAATAATAATAATAATAATAATAATAATAATAATAATAATAATAATAATAATAATAATAATAATAATAATAATAATAATAATAATAATAATAATAATAATAATAATAATAATAATAATAATAATAATAATAATAATAATAATAATAATAATAATAATAATAATAATAATAATAAATTCCGTCTTTAGTATGAGTTGTCTCCTACCTTCAAATAGTCAAAAACGTCCTCTGTGTCAATGGCTAATGCAATTTATAGCTATTCATGTCTTTATATTTTAAGGCTGTGCATTAGTGATAGTTATGGCATTTTATCCTGCATCTGCCTGTATGAAACCCATACAAACACATATAAAATCAATAACAATTCCCTGTTTTTCCAGTTGTTTCTAAAAGATCAAAAGACTTATACAATATACATGGATCATTTGCACTTTGAATGTCAGCAGCAGGCAAACGTTGTCATGAGAATTATCCTGTCATCAGTAGACCTTTAATATATTTTTTTAGTAGGCCTAATAGGCCTATTTATTTTTCTGGCTCAATGATAAATTCTTCTTCATTATAGTGATATGTCTTACTCTCTGACATGCAGAAAAAAGAAACATGCCAGGGTTTTGCTTATTTACACTGGTGGAACAGTCGGGATGCGTAATGACCCTGTTTTAGGTAAGGCATCAGACAGTAAGCCTACCAGGTTGTGTTAGACTATTGTTTTGAAGTTGAATTGCCTCCATATGACTCAAGTAGGCTGGTGATCCAATTCCAAATGGAATCTTGAACTAATAAATAGACTAAACAGGAAAACCTTTTTTGAAAAAAACTGTTCATGAAAATATTCATGAAAAGGCAAGCCAATGTAACATTTATGAACATTTTATCAACAGTTTATAAGGTATTAGTCGACAGTTCATAAATGTTCGTAAAATTCATTGAGCAGTCAATTAATGATTAAAAATTAATAAATATGTAGAAATGATATCTACAGGGGTTTTCTTTGCATGTGATATTTCAGCCTCATTTTCGAGGAAGCTTTACTACATGTTTCCAATATTATAGATGACTTACCACATTTGTTATCAAAAATCATAACATATAGTGGAAGTACTACCAAAACATTGCAGTTTGAAACTCAGAGATCAACTAACCTTTGTGGTTTTATAATGAAAAAAGTCAATGGAAATTTTGGAAGTGGGTAATTACAACTGTGAAAACAATTCATGAACAGTTCATGAACCGTTAATGACAAAACGTTCAAGAAATTACGCCATTTAACGTTCATGAACTCGACTCATTTTTTCTCAAGGGTAACTCCAAATTAATTTGTAAGGCCTACTCTTGAATTTTACTCAAACATACAACTTGAACTACTTGTGTCCTGATTTAGTTTGATAACTCAAAATGTTGCCATTGTTTTTTTGCAACAGTGTTATTCTACATTCTAGGATATGTTGTTCAACCAAACTATTTGGTTACAGCGCTTAGACTGCAGCCAATATTGCACGATAAAAGTCTACTTGAAAATTGCAACAAGGACGAAGGGATCCCAGCTGATAATGAATATCCTCGATTAGTAATGCCGTAAGTTCACTTTTAATCCTAATCCTGTTTAATTTAAATAATATCCCTTTAGTATGGTTGATGATAAGGATCTCTGATCTGAAATTTCTCTAATTTTGTGACAGATTTTTCAAATTCTACAAATTCAAATTTCTTACATACATTCATTTACATCTAAATGCTACATCATTTTTTATTTGGCCATCATTTTAAAAGTCTATTTGACTATTTAATTTTGGATGCATTGATGAGTTTTTACCTCTGCTTGATTATTTAAAGAAACAAGTAACGAGTTTCACGCTTACACATAAAAAGTCTCTCTATGATATAATCTATAGCTTGAAATATTATCATGTATTTAGAAAGCGAGGCATATCAGCGCGGTTTTGAATGTGAGTGATGCAATCCAATCAAATGTAGGCCTATTTAAACTTTTCAAACAATCAAATAACAATGTAATATTCTAATTGAAAATCAATTGAAACTACGTAGAATTTAACATACCTGACCTCCAGTTGAAAATCCAAATATTTGAAATCTTACTTTTAATGTAGACTTCAACACTCGGACATCACTTTTCTTTTGAATGATTTGATCAACTCAACTGGACCGCACGTGGACTCAGTAAAAAAGGAACTCAGAGAGTGATGTCAAACCGGCTGCTTTGTAATACCGGCTGCGATGTAAAACCGGTCGGAGGAATTATTTCCCTCGTTACTTGCGAGAAGTCTGTATGTAGTCTCGGTAAAACGTAAACAATTTGTTTGTGATATGATTGATACGAAAAAAGTTATTGAAGAATGACTGAAGTAAAATAAGTTTTTATTTTGAGAAAACGTGTTTTGGAACTCCACATGTTTCAATAGGAATCAAAACAAATCAAATAATTTATATTATATTTATACATTTACATTATTTACATTCACATATCTACATTATTACAATTCAATATTTGAAATCGACGACATTTTCACATGTAGTTAATGTGTAGTTTACAGACAGGAAGTAATTCCCGTCTCCACAGTCATGTCAATGACCTTATGTTTAAAAAGTTGTGATGTCTTGAATTGACACAAATTAAAAAGTTATCTCATCGCGATTTCTTTTTAAAAAATTCTCTGCTAGTGAGAGCTTTGAGTTGGAGGCAATTTGTGGTAGGATTACTTTAGTAAAGTAGAAACCAAGATTTACTGCTGCGTCAGCTTGACCTCTGTTATTCTATCACAAATATTTACACATATTACTTAAACATTTACACATATAAATACACACACAACAGGGCTATTTGTGATAGGATATTTTACCTCTGCTTGATTATTTTGAAAAATTAGTTGGCCTACCTCTGCTTAATTATTTAAAAAAAATATTTTACCTCTGCTTAATTATTTATAAATCCCCAAGCTCATTAAGAGGGTGTTACAAAGGTATTACTTCATGGTAGCCTAGTATAGTAGCGATAAATTGTTTACTTGATTAACCGATGATTATTCTCACAATTGACTTATGATAAAAGCTTTGTAACATGGATCATTCGCTCAAAACGATATATTCTCCTGCGGCATACTCTTTTACATGATTCAGAGTACAATAGATCACTTTTTTTTAAATATTTACCTAAATTTATTCTATTTTGATTATTTCAGACTTGCATGCGCTGTTGTATACTTAAGGGAATAACAAAAAAAAATATTGATCGCCTCCAGAAAATTCCTGCGGTCCGATGCTGTCCAAGACTCAAAGAAGCTAGAATATAAACTTGCTTGCGGCTCATTCGTATCTCCAACATCACTCTTGTAAAATTTTGCGATGAAGCATTTTATAACAACCTTTGCATGAACCCTTACATGAAATTTTTGTCAAACTTGGGCAATTTTGCCCATAAACCTTTAAGAAATGTTCATAAACTGTTCATGAGGTTCAATTGACCTGTTCATTACATTGTCTATTTTCCATAGGGGAAAGGAATGTTTCATGTACGGTTATCAAGAACATTCATGAAAAGTTCATGAGAATTGGGTCGTTTATTGTTCATGAACTATTTTCACAATCAAGTTTGCTTTTTGTCCATAAAAAATTGGATTAAAGTTCAAGAACATAAAATGACATTCTTTTTCATTATTTTTTAATAGCAATTCATAAACTATTCAACGTATATCATGAATTATTATTAATCGCAAGTTTTTTCAAACATTTTCTTGCTTCTTATTGGTTAATCGAACACTGACAATTCCTAATGTCTTCTAACTCTGTTTTACAAATTTTTCAATTTTCAAAATAATGATTTACTACATTAAAAGGAGCGGATCTATAATGTTTATTATATAAAAAAAATTGCAAATAATTAATAAGAGGACAACGAAGTGCAAAGAAGTCTTCATCTAATGAAATCGATAGCGTTTAAGTCTCTAAATTATGGATACATATTTGAACAAACTTGTTGAGATGAGTTTGTAATATTTCTCAAAATGCAGCTGTAATTGGTTATTTCTTTGCAGGGTTAATCAAGGTATGGATTAATGACAAAACAATTATCAAACTACTTTTAGCGTGACACTGAGAATTTATCAGGCCTCGGCGCGTGTTACCTGCCTCAGCCTACGTTTTGTGCTCAATCTCTTTCGATAACTGTTAATTGTTCATGAAAATGTGCCATTTTATCTTTGTCAATGTATTTCGTATTCGTATTAACTTGATTATCATTCATAACACAGAGTGGCTGAATTTGGTGGCAATGTTCATTACTTTGTTAAAGAATACAGCCCTCTTCTTGATTCATCTAATATGTCAATGGAACACTGGAAACAAATAGGTGCTGACATTCAACAACATTACTTTGAGTATGATGGTTTTGTTGTTCTTCATGGCACTGATACAATGGCATACACTGCATCAGCGTTATCATTTATGCTTGAAAACCTTGGAAAACCAGTTGTTTTGACAGGATCACAGGTTAGACTAACAATACTTAAATAAAGTAAATATTTAATAATCATTTCATCATCGTCATTTAAGATTTTAGAGAAAACCATCTAAGGTGAACGAGGTTTCCTTTCTAAATATCACATTATTTCGAAGATTTACAAAATTTTTCACATGATTGACTATCTGTATAGAGAAACAAACACAAATTTATATAAATTGAAGAACTATGTACGTAGTAATGAAGACTAACATGCCATAATTATATTTGAAAGTACATGAACATTGTGCTCTATTCCTGGACAAGCCCTCATACTACCAAATCTTTTACAGTCAATAGTATTGTCTGAATAAAATTGGATCCTACAATCCCAAATTGCAGGAGGCTAAAGAAAATTCAGATCTCAACAAAAAATCAAAAACATTTTCAAGATTTTCTAAAGATTCCTTATGGATAAACCTTTTGTTAGGCACTGAGTTAGATACCGTCTATGGCTTAGTCTCCTGTGGTATTAAGCTCAATTATTGTATTTCATAGTTTAGGCTATCTATGCGACGGCTCTTATGAAGACGTGAAATGGCTCTATTTCAACTCAAAAATGTTCATCAGAAACAGGCCATTTATGGTTCATGAACTGTTCATGAGCTGTTTATGAGGTGTTCATCAACTGAACATATTTTTAATAGAGAAAGATATCTATGGTTCAAACCTACATATGGCAGCAAAATAATTGTACATTGAGAATTGCTTTAAAGTTATACCACTTATGATGGCAATCAAGTATATAGCCTATAT
Source organism: Haliclystus octoradiatus (assembly GCA_916610825.1). Lineage (NCBI taxonomy): Eukaryota > Metazoa > Cnidaria > Staurozoa > Stauromedusae > Haliclystidae > Haliclystus > Haliclystus octoradiatus. Next base: position 26,233,959 of record OU744448.1, read on the forward strand.
GTGTTCAGGCTCACTCTTGCCACAGGCCAATCACTTACATATACATTTTTAAGTCACAGGGCTTTGGGGACTTGAAAACTTGATAGGGTAATACTAAACTAGAATAACATATTTTGTCTGTCTTTGACAATTAGATCTTCAGATGAGAACATTCATTCAATAATTCCATCATGATTTGACTAATTTATGAAATTTTGAAATTTTTTCTTGAAGACAGAAATCGAAAACGAATTGGCGATGCTAAGGATAGTTGCTTATAAAAATATTTCATATGATTGGCATACAAAAGTGTTTTCAACGTATATATATATACAGTATTCATTGCTGTTTTCATTTTCGTTTTTGACCTAGAATTTGATTTTTTAGTGATATAAACAGAGAATGCGACATCGGTTTTCTGAATAATTAATAACGCTGTTGACGTCAACTCCATTTTTGCCATCATCGCAGCTCAATATATCATCAAATCAATCAAGTAATGTAGGCCTATCATCAAGTAAAGTCAAATTTGCGATGCACTTCATATGGAAAATGCAATCTGCCTTGAATACACAGGAGGACTTACCCCTACGAAAAACATTTCAGGAGTTCATGAACAGTTCATGAAAATTGTTGCCATTTAACGCTCATGAACAGTTCATGAACTGATGAACTATTTTTCACAGGGGTGATCATCACAATCTCTGAGCCTCCGTCGCTGGGAGAAGGTTGGGTCAGGGAATCTTTATTACTTTATTAGGCAGTGTTTCAAATGTTATATATAAATAGCCCGCTCTTCGGGGGAGCTTTCCCACCTGTCTGGGAAATCCCTGATGATTTTTTCTGTTTTATTCCAGATTCCATTGATTGAGTTTCGGAATGATGCAATGTCTAATTTGATTGGTGCTCTCATCATAGCTGGACAATTCAATATTCCAGAGGTATCTTTCTTTTTTAACAAATTTTTTCTCGTAACAGAATGCTGCTTGGACAGAATAGCAAATGTTTGACACCTATCACTAAACTTTTTAAAATATAGCTTTCAAGCTGAATCTTTGTAGCGTATATTTTAGACTGCCTCATACTTCAGTTTTTACGGATGGTATTATTGCTACCAAGTCCTCAAGTGTACATTTTCAAATCGCTTCCGCTGCATTTGTGTATAGTAACAAATTAAATAATTTGTATAAGTTTCTTATTGGATTTATATTAAAAAAAAAACATTACCCACCATAACTACTAGTGTTACTACTGTGGTCTAATTTTTATGAACTGTTCATGAAGTGTGACTGAGGTTTGATCATGGACCAAATATGAACAATGTGAAAAGGTACATAAGTAAAACACAGTTGAGTGCAATGCATATTTGAAATCAACATCAGTGGAAAGGAGTTGTACATTCTATAAGCTGTGCATTTCAACATTTTCTTCTAAACTTCTTTGTTGAAATATGACCAAAAAATCGTAAAAATATCAACTTTCCTCTGAATTTTCTCTAACCTTCCGGAATCTAGGGTTCCAGGATTCCTACTTTTTTGTCGGACCCTGCCTTTATTGAAAATATTTCTTCTTCCACTCCGCAGCATTCAAACCTGCTTAATAGAGCTTTTCACGTTTTCCCAATGAGTCCCTCGAGAGTTATTGAAAGAAAAGATTGATAACCCGGATAGTGTATGTTTAAAAGACCGTGACTCCAGGATGTATTGTTATGCAACACCAACATGGCCGATGTAAAAAAGCTCTATTGCGCTCCAGAATGTTGATTCAAAAGAAATCTAAATTAATTCCAAATGGGGTCCACTGTTACGACATACTACATTTCAATATGGTCTACATGATGGAATGTATCTATAAAATAAAATTAAGATTTTGATACTGAGCCAATTCTAAAATATATCCTGGTCATTTCTTCTTTTACCAATCCTAAATTTAAGTTTCTTAATTACTACATCTTATCAAGTTATATATATATATTTATTGATTAATACTTCAACATCTATTTTATCTAGCATCATGAATTAATACAGAGTCATATAACATTTTGTCAACATCATTTTCATTTTTGTATCAATAGGTAACAATCTTTTTTGCTCATAAATTGTTTCGTGGGAATCGAACAAAGAAAATGAGTGCTGTCATTTTGGATGCATTCGATTCTCCTAATTTGCCACCTCTTGGAACACTTGGAACAGTTATTAATAGTAAGTTGATACGATACTGTGGTGAATAATTGAAGCATTTTACTTCTTAGGCCCTGTTTACAAGGAGGGCGAGTTACCCAGGTAGGCGAGTTACTCGCCTTACCGAGTTAAAATGTGTTGTGTGTTTACAAGGGTCACCTGAGTAACCAGCCTACCCGAGTTAAATAATTTGAAGCCAATCTAAGCATCCGCGCTGAAATGGAACGATTTAAGAACAAAAGATGTCTACAGCGGAAACGTTCGAAACAATAGAAAAGTAAAGCTATCATTTTTAATTTTAACCCGCCTACCATCAAAATTTTCAAAAAGTGACAGAAATTTGTCTCGGGTAGGCGAGTTACCCGGTCTGCCAAGGCGAGTAACTCGGGTTGGCGAGTTACTCGGGTGGGCGAGACAACTTTCTCACTTTGCTTGTATACAGAACGCGCATAAACAATAGACCCGGGTAACTCGCTACCCGAGTAACTCGCCAACCCGAGTAACTCACCTACCCAAGTAACTCGCCCTCCTTGTAAACAGGGCCTTGATAGTATTGATACTAGTATTAGTAGGCCTAGTATAACATAGAATTCAATAGCATTAACCCTGCGATTCTGTAGTTCATGAATGTTAAATGGCTCCAATTTTCATGAACTGTCCATGAACTGTTCATAGCAGTTCAATGTTAATTACTGTTTTTCCTTAGCCCCTGAACAATCAATTATGCAGTGTAACCCTGTTAAATTCACCAATTTTTCAGTAAGCCTATTAGCTTCTATCGAACCCAACTATTTCACTCTGGTTAACATTACAACCCACTAATTATCATAATTTTTGGTTTCATCAGGACAAGGATATTGAAGATGAAAGATGCTATGCATACTGTATTATGCATGATATATGTATATGTATAAGTAATATGTAAAAGTATGTAAAAATATGTAGGCCTAAAGATATATGTATTTGCATGTATAATGTACGTACTGTGTAATGTATGTATAAAGGCTTCGCTTATCTCATTCGTGTTTCATTTATTTTATAGTCACATGGGATGCTATCCATCGAAGCACTGCAATTGAAAAATTTGATTTTCATTCAAACATGAATCCGAATGTCGGGGTTTTGACCATGTTTCCTGGTATCAAATCTGAAATTGTAAGTCTAATGTAGATTATTCTTCATCCGTCATTTTGATATCACTAAATATAAAACCAATACAAAATTGACAACTTTGGACTTTGAGCCTAGGAACTTTAATTGTTTAGGGCTAGCTAGAGGTTTCCTTGAAAAAATTGTCAAGTATTTATTTGTTACAAAGTATCTCCATATTAATAGCATTGTCTGTTTTTAAATAATTTATTTGTAGATTTGTCACAAAGTATTTACTACTTGTGCTCAATGGTCACTTTGCCAACATTTCTCATAAAAATTATTTAATGGACATGAAACTGCCCACATAGTCAAAAAATGTATATGGTTTTTTCCTATTTCATGAGCTCTTTTTTATTAACTGGTTGTGAAAAGTTCATAAAAAATTATGATTTCACCATGCACACATTCTTAACTTTTTCTTAGTAGAAGCATGGATGATTATGAATTTATTACAAGTTATTTACCGCTCTATTTTGGATTTCTAGGTTTGTGGGTTTATGCAGCCCCCAATGGCTGGTGTTGTTATTCAATCATTTGGTGCTGGTAATGTTCCATCAAATAGACCTGATTTAATGAAGGCATTTCAAGATGCATCTGATCGTGGTATATTGATGCTAAATATCACACAATGTGTCAAAGGATCTGTTCAAGATGCATACGAAGCAGGACGGGTATGGATATTAAAATCTAATTATGTTACGCTGTGGTACATGGATTTTGTAGGCTTATACAAGTTGAATGAAAAAGTGTTATTGCGATACTGCAGGTTTAGATATGATGTGACTCAGGGCTTCCTAGAGGAGATACATTGGGCAATTGTTGGAAGAGAATCCCAATTCTCCAAATCAGATATCTGGATCTTAATTGAATTCATGCATGTCTCTATAGAGAAAATAATAGCAGTTTTGAAATATTGAAAAGGTTGAGACTTAATTAAGTAGTGTTTGTTTACTGAGGCATGTTCACCAATCTTCATTTCTGATATTTATTTATTGATGGAATAAGAATTATCCATTTATTTATACTGTGATTGGTTTTGACATTGCACATTGCGTAGTTTACAAATGCATCGTTAGACCAACATCTGCTGAGCATTTCATAATCTATAAGATACGTTTTCTACAAAAGCTATTATATTAGTGAAGAAATTTTTAATTGACTCTCTAGCCTATTTGCGTGGGTGAGAATCCCTGTTTTATTTTAATTAGGCCTACTAATCAAACTTTGAGAGGGAAAACATCGTTTTTGTTTCTATCTTTCAGAAATTCTTTCAAATTGGTGTTTTACCTGGATATGATATGACACAAGAAGCTGCTTTAACCAAAATGGCGTATGTCCTTGGAAAAGAAGAACTCACTTTTGTTGAAAAGAAACTTGTAAGTTAGTCAATGGGTCAGTTTGACTGTGACCTCAACTCTTTTCATTTAATCATTCATTAGATACATAGATAGTGATTTCCACTACATGGCAAGATGGAAGATGTTATTGCTACGAACGGATATTTTGTTGTAATCCTTTGTGATCACCTAACCAACAGTTGCTCAATAGACAATGATGTTTCCACTTGAGAAAAGAATACATGAATTCATGAACAGTTCATGAATAATTTATGAAGTACGCCAACAGCTCATGTGCAGTTCATGAACAATTCCTATTTGGCTAATGAACACTTTATGATTTCGTGAACTATTCATGAACCGTTAATATAAATCAACTACAATTAACTGTTCATGAAATTTCATGAAGATTGAGCACTTTCATGCTCTCGTATTTGCAACTAAAGTATGTGCATGTCCATGTCCAATAACTCTTGCAATAAACGGTTCAGAATTGACTGAATAATGAGTTTTGTATAATTCACGGCATGAGATATTATGAACCATGTATTAATTGGTCAGGCTATGCTGATCTTCTGTTTTGGGTTACTAGTATGCACATTATGAGAAGGCATTTTCTTTGTTTGGTTTTAGTTCTTGTGTAAGAATCTCCGTGGTGAGCTAACAGCATCGTCAGAAAGTCAACGTTTGACAATGCTTGACAATGAATTCGTTCGAACTGTTGCATCATCATTGAGAGTTAGTTCACTGAAGGTAATTATCACAACTTCACCATTGATATGTTTGATTGTTTATCGAATGTGCAGAAAGGAAATTCGAAGACTACGGACATGAATCCAGTCTATTTATCTTCTTGGTTTGTCCTCACCTCAGATGAGACGGAAGGCTAGTTGAAAAGTTTTCTGGCTGGCACCTAAATTAATATTTACTAGTTGATATCACTTGCCAAACCCTAAGCTTGATTGCATTTGTTTGGCTTGTTGATCTTCCATTCCAATGCATGCACTGTCATCTCACATGATTGCCTTACAAAAATGGTGTTAAGCTGACATGATAACAGCATCCAGACGTGTAATCCCTTTGAGTTGTGTCAAACTGTGAAGCAGAGACTGCCTTTGGACACAATTATAATGCCTATAAAATATAATTGATAGATATTTTTCCCTGCTTCTTAAAGCGTAATATAGTTCGTATATGAAATCGTTATCGGATACCATGTAAACGTTTTGTTTTAATGTTATTCATTTTCTAGGAAATGTCAATGGTAAGGCGTGCTCTGTTGCCTTTGCTTTTGTGCTGTGCTGCTAAAGCTGGCGACGAAGAAGCTGTCTGCCGTTTGCTGGAACAGGGTGCCAAACTCAATGATCCATCTGATTACGACGGAAAAACATGTTTACATATTGCATGTGCTGAAGGAAATGTCACGTTGGTTCGCTTCTTATTAACAAAAGGTTCTTCTGTTTATGCTAAAGATCGACGTGGTCGTATACCTCTATTTGATGGTATCAGGTTAGAACTGTAGCTAGTCTATGAATTTGACATTTTCAAAGCTGATTTAAGAAAGTAGTAAAATTGACCAATAGAGTGTCAAACAAAAGTAATATGTCAAACAAAATTCAAAATGCAGAATTTCAGATCATCCTACAATTTATATTTTTATAGTTATTTGTTATACTAAGTACTGATAATGGGTGGAATGATCCTGGATAATTGTGTTATACAAGGCAGCGGCTTAATGCTGCACCTTGACCATCAAAAAGCATAGCTGCCATGAAATCTGTACAAGATCTTCAGTGTCGCTACTCTGGAAATGAGAGAGTGGTAGGATGCATTCCTTGCACTTAGAATATAATTATGCACTTTCTTGAAATATTCTTTATTTACTGCTTAATACTCAGAGCAACCGAAATGATGGGGTAGGCGTGGTAATTGCCCCGGAGCCCGGCCATATAAGGCATGCAAGATTCTCCTGGTACATTTTACTTGTTAATGTTAGCCTCGATGGCTGATTTATCTCGTAAAATTTCCTATCAAAATTTTTTAAAAAAAAATTATTGTTCTGGACTTTGCTGCAAAATTCCCCAGGGCCTGCCAATTTTGTCTGCGTCTTTGCTAATCCGGTTTTGTTTGTCTTTATCTTTAGGAATAATCATCAGAACGTAGTTGATGTGATGCTTAGTGCTGGTGCTCATTTCTCACAACATGACAAAGAAGTATCACGTGAATTATGTATTGCTGCGGGAACCAATAGCATTGATCGTCTTCGCTTATGGCATTCAGCTGGTGTTGATATGAACTCATTGGATCTTGATGGTCGTTCGCCGCTTCATGTGGTAAGATGAGTTATGTTATCGTCTTACAACTTCCAATATATTTATTTTGATTGAATTATGATTTAGGACATATTAAATAGAAACAGGAAAACAATGAGATATTCTCCATATAGTTTTACAGTATTTTCGTATTAGTAAAAACAAATTACCATTTGAATAGACCAATTAGTTATAATATAATATGAGGTAAACACGTGTATGTAAGAGTTAAAGCAGAGCATAATATAGAATTGAAACAAAGATGAGGCAAAAGGCTTTTCCGATACATTTATAGAGCGCTTGTATAATGTCAAAGGCATTTATTCTCCACGTATACAGTAAAGTGTAAAAATAAAATGTATTTCATTCCCTATAGCATCATATTGGAATTTCTTAAGCTTTACATGCCGTGTAGATGCAACAGACCTTTGACGAGTATTAAGAGCAGGATGGTGGAACAAATCGAGTTTTCCACTTTTGGCTTTTCTTGAGTATTACTGTATTCCCATTTAATGGAGCGATATATTGTACCTTGGTGTATACATTATACAGTATCTAGAATTTGCCTCTTCCCGTTGAAGTTTGAAGAAGAAATTACCTATAAATATCCTAATTTAATTGATATTTGTGATTGCTGTGCTTTATGTCCTGCTTGCTTTTTACTCATGTTGCATGTTGACAGTACTTTGTTTGTTGTTTTTTAGGCTGCTTTTCAAAACAATATTGATGCTGTTCGTTTCCTAGTTGATGAAGCTAAAGTTGATGTTAATGAATTTCAACTCAATGAATATCCATCCCACTCACTTTCTTCTGAAATACTAACGTTACTAAAAGTTATAGATTGATCTGACATTTCATCCAGTTATTCATCGTATATTATTATAGTGTATATTTATCATTCATATCTCAATGCTGGTGACAATAAACGATATTCTACTTCAGGTTCAGTTAATATTTATGTATATTTCAAACGTATGTTATCAAGTAGCAGGTCTAAAAGAAAATCGTAATTTATTTTTTGAGGATATGTTATATTTTGTCAAGTTTCGTTCCTTATCATCCTGAATGTATTTGGATTTGGGATATACAATGCGCACGCCACATTGAATTAATATCGTTGTATATGCTGAATAAGAATTTGCATAGCTATTTTCTGCTAAAAAAAACTCTTGAATATCAATCTATGTGTATATTATAATGTACATGAAGATCCACGATTCAAAGTCTCTTTGAGAAGGATTTACATTCTCAAGATATTCTACTTCATTAATTTATTGTTCTGTTACTAAACCCTATAAAAATGTATGTTTTCCTGTCCAATTTGCCTTGTATGTTATTATAGTAATTAATCAATCCTTTTAAAAAAAGTTGTATGTAACTTAAAGGTATCTGAATAAAGGATGAGGGTAGAAATATATATTCTTCATTTGAGAAATACATTCGGTTCAAAATAGCAAGTGTTTAAGAAAGTTTGTACTTAAAATAATGAGATCTTTTCTCGCTACATGGACAAGTGTTATTTTCTTGTTTCAAGCAAAAAAAGTCAAGTTTAAGAAAATACTGTCTAGTATAAAGCACAAATATGTTCTTACCACATAATCAGCGTCAGCATACATAGAATAGTATGGGTGTCGACAGTAAGCAATAGAATCACTTACAAAGGCCTGATGACCAACAACAAGTCTCTATCGGGGTATCTTCATGAAATATCACAGCAGATAATTACATAAATTTTTACAATAATTTACATAATTTCTTCATAAAACTTTCGATTTTAATATCTGCGTCAACTGTCTGATTTTATTGCGTAGACCAATTGGGACCTAAAAGAGAAATTCGGGGCCTTTTGGAATCCTATCACAAATAAGCCTCTTCGGAGTTACTTGTCGATTTCACATTTCTCATTCTTAATACCAGTCCTATCCCACTTCAGAATACAGTGAAAATTCATGAGAAATGCTATCTCTTCTCTACTTCTCTACTACTATATAAAAATGACCTTCAAAACTTTGTAGGCGCTAATCTCAAAAACCATGCGAAGAAATCCTAAACATCATACATCCCCGCATACATCATTCGAAAACTCTCTTTCGTAGTCTGAACATAGGCTATATTTAATTTGGAAAACCAACTGAATTTGGCGTAAAGTTAAATAATTAAGTTTTCCGTAAAAGATCAAAGCCATCGCTATCCAGAGCAAGGCGGCGTAGCAAATGAAACGTGAAAATGATTTAAGTGTTTCGAATCTCGAACAAAATCAAAAACATAAATTGGGATGATGACGAAAATTACTTTCTACTTTTGTGATCATTTATGTTTAATTAACTGTCAGTTAATTTGTACTTTTCCATACGTAGCTCTCAGCTGAAAATCACTTATAAATTTCACTACAGAGAGTGCTGTGTTTACGAAATTCACAAATACCTTGAAATTGAATTGTAAAAACATCCCTAAACATCCGCCGTATCAAAATATCTTCAAACTATTTAGTAAAGGCTTGTTCCCATATAATCTCTAATAGCTCCTGGTCCCAAGGATAATTTCAATACTGCAACTGGAAGTCTTAATTAATACTTCCAAATCATGAAATATTAAAAGTATATGCAGATAATGCAGTACTGGTATGGAAGGATTATGACATTTTAATTAACACACTTTCATTAGCTTTTAATAATGACGTTTCAATTTTCTTAATATGGCATTTTATGTACGACATATTTTCTATATGGTTGATATTGACATAGATATCTGTAGTAGATTATTAATATCAAACTGCAACTGGAAGTCTTGAGAATATTTGGCAAAATCTTACTTTTAATTCATCCTTTCATTCTCAAATCATGAACTACTACCATACTGGTATGAGCCCGGGGGGGAACCTCCAGCTCTTCAGGGACGGGGAGGTGCCACTTTGGAAAAAGGTAAGGTATCCAAAAGGTTCCAAATATTTTGTTGATGCTACCCAAAAAGTTCTAACAGGTTGATTAATTTTTTAGGCAAATTTTCAAAAAGTCTTGAAGAAGTCAAAAATAGGATACCCAAAAGCTCCAAAATTTGAAATCTCATACCCAAAAAGTTCTTTCTCAGCTGGAATATGGACCCCAAAAAAGTGGCACGTCCCCGTATAGCCGTTCTAGTTGAGTTACCCCCCCCCCGGGGGGGGGTATGGGCGTATTTTGAAAATGTGTGAAATGCTATTATAGTATACAGTACTGGAATACAGGAAGATTATGATATTTTAGTTTTAAGTGTATTATACAAATATGCTACATACATTTATGTCTTCAATGCTTCTTGACTTTAATAAACATTACTCATTTTGGTAACTGCATGGATTTGAAACATGATCGCTAAATTTTTAATGTTATGCTCAATGTTGTTACTAATTATATGTTGAAATGATCAAATAGTGTAACTGAAATCCGTACCATGTTTAGTTTAAAATTTTCCAAAACGCTTCAGTAATCATTGTAACATGGAGTCCTTCACCTTAGCAAATTATATTTCAACATGATATTAATTAACTGGAATCGAATAACACTTTTGAAATCTTAAAACGCTTAAATTGTAATAGTCAATCTTTATGATATAATATTCATGAAACGAAAACTTTTTGATTCTGAAATCCATACTATGTATAGAGCCAAACCACCTCCTTAGAGAAGAAAATTAAACACAGCTTCTCAACAGTAACAACATTGGGCAGTAGGCTTACTAAGCCATCCGTAGGGGGTAGAAAAAAGCAGCCTTTTTTCTAGTAATAAATAAAACAGTCCTTGAAAATCGTCCCTAAAAATATACAAGGATTTTGAACATAAATACATGGTTATTCATTTCATTAAAAGTCATTGATTATTATACACGTATAGTTGACTACATTTCATGATTAAAGTAATTAAATTACTGCAGTTTTTAATTCAGATATATGTAACATTATTCTGAAATACTTCCATTCAATGAATTAATTAAATTAAATTCAGTTTAATTAGTTGAATTACTGTACATTCAATTACAGCTATCGGGATATATCTCAACCTATAAAATACAGACTATCGAAAAGTTGATTATGAAAATATATATTTATTACAACCTGTCATTTTATATCTCACAAAATTTTAATTTAAAATAATAAAATTTACACCAAGCTATTTTGAAAATCATCAAAGTCGTATTTTGAATTTCTTGGTACTAAAAAAGAAAAAGAGAGTCACAGTTTGACAGTGTAAATACGAATTAATCATGATTCATAAACCCTATTCAGAACTCCGAGATAATTTCAGATGGCTGTCATACGCAGAGCCTGGTCATACGGGGACGTATGATTTTTTAAATCTGCATAACTTTATGGGTACAGTAATAAATACCGGTCCGGTGCAACAATTTTTCTTTCAAAAGGTTTTGTCAAATGTAGGTAGTTGCGAAAATATGGAATAGAAGAAGTAGATCAAATATGATGCTTATAATTGGCATACTATAGCAAAACACATAGTTTGTGATTTGCTCCAAATGTCACTTACTCTTTGTTTTTTACTGTTCGGTAAGTGACCAACTATCAAACTTAGGCAAGTTGAAGTAAGCAAAACTTGTGTCCAGTTAACGTTTGTCATATACATACACTAGATAAACTATCTCAATATAGAGCCATGTGTATAGGTATTTTATGGGTGTTATTTCAGTCTTGACTTGATAAATTTATGGATTCGTGCATTCCTCATTAGTGGTATCCATTTTCAATCTAATTCAGGGAGCTACCCCCTCCCTACTCCAACCTTGGTAAATGCGAGTTAAATTAAAATTAGGAGACTTACAAGGTGAATTAGTTGGTGTAAAGTCATCAAAATCCATCGTTGGCATGAGCATTGAACTCCTAAAAATCATGCAAACAAACATTTTTTTAAAAACGGAAATCTGATTTAAGCAAATTGCGAAGTGTCTCGTAAAATATGACTTGATCAGACGGCACGATCGAGCCTTTCGTATTAGCACATATCAGAAAAAAGATCTACTAGAGCAATAATGAAATCATTGACTAACTCATACAAAATCGAGTAGGATGGCTCTGTAGTGGATTGTTTTGTGCCTATTGTTTCTCATTATGTATTTCCTTTGTTAAATGTAAAGCTTCCGTTTGTAATCACGTATACCTTGTAATGTAAATCACTGTATGTAATATATCAACCTTCTTCTCGTCTGCCCTTCGTGGCGACAACACCTATAATAGCAAAGCTGGTCCACCTTCATAGAGGCTCTGTTTATCAACGGTCATATTAACCCTTATTCATCCTCTCCCTGTTGGTGGACAGCTACAACTATTACATCAAATATATATCTAATCAACGCCTATGTATGTGTGGTGGTATTCGTACATTCCACCCGCTACATATTGGTGACCCCGACGTGATCTGAAAAATGCAGCCGAATATTACGCGTCGTAAACCCTGGCTAGTATATGGTTATATTTGGTAACATTTTAGTTGAGATTCGCCCCTGGGTGAGTGTTATTAAAATGTGTTATTAAAAGTGTTATTAAATATCTTGTTAAATATTAACCAGCCTCATTATGAGATAGTCGATATTAGACCATCCTCCTTTTGAGGTAACCTCTCTTATGTACATATAAAAGCCAATGTAAAGCAATATATTAATTAGATTCACTCAGACAAGCACTGATATACTTTTATCGTTATACTTATCATCAATATAAATTATCTTGTGGGAGACCTTCATTCAACATGAATACAAGGAGTCAAATCACCATTACGCCTCGAAGATCACCTTCTCACGTTATTAGATCTCCTACAGCTCTATGCAATGTTTCAATCAAATCTATGATTTATGAACATAATTCTTCAAACAACGTAATTGGTCAAATTCGATCACGTGATTTGATAATGTATAATGCGATTCAAGAGATATTTATGAGTATAACAAATATAATGAATAGTTGATCTTACCCAACTGAAGGAGTCCCTCTTTCGCTGAGCTGTGTCTCAGCTTCAGAACTGCAAACAAATAAAAACCGTTATGGAAAATGTCAATCAAAATTCATAGGTTGCCAATTATGAAACATGGAATGCAGATATATTAGCTATTATTTGCAGATGTCTTTTATATACAAGTTTTATTTTTTGCTAATACTATAGCTTTAATAATTGCTACAGAATGGCCACTATGGACAGGTGGCTGCTGAATAGAAGTAATTATTAAGTTGCAGGCTTCACTGATAAGACAGGAAACGGAAAATACAGATGCAAGGGCTTTTTAGAAGTATAGCAGTCATGTGATGTAATGTATTCATTATGGAACACTTACAACGATGTCTGAGTTTTCCAGCTTTCCCGATCAGAATAGTAGTCGTCACTGAAAAAAAAGAAATTACCCTTTTTGAAATCTTTGATAGTTATGCTACAGTCCTGCCCAGTCCATTACATTATCTATTGCCTCCAAAGTTCCTAATATACCCCAATCGTGTGCATGTTTGTTTCATCATTATCGGGTACGTTGATCGTTTGCTTGTTTGTTTGTTTGCTTGTTTGTTTGTTTGTTTGTCTGTTTGTTTGTTTGTTTGTTTGCTTGTTTGTTTGTATCTTTGTTTGTTTGTCTGCTTCTTTCTTTGTCTCTGTTTTGTGTTCATTTATTTGTATGTTTGATTCACACGAAAGTAATCACCGAATTAACGCACTGAGAGAATATATATAATCCGCAACAATTCACTGTTAAAACGATATAAAAACAACTTACCAGAACCTAGATACGTCATCGAGAAGCTTTTCCAATGCTTCGACTTCTGCATCATATAAGCTAATAAAATGTGATAAAAATTTGATAGAATGATACAAGTGATAAAATATGATGTCTGGAGCAATGTTAAGTGTAACTGAGGGGTGCTACTTTCATACTTTTGGCATACAGGGACGTTCAAATATCAAAAGGTACGCTGTTCAAAATTTAGAAAAACTCTTTAGGCTATTATTTGCCATGAAAACGTTTGGAGGTATAGTTTTCGACAATTTTTAACTTGTCTTCTCAATTTTTTCAATTTTAATTTTCTTCGCATACTTTTAGGGTAATATTTCCATTGTGAAAATTATAGGGGTATCTTTGTCGTTATCTGAAATTCTTTATAGTCGTTCTCCCGAAGTTCTATTTGGAACAACTTCGTCGAAGCACAATGGACCCCCCCCACACACACACACACACACACACACACCGGGAAACACACCTTCGGAGTATAACCTTGAGGTTACTTAGATATAATGCCGTGGCGTTGCTAGATGGGCGTTGCCGAGATCCTCATGCATGAAAGTGTAGACAGTTTTTAGGACCAGGTTATTGATTTTAAAAGGAGTTATCTTCCTAGCAACATAGCAGAGATCGGAAACCCTATACTTACTGTGATTGACTGCTTGTGATATTATACACCATTTCTTGCTCTACTTCAGATATAATATCAGCCATTTCTGCTTCAGATTTTTTGAAAAGCTCATTCTTCTTCAATGCTTCAATATCAAAATCGTCATCATTGACAATGGATCTCAACAATTGCGACCTAGCACGTGATAATGCATGTTGCCCTTGTGTTACATCATAATGCCTTCCAACATCAAGTGATTTAGGTCTAGATGGTTTTCTTGTTGACCATAAATGCTTACTTTGACCTGGCTGTATAGAGTCACGTGATTTAGTTGGTGTCAACAATAATACATCTAATTGGTCCTGCTCAGGAATTGATGCAGATTGTGGTCTTGAAGATTTTCTACGTTTCAATGAGGATGAGCGACCAAGAACCCACGATAATGGACGATTTGGGCGTTTTGTCTTTGGTCTAATACGTACATCTGCTGCATGCTCTTCGATCTCTTCAGGATTAGATTCATCTTGAATTTCTATCACAATATTGTTATTTTCTCCCTTAGGTCCACTGTCATTATTACACCCATTAATATCATCGTCTTCATTATCCTCAATTGATGACAAGCCATATTGTTCTTCCTTTATAACTGCCATTTCCATTTCTGGTTCATCAACAGATTGTGATGTCATTAACGGTGCTCTCTCATTTGATTGGTCAAATGCACTGTTGTCCATTTCGATTTGATTGGTTGTTGCTGGTGATGGAACGATTCTGTAAGGAGAACATATTTAGACATTAGCTTTCATTGTTATGCCAGCCATGATATTAACGCAACATGCAAGCAAAGGAATTACATAATACATAAACGAAGGGAATCAGGCTAATTAGCAATCATTTCATTATGATTTTAATAAATATTTTATTCTCGTCTAACCAACAACTCAGCTTTAATTATATCCATCACAGCCATGGGATCACAGCTTTGAATTAAATTATTATTATTAGGGAAAATGTTCTAAAAAGTTTTATGGAATAATAGTCTATATAGAGCTATAGTAACTAACTTTTTTTCTTCTTCAATGTTTTGATCATTATATTCATTATTGTTATTATTAATATTATTATAGTTTGCTGTTGTAAATATTATTACTTATTGTTATTATTCTTATTTTATATTCGTATCAATAATGTAAAACGAGCTGCAAATACTCATTTTGGTAACGAATTCAAATAAAAAAACACACACACACACACACACTAACATAATTTCAACACGCTCCACTTAAGTATATGTAATAATAAAAGATTATGTTTTCAGTTAACTACATGATAACTGCTAGTCACCCCGTAAGCACATGTGCTTGTTTATTGGGGATATCAACACGTTTACAGACAAATACAAAATGTGTGCACTGATGAGGAATCGATAAAACTCCAGACTACCACAGGTGAAGGTTTTAAGAAATCAAATTAAATCTAGCTCACATTGTTTCGACAGTGCATCCATTTGTTGCTGTTCCATCGTCTTGCCTTCCCTTGTCACTATCAGATGAATCAATAGACTTGTACCAATAGTTTGGCTTTGTCGCTGCTGCTGCTGCTGCTTCAGTTTCAGAACTACTACAAAATAATTACAATGTAACAGTATCTAATTAATTCAAATATTTATGTTCAATTAGTAGAAGTTCCACATCGTCTATATGTCGTTAGGATTAAAGGCATAAAATTTGAAAAGTGAATACCAATTTTCAAGCAACAAATAGTGTAGTGAATTACAGTAGTGCATAACGCAAAATATTCGAAGATCGAGTGCAAAGGCCGCCGGTCATTTTTATGCCTTTAAGCATGTTGTAGATCCAACAACGGATAAAGAGAACATTGTTGACAATTTAAATATAAGTAATTTAAGTAAGTTAAAGGGGCAAAATTGACCGGCGACCGCTGCGAACACAAGTTGAATTTATGCTTAGCGTAATTCAACCGTCTCGCTTTGAAACAATTGTTATACGCAAGCCTAACTTGTAATAAAATTCATGTCAGCAATGAACATTGTGTTATAACAATAAGCGTGCACGTGATCCTAAGTGCGTAGCGCCTGCCGGTCATTTTTGCTCCTTTAACAAGAATTGGACGGAAGTCGTCGCCACCCAAGCGATTTGGTTTCACTGTATAGTTTCTTAGAATCATTTAGAGTTTCTTGGAATTATGTAACTTCCTAACGGATGTGCTCGTATAGCATAGTTTTGTTGACTTTTGTGTTAAAGATATTTAGAAATGTAGTCGTTTAAGATTCAAATGGTCTTGAATTATTATTGATTATGATGATTGGATTTATGTGAAATGAATGACTCCATGGTGTTTTTGGATTTAGGAGCGTAGCTCACAACAAAGCATGACTTCCTTTATAAGAAAGATCTGTTTGGCTACTTTAGCATTGATAAATCAAATTTACAAATGATATTTTTTTGCCTTCAAATCTTGATAGCAATTGTCATACTTTCTATTCTCTATACAACTACATAATATTGTTATCCTTATTTTGACAAATACTGTAATATGATAACGAATACGTACGATACACTCATTGCCCGATGCCTAAAAGCAAGTTCTTTAATTGTTCTGGCTTGGGCAAGACCAGGTGGCAAATCTTCTTTTCCAGCTCTGTTTCTGAAATACGAATAACGATATTAAAAAACAAAGTGGAGCAAAAAAATAACCGATGTAACCTTAAAATTATTGAAACAATAATGTTATAACAATAGTAAGACAGTAAGATAACAATCAATTTGAAACCTTTACGATAATATAAGTCGAGATTTGAACAACGACAGTAAATGTCCTAGTCATAATATTGAATTATAGCACTATCGACCAACCAATAGTCCTCATTCCAGTGTCAGTTTACCCAACACCATGCGGGTAGAGGACAAAAGCCGTTACCACTGCACTAGGACTGAGAAATTATTATTTTTGTACTAAGAGATGGAAGTTGTTGAACAAATTATAATACAGTGAAACCTGTGTATAAAGACCACCCTATTAAGCAGCTACCTGTCTAAAGTCTATATAAGGGTCACTTCATATAGTGTTACAAATGTTAATGTCTATTGAATTTAGATACTATAGAAAGGTCACCTCCCTTTAGTTTTCAACATTCTCTAATCTCCTTACTGGCTGTTATAGACATGTTTAACTGTAAAAGATATTGCAATAGGCCTGCTGATCTTTTTATGTTAACTACATAACTTAGATAGCCGTTATACACAGGTTTAACTATGGAAGATATTGCACAGGCCTGCTGACTTTTTATGTTAACTAGTGATAGAAAGTAGCTAGCCGTTATAGACAGGTGTACTATAGAAGATATTGCGTAGGCCTGCTGATTTTTGTGTCAACTGTAGAAATGTTTTCACATACCAATAAATAGGTATGAGGAATAAATGAAATATAGAAGACATAACAACTTACGATTTAAAGGAACTGGTTGCTGGTCTGTCTTTGATGCTTTTCTTATACTTGTCTAACATATCATCATACAGTTGAAATTTACGTTCTAGCTGCTTTTGATTACTGGAAAACAAAATACAAAACAACTGCTGTTATATTTATGCTGTGTGATAAGGGATTAGATTCAATTCCCTAACAAATTTCTTATTAATTATGCTTTGTATTTCAGGGGTATTTCATAGATTTCTCAATTCTTTGTATACGTTGTAAGCAAAAAAAGTGTCTCAAAAAGGACTAATTATGTCTGAAATGGTCGTTAATATTCTCACGAAAGTAGATACAATTTTTCATAATTTTGACTTCATCTGTTTCCTAGAAGACCTCTTGTGATTACGACACAAATTTACAATCTGTGTGGCAGTATAGTCCCATAGAAAAAATTAACCAATCATACGGACACTTTGGAAATAAGATAGTTTTTGGAAATAGTCTAGAACTATTCACCATAATATTCTGAACTAATAATTAAGAGTCAAAAAGTATTTTAAAATTTGAACCAGAACTGAGTTTTAACATGGTTTTAACGACAAGAGCCTGGAACTAGTTGCGGTGCATATTTTAAAACATTTTTAGACTCTATTTAGTTCAGAATATCATGGTGTATAATTGTAGACCATTTTTCCAATAACTATCTTATAGCTAAAGTGTCCATATGATTGGTTGAGATTTTTATGGGACTATACTACTACACGAAAATAGCGTACTTTGTGCATCAAATATCTCCACTTGTATGCCTGGCCTGCGTGCGTAGGACTGCTTATTTTTGTGTCAAATGTAGAAATGTTTTCACATACCAATAAATAGGTATGAGGAATAAATGAAATATAGAACACATAACTACATAATATTAACAATAATTGTTCAATACATCAACATTGAAAAAACACATTCACCATTATTCCTTATTTAACATCAGCTATCGAATATGTATGAAATTTATCATTTATTCATGTACGCTTTAATCGTTTAATTTAACTAATGATGGTGAAATGCTTTATACCTTGTCATTTTCGGCTTTTTGGGGGGTGTCTCGACTTTGGTCACTTGTTGAACTGTTTTTATTTGCGTTAACCATGCTTGCTCAATGGATTCATCTTGAAGCGGTTCAATATCACTGTAAAAACAATGTGCTATGATATGATAATAATAATTAGATGATACACATGCGTGGGTAATATTTGATATACAATACTTAAATCGAAACTTGGAACTTGCTTCAGACAATATTTTTCAACGCATAATGCAATAGGTTAATATATTGTTGTAATAGCGGATAGCCTATACATCACTATTGAACTCAAAAGATCAAGTGTTTATGCTGACGTCTAAACTGGTGGCTTGAGTTGGCAGAGGAGTCGACGCCGCGATCTTGAACATAATTTAGTCTGCGTCAGAACTTGGAGGATCAAAAACTGAATTCCTCCCTTGTTAGCAAGTTACTAAAAAGAGGTTAGATTTTTACCCCAAAGGTCAGAAAATGACATGCATTAACTATTCAAATGTTTAATTAACTTTGGGATGTAACATTTCACAACGGCTCCATTAGGTACAGTAAAATAAATCTAGCTCACCGTTTAGTTTTTGATGCGGCTTTTTTCCTTTCATAGATATATATAAAACCAATGAAAGCTATGAAAAATATCACCATAAAGACAGCAGGGACAATTCTTACGTAAGATGGTATAGAGTCACCACCACCACCACTTTGCGGGGCGGAATTTTGATTACCCCCTCCATTTGTAACTGCGGGATCACTTGGATTGTTATTAGCACCATTTTCAACTCCACTGCTGACTGTTATACCATCTAGAACAACAACAAAAAACTTGGGAAATAAAGCTATACATTTCAAACCGAATATCCGAGTTCAATTATCCGGAATTATCATTGTAAATGCAACTATGTCAGCATGAAAGCATTGTCTATCTTGTCTTATGTATGACGTAGTGTGAACGATGTGCTATTGCACAGTAACAAGGGCGAAATTGCCGCTAGAAATCTAAAAATGTTGGCTCGTTATGCTTGTAATGCTTCTTTCTTATGAAACTAACAGCTTCAAAACCGCATAAGGACTATAAATACTATATCAAGATAAATTTTAAGTAGCTATTTTACGGCACCAAGCTAGTTGAAGTTTCTGATTTAATATCGATTTATCAGGTATTGAAAAATAATTTTATTATTCTGAAAACATCCTCTCAACTAAACTATTTTTCATGTACGTAACGGTACCCTGGTCCCTCCACGATATGTATTACTACGTGATCAAGCGAGAATAATTGCTACATATGCTTACGTAGAAAGCATTAATATAGCTTAATGCTTCCCGTGCGTGTGCTACATGATATGACAAATTAACATAAAACCAAGGCAACAGTTTTTCTAGCCTAGAACTTAATCTGATAAAAAAAGTTGAAAAAACGTAATCCAGTTAATGATTCGATTATCTAATCGCTTTTTCGGAATGAAATTTGAGCGCTGATATGAACGCAACAATCAAATATGGCATATAAACCAATTAAAATATAATGTACTGAATATATAATAATGAAACAGGTTATATGAAGATTGAGGTTGAAATAATTCTGTTAAAAATTGTAAAACGATTATTTGTTCCGAGGGAGGTAACTCCAAGTGCCGCATTGACGGGGGAGTGCCACTTTGGAAATATGTGAAGTACCCGAAAAGTCCCAAAAATCCTTCAAAAGCTACCCAAATTGTTATAAAAAAACTTGAAAATGCTACCCAAAAAGTGCAGGGAGGGTACTTCCATATAGGCTCTATGCGGGTATGTTCCATTTTTATAGGCAAAAATTCTAATATAGCTTTCAGTTTTCGGCCTTCAGATTCAGTTTTTCACAAATTCTCTAGAAAATCAAAATGGGACCCAAAACGTTTGATATTCTAAAATTTCCTACCCAAAAAGTATATTTCTCAGCTGGAATATGGACCCAAAAAAAGTGGCACGTCCCCGTATAGCAGCAGTATGGGAGTTACCCCCAGGTTATTTGCTCAAATTCCCAAAATTTTAGTAATTACTCTACCTATGCTTACTTTTATAATAAAAATGTACCAGGCAGAGGCGTAGGCATACCGTCCTGAGTAGGAGTCAGACTCATCCACACATGAACAGGAGCTGAGATGGAGTGAATTTTTACAAGTCATGAAAAGGAGTCGGAGCCAGAGTCTAGAATGCAATCCTGGTAATTTCTTAAAAGGATTTCAAAGTTGAAAATTGTCTAGATATTTCTATATAGAAGTTGGATTGCCTACGGATTACAGATTATACTAATATATTTTGTAACTTTCTATATTTGCTTACTGTTGGGTTGATAACTTAAATTAATCTATTTTTGGACTTTTTACAAGTTGTCTGAATAACTTTGGAGCCTGAGTCTTAGTTGGAGTCTAGTTTTCTTACGTTTTCGGAGCCGGTCTTGGAGTCAAACGCTTCTATTAGGACTTTTTCCGGATTAGGAGTTTTAATATTCCGACCCCCGTACACCTCTGGAAGCAGAAGAACCTTGCGGGTCCTATAAATTGGCCGATGTGAGCAAAAATAGATTGAGAACGTACCGGCGGTAGTGCCAGTGATGAACTATAGGTTTTCGCGGAAATGCAGATAACATTAGCTTCACCGCCTGGGACACTACCATCGGTTCAAATTCAAAATAATTTACATTGCTGATCTTATCATAGCTTAGTAAGATAATTTTGAACTTCATAAACATGCTCATTTGCCAAAGCCTGCATCCTTAATTTCGGTCATTATTTCAACAAGAAAGATTATTGTACAGTAGTAACGTAGTTTGCGAACCTGTAACCGCAATTTTACTGTTTGGTTTTGGTTTATTCATTCACTGCAGCTAATCTCAAGGGCTGCTTCAAAGTCGGTTGAAAGTTAATACAATGAGTAAAACGAGGTGAATATTTACACCTTCTTGGACAATGTGAATGTTTCTATTGAAGAATAGTCATTTCACATAATTACCCTTCACAGATCCTATAGTGATATACCTAAAGACGGTCTACTAATAATAATTGGCCTCTGATAATTGACAATTGACGGGCGATTGACACGACATAATTTTGTGTCTTCCCGTAATTCATGAATAAAATGGAAGTGTATTACATTTTCATACAAATTCTGCTGTACAGTAGTGGGTGAATAATTCATATATTGATATCATTTATCTCTAAGGACTTAAACAGAAATGGAAAAGAAATCCAACCATTAGAGAAGCCAGATTTAATCTACATCCGATCCGATCTTCGATCCAGTCCGATATGAAGAAAACATCCTTAATATAATTCCCATCCTGTAAACGAGATGACGGTAACAAAGAATCGTGTTGGAAACAGGGTTGCAAACGATGTAACAAAAAGTAAAACACACCGTGACACCCTCACATACTCGGCCAAATTAGCTCTGACTGATGTGCTACAGTAGAATATATGCTATATTACAGTTTAGCTGTTCGCATAATACAAGCATCCGAATCCAATACGATAAATATAATTAGAAATATTCATGTAAGCAAATCAGACAATGTCCAAAAATCCATACAAATACTGGCATATCACCGCTATTAATTATCCTCCGATATCTCCCGATATTGATTGGGAAACTATATCGGAAAGAAGAAGTACCGTTTCTGTGAAACAATTTATTTTCTAATTCAAAACAGTAAGAGAAATACGAAACTGTTTTGTCTGATCAATTAGCCTCTGAAGTATTTGAAAAATAAAAACATAAAGAACATTTCCTATCAATATTTCTACAACAAAGACACTTGATTGATGTAAACAAAGACTATCATGATTAATTACTATTATATTACCCTCTATGGTCAATAAATACTTCTAACAAATCACGTTTGTCCTAACAAAAATATTCTGCAAAAATATTTTACATTTTGTTTTAAAATAATAACAACAAACAAACAGATGCAAACATTATATTAAGGCCTACCTACCATTAGAGGAAGCAATTGCGTTGTTACCATCGATACAACAGGATCCAATCAGCGAAGCAAATCCAATCACAATCAAATGATATCTCCTCATTTTTATGTCGTTTTCAAACTGCTTCTTCTTAACTATTTCTAGTTATAAATAAGTCCAGATATTCCATAAAATAGTATTGTATACATATATATATATGATAGTCATGTCATTTTAAACACCTTGTATGCTGAGAATATCATTCAAAATCTGTTCATTTGTGTTTCACGAGAAACGACAGTGAAAAGCTAATCCATTGAAGACAATAAGCTTATTTCTTTCTGCTTTGTTGATAAAATAAAACAGCAGAAACAATTCCCAAGCTGCGTAAACATTCAAAAACTCAACATATGTACGCTTGTTTTCTATTCGTGATATAAATTAAATTCAAAATATCAAGACGAATATCATTAATAGTCATAAATAATATTACCTTGTCGTCAGGAAAAACACAGAAACATGGAAACACTATCAATCTGCCATCGAATATTCAAGCTGTGAAGACATAAAACAAGTTGAGGATTTGCATGTTGTAAACCACAGTCAAACAGGGCAATGATAAAAGACAGCCTTTCATTAATAAACAACACATCTTATTAAGGTTTACATGACAAAACATACTTCGTGAACAAGATGTAATTCTGGACAGCACCATAAATAAGCGGACTCCGCAAAACTTCGATAAACCACTAACGTTGAAACATGCGTTATCCGTTTGTAGCCAATTTACCAACTATTTACATTTTTATGATACTATAATTATGTGCCATTTGTTCATTGTCTTTGTTGTAGGCCGTCGATTGGTCAAGATAATGATGCCATCAAACTCAAACATATAATAATAGTTAATAGGCTCCATGATCCATATCGTAGCTGCAGTCTTGCTGTAGTTGAAAGTACTTGAATCGAATTGAAGTGGAACAATAATTAGTAAGCCTGAAAGAAGAGCAATTAATGACAAGATGTCTTTGACGCAGCCCGCACGGGAAAAATGCCCGGAAGGTCATGCGGCGGGAAGGTGCGCATTATTCGAATGTTTAAATTTTTGAATTAAGCGGGGAAACTTTATCTATCTTGATGCTCCACAGACTCATATATGGCAGTTTGGTATTTTTTGTTCAACATGAGCATACCAGGATAAAATATGGCAGCATACATGCAGATTGCGGACATGCATGTCGCTAATTAATTTAAGAGTTATTTGCAAATCTATAACGAAAACAGTAAATATATGTTACAATTCTTACAGCAAAAAATGTGCAGTCTTTGCCTCCTTTCTATTTCTACAGGGCCGTCCCCACACCTGAACAAACTATCGAGAATCTTCGAATTTCAGTACCTTGTCTGGCATATCCACTGTACTTCTAGACTTTTAATTAATAAATAATTAATGAGTTCATTGAAAGTATACGGACAAAACTTGATGAACTCCTTCGATGGGCTTGAACTATCTTTGGCTTGAATGATAACCATATTTCTTGCATTTCTAGAAGGTTTTAGGGATTCTCAAGATTTTCTCGCTCGACAAACACAGACACATATCAACGCTGGAGAGACTGGCGAATCAAACCTATATTTTCTTATGATTACAATTGTAAACAACTGGAACATGTATTTTGAAATTGAAGTTAGAGGAAGCAATGGAAAAGAGACATCCCAATATTGATTTTCTGCCACCAATTTTACTAGCCAAATCTGAATCCGAAGAAGCGATACGGGGACCTTAACTTTGTTACGATAAACACAGGCCAAGTTGGAATGTACCACGCAAGTCCAGCAATATTATTTTAATCTCAGCCCAGTGTCTTCTGTTGGTGAAGCACAGTATCTTGCTACATTGGTAACTGAAAATAATACGTCAGGTTGCATTCTTGTTGATAAATACAGTAACATTCCAACAGCAGATCGGTATTCAGATTTTAGGGTATGCTTAGGTAAGAAAGTTTTTTGAGGAATCCTTTTGACGCCATTGCAATTTTTTCATTTTGCAGGACAAATTTTACTATGAATTTTTTTTTTTCACTTGTTTTGGTTGAATCTGTCATTCATGAAAATATATTTGGGGTATGTTTTTCATCATGTGGAAAATTTTTATGGTCATTCTGCCAAAATCCATTTGAACAACCCCATCGAAGCGCAATGGATGTTACCCCCCGGGATCCTTGTACTTCCGAAAGCACAGCCACACACATCGGGAGTATCCATCGATGATTGTGAGAACGTACCTTGCTGCTCCTTGTGGGGGCTCTTTCATCGGCCCACAAACATCACCGTGGACCAGCACTAATGCAGAAGCAGCTCTACGAACGTCACTCATTCATGGATAGAGCATCTTTTTTATGATAACATCTCTTCATTTTATCCCTTAGCAGTGACACTTTCAAAGTAGTGGTTCGAGATGCAGCTGCTTGAACTAAGTGTTGGTCATCCACTGTTAAATCAATTTGGTTTACTAAGGTTTTGTAAGTTCACAAAATATTCTTGTCGTTGCATTTATGGGGTATCGCTCTTGAGTCAAAAATCCACGAAGTATATGCATTGAATTTGCATTTGCAGACAGAGCATCTCTATACTACCATTCCTGGACTCTCAGAGTCTGAGATGCTGCTGTCCCTAGCATTCCTCCTTAGCCCTCTTTGATCAAGCTTGGATTTGCTTGTCTCGCCAGCTTTTAAGTCACGAAAATCTTGCCAGCATTTTCAAACCTTTGACAATAATTGCAGTGTGATTCTTTATTTTTTTTCGGAACATTGTGATTCGATTGCTTTCTACAAATCCTATTTAAAAGACTCCCAGTAAGCACTGCAAATTTTGAACTGTTTCTATTGTTTCAAAAGACGCGACTGGCATCTCATAGGTATTAGGTACTAGCAAATACATGCACATACTACATATTCTTCTTGCACTGCTTTCCCAAAATTAGCTGGTCCACAAAAGTCTCAGTAAAAGCTTTAAAATTCTCCTGTACTGACTGACCCATGTGACGACAACTGTAATGTTTATAGTCTCCTTCGCTGTTCTAGCTAGTTGTTATCCCCAGTCTACATCCCAATTTCTTTTGAAATTTATCAGTTAGCTTTAGCCACACATAGGGCCGTGCCGAGAAATTTTCTTACAGGGAGGTGTCGAGCAATAAATTTGCCTACTTCACCAGAGTCCTATCCGGATTGGTTACCGTACGTTGGAAGCAAGTTTATGTGCCGTATCCGGAGTTGAATCCACAACACCAAGAATGCCATGCGTGTTTAAATTGTACATTGATCTAAAGTCATCATCGGAATAGTTGCCGAGCGTAGCGAGTAAAGGTTTTCGGGACATGTTTTCAAGAGATCCCATTGGCCCAAAATCTCTCTCGTCTGTCCTGATAAAATACCAAAATTTGAAGATAATTGTCTTTATACCACAATATTCATAATTCTTGTGGACATGATAAATGGAGAAGAATTAAAAGAACGCTCTTATTCTACGCTTAGAAAGTAAACATCACAATATTCGTTTGCCATTTCTGCCCTCTTTTGCCGACTGGAGACATTTCAAGGAAGATTTGCCAACTGACCAAGTCGCCAAGGGAAAGTGTCATGCACCCATGGTACCCCCACACGGACGTCCCTGGCCACACAACCACAGAAACCACATGATCTGCAGAATCGTCAAGTAGATATATAGAAACGATGTCTCCATAGTGACAACACAATACTATCGACTAGAATGCGGTCTTGTTTCTAAAAAACTACTCAAATTCTCTGCGTTGTAGGCACATCCGAATGGTGCTGCATCTGTAGCACACACATCTTACTTTAATAATTCCATACGACATTGATCTTCCATGCTGCATAATTTTGCTGCTTTTCAAAGGCTGCACAGACAACGAAACGTTATTGGATGATGTCATCTCCACGTTAAATGAAACATTGAAAGTTTCAATGAAAGTTTCAATGTTTTAATTGCATTTCTAGTACAATCTCAAGATTCCAAACGAGTAATAATTCCAATATCTACAAATTTAGCAATAATGTACAATCACTAATAACATCTACAGTTAAGAGGTTATACATCAATATGAGTCCAAACTAATCTCACAGGACATGTGGACGGCTTTATATGTATTTTATGACGTTACTCCCTGGGGAGTAATTAATTAAGCAGTTCAATCTCTTGATGTATTCTGTAAAAATCTATTATTGAACTCATTAAAGTAAAACTGGTGAATAAAAACTGTTATCTATTTTTTTAAATTATCTTGTTTTCAATTCACACTGGTCAGTTGTACGTTGTTGCTTGATAAGTGTCTCAATTTAAGAATAAGCTGCTGACAACTAGAAAAATTGATTACATGTGCCATGATTATGTACGGTATAATCGTTAAGATGAATCAATGGTTGAATTAACAGGGAGTTATATAGTAGCTACTTATAGTGGCATTGTCAACACAAATAAGTTCAAATAAAATGCAACAAATCTGGTTTCAGTAATTATATATAGATATCAGGTTATATGACAAATTTCTCAATATAATCAATTTAAATTGGTGCTTTAATTTACATTATATTCATCAAAGGTTCTAATTAATCAACAACAAAATACTTCTTTCCATAGCAAATTGTATGGAAACTACAGTATATGAATTTACTAATGAATTCAGTATTGATATAATATAGCTGCCTATTTAAAAATGATATTATAGATAGCTAATTATCTGCTAGATAATTATCATATATGCGCGCAGACCCAAATCTTCAATTGGAGAATGATTGATATGATAGATTATTGAGATTTGGGTCTGGATGCGAGGCTATACTATACGATAGGCCTTCATCAACTATGACGGTGATAATTCGTTGAAATAAAAATGTTTTTTTTTTATGGAACTTGATTTAGGGCTATCAGGATAGCGATTTGTTATTAATCAAATCACTATACACATGAAATTTTGGATATAAATTCGATATATTTTATAATATATACGGTATATGACGAATGAAAACATTCGATATTTATATCTATACTGTCCTTTTCCGTAAATTTTAATTTTAAAATATCGCAATGATGAGTGTCTACAGGCAAATAACTGTATCTTCTAGAGGGGATACTGCCACATTTCTACTTTCAATGTTTCTTTTTATGCTTGTTCTATAAGTAGGCTCATGATTAGCCTCATCTGAATGTAATAGATATTTACGTTTAGTTTTATAGCGTCTATTTTGAAACCATATTTTAATTTGTTGTTCTGTTAATTGTAGCGATTTCGAAAGTTTGGCACGTTCTGAACCAGATAGATATTGTTGTTTAGTAAATTTATTTTCAAGTTCCAAGATTTGATTCGTTGAGAAAGCTGCTCTGGCACGTCTTGGTTTGGCGAGTGCAGGAGATGAAGATCTCCTTTGCAGGATGGTAGATCCTATTAAATATAAAAACAATTTCTGTACAATGAATTGGGCTTAGAATATATGTCTACTGTTTGCGATGTGCATATAGCCCACTACTTCGGTATAAGTAGCACTCTGGTACTATAAACAGATGTTTTTTTTCATAATTTTCACTACAGATTCATGACTAAGATCAGTAATTAAGAGCATTTATCGCCCTTACTCTCAGCGAAAGGGTCACTCCTCATGAAAAAAAAGTACCGTAAATACGCCTTTTGATACAGTGACTTAAATCCTGGTTTGCAGAAATTTCCAATTCAATTTCAGAAATTTTCAAAATAATTTCAGAAATTTCCAAGCGAATTTCAAAAATTTCCAAGTGAATTTCGGAAATTTCCAATTCAATTTCAGATATTTCCAAGTCAATTTCATAAATATTCCAACGAATTTCAGATCGATAATGATAATTACAGGCAACTGCCGATTTCATGCGCACCAGTCAATCATGAAGTTAATGCACATTATAAGGAGCATGGTTGAATTAGCGAAAGTAGGAGGATGGTGAAGATTGGCGGAGATTGGCGAGGCATATTAACATATTTTCTCGCCTGGATTAGGCATTAGATACTTTACAATCATTCCTCGCCAATCTCCATCGTAGATTTCGTCTAATGAAAACCCTCCTTTGCGGCCGCGTGTGTATGTGGACTGGGCGATGCTGTCTGAATTACTCACTAGTTTGCCTGTCCCGAAGCCTTCAATCCGATGCCAAAACACGGTTGTTTCATGGGAGGCTGGAGCGCTTGGGAGAATGACATACGTATATTGAATTGAACAGCAACATGCTACCTAATAATGGCTAATAATGTTTGATCGTAGAACCAAGAGATTATATCGTCAATGGCTCTAAGAGGCTCTATAGATTATAATGATCCAAGATGAAAATTATAGGCTAAAAAGGTTGCAGCGCTACAATATCCTAAATAAATAGTTGACTCGCATATCACCAGGAATACACTGTCAATTATGATCCTTAATAAAAATTATCAGAAAAATTGTCTCGATGTGAATATGGTTTTAATTTATATGGTTAAAATTTGAAATCGATCTTCTGTCATAAATGTTTTCTGTCTTGATGATACAAAATGTATTGCTATCGGCAGAGAAAGAAGAAGTATTTAACTTTCAAATAGGGATTGCAGGATTGTTAAAGAGTTCTCACTTCAGAAGGATGCGATTAAAATTTTATCGCTAATGAAGTATTTCTTTCAGGATATATTAGAAATGTGAGAAAGGAGTTCATGAAATAATGTTTTATGGGATTTAAAGTTCCTGTTCTGAATTGTTTCAGAAGTTATCAGTCCCTTCCTGATAGTTTAATTTTTACTGTTGATGTGAAATCAAAATGTAATCAAATTGACAGAAGAAGAACTTATTGGAATTGTGCAAACTGTAACTTCCGAGAATATATTTCAACTGCGCTGTATAGTAGTATGTAGAATTTAGAATATGTAGTAGTATAACGATCAGAGTTTCTTCGTTTCTATCGTTTACTACACCTTTTCCTAGATAATTTCAGAAATTTCCAATTCAGTTCCAGAAATTTCCAATTGAATTCCAGAAATTTCCAATTCAATTTCAGAAATTTCCAATTGAATTCCAGAAATTTCCAGTTTAAATGAATACTAGGATGAATTTATCTACTCGTAAATATTATATGTTACAAAGATTACGGAGCTGACAGTCGATAATTAGACATTGCGGTTGGTGCGTTTTAAATGACAATGTAACTAGCAAGAGCTTCCTCTGAGTCCTTTTAATTTGATCACTTAGAAGGAAACCTATCATGTCATAAATAATTAAAGTTTGAAATATAAAGACTATATATATATAAAGCATCTTGGAATTTAGCTGAAAATGCCATGAATATAGTTATCATATTAATGATATGTCAATGTTTTCACAAGAGTTGAGCTCCACAGTGAAAAGCTTAATCTATATGTTACCTTTATCCATATTCGCTCTTGTTTTTGTTGAAAGTGAAGATCGATGACTTTGTGAATGATTGATTGTGAACGCATCGATAACTCTTTCTTTTCTCCATTCATTCGTGTTATAGATCTCTTCATTCATTACAAATTGATTTTGCCAGACATATCTAGATGAATGTGTGCTATTTGTTGTCGGATGAGATGCCCGTGAATTGCATCTATAATTGTTTGGTAATTGCTCATGATGATACCAAGATGGTATTGAACAAGAGCATTCACATTGTCTGTAATCAGAATATGTTTTCTGTGGTTCAATCTGATCCACACAACATGGTAACTTACATTTTCCATTAGCCGATTGTGAAATTGATATTTCAGGATAACGATCTAGATTAGGATTAGTTTCCTTTTTCAGGATATCATCAATTAGAAAAGAAGACATTTTTCTAGACATTGTTGTATTACATGTGTCCATTTGTATTGAATGTTGCAAGAATCTATGATGCCAAGTTTTCTTTCCTGGATAGTTACAGAACATCTTTTGAAATGTTTTCAAAGTTTAAGTCGCATGGTTTACTTTTCAAAAGTACTGTTCAGCATCTTTTTGTTAACTTGCCTCTTCAAAGCTCGAAGTGAGTGATTGCGTTCACTTTTGAAATTTAAGTGGCCTGTTTTAGTTTTGAAAAAAGCTTTACACCTCGTCAAACGAGTCATTCAACAAACATGTCACTAAGGAACAAACAGTTCGACTAAAACCATTATTCAATCAGAATCAAATGACAATTAGTTTGCATATACACAAAAATGAGACATTTGAAGAAAATTGAAAACATCTATATATCTATACTGAACAAATTATTACGGTTGAAATACGGTAAAAATAATACAGATGATAAATATATGTGATCGTAATTTGCATGGCTAGTTAAATGATTTAACAAAGATATATATTTTTAATACGAATCTATTAATAAATCATTATTTATGTGAGATTATAATCAGAATTATTTTGCAAAATGATTCGTCATTATTTTGTTTCCAATGTTATATCTGTATATCGATTTGTTTAGACTATATAGGTGTTAATTGGAACATTTAAATTCTACTTACACGAAAACCATGAAAAAAATCATGAAATTTCATTGCGTTTTCATGCAATTTTCAATGCTTTTTCACATTTTAATATCCTGAAAATGCATGGATGTTTTCATGGTTTCCATACTTTATCATGGCTTGAAAAATGTGTGTTTTTCCTATTTTTACATTTTCATGATGTTTTCACAACACTTTCATGGCATTTTCATGCATGGTTTTGGTGTTGGTAGGCGGTTAAAGGGTAACGAGAAGTTTCCCGTTTTGATAATCAATTTTGATCAAAGTTTTCAGCAAAGTACAACCTATTTTCCGATTCGAATTTGTACCGTCTATATTGGCTACTGTCTAAGGGCAGATGTGTTTAAGATATTCCGAACTATGAAATCAAATCTGATTTTAAGTGAAACGGTTACCTTTCAAGGGACTTCTCGAATGTAAATATTGCAATATCAAAAGAGACATGAAAGTAAATGAACAACTGACATTCTAATTACTATCACGTCGTTATCACAGTCTTTTGCATTTTGTTGTATGCGAATCACATTATCTAACTTTAAATATAATCAAATGCTCATAATTAGTCTGAGTAATATCCTAATTGATTCAAAGGTACCTTCTTTCTTATATTAGTTATAAAATGAAAAACAATTGGTAAAATGATTAATTGTTACGCAGAACAGATGATCTCAAAATGTTATGATGTTATGCGTGTTTTGCTCGGACCATCGCAGCTCGCTCATGGCGTATTTATAATAATGCGACAGTTTATTTTTGACCTATATTTCCAACATGAAATCGTGAAGAGGCTGATCAGTTATAAGTTGCGTGAAATTTCAGAATTTTACCATGCGCATACTTGTGAATTGACTTTGAAAATAATATCCACATATGTAAATCTAGCCTGAGTACCAGCCCCGAGGTTTTTTCCTATGATATCAGAAAAAGCCTCGAGGCTGGTACGCAGGCTAATCATTAAATCGTGTAGTGATGCTGTAGCGATTCCTGAAATAATATGGATGATATACTACAGTGGTCTAAACAGAGTTAGCATATACTGTACTCTTTAAACTTTGCTGCCGTCCTATAAGTAATTGACTCTTATTATCCAAGCATTATGTATACTGTCCCCTTGTGTTTCGGTAATGTGTCTTACTTTTAAGGCTGCCTATAAGTATAGTTAAAGTATAGGAGAATGTTATCCTATGACCGATATATATATTGCGTTAATTGAGATAATTTCATAGTGTGTCAATGTGTAGTACATAGTTTCAGACCATCCTGTTTGCTACTCAAAGTTTCACGCAAAGGTTAAATTATAAATTATTATATGAAATTTACATATATTCAACAGCGATTGAAAATTTTCAATGTCATTCCGTTTCATTGAGGATGCTGTGCTCCTTATAGATCCCAACATGTTAAGGCCAGGGGGTATTAACTTCCATTGCGCTTCGACGGGACAGTTCAAATAGAACATTGGCAGTATGATCATAATAAATGTTTCAGGCCATGAAAAGCATCCCCCTGACATATTTTAAAAACGGCATAGTATCCTGAAACGAGAGAGAAAAATTGAGAAAAAAATTGAGAAAAATTTGTCCAAAAGTCAAAAACTTTGCGATTACCTCAAACAATTTGCATGGTAAAGATAAAGCCAATATTGTAAAATGTAAGGATATCATTAAGTCTGATTTTATTTTGGGTCACGCAGAAGCAACCGAGACATGCTTAGACGGTTGACTTATGGACGCAGATCAGTGTCTTACATTTATATACAATTAGGAACTCATTGGATGCACAACTGCTGCCTGTGTAAAGTGTATCCTTATATCAAGACTATACGTTGCAAATCGAGACTATATGGTGCTGTTGTTCATTAATAATTAAAAACCAAGATCATGCCAGCACAACGGATCAGTTATATACGAGCTTTTAAATGAAAATGTTGACCCAGAATTTCGGATTTGCAGCTCTAAAGAATTTATCAAAAAAGTCCTATAACTTTTGTAGCCGTCCACAATTGAAATTTAGACATCATTATACTGCTAGCCACTGCAGGTTTTGCCGTTGAAATAACGCAGGATTTATTTGAACTGTATAGCTATATAGATCATATTCATTTATGAAAATTGTAAAGATAATTAAATATAAAACATAGACATCAAACACATCACTCAACAAAGTGATGTCTTAATTACAGCTGTTCGTTTTATGTCTTTTATAATTGAACAATTTTTCACAATTAATTTTGCCTGACAGAATCTACCATTTTATCGTGATTAGTATTGTCAATATTTAAATTTGTAATTTAATTTAAATTTTATGAAATTGATTTTGTCGTCAGTTTGATGGCTAAATTATGAAAGTGTGCTATAGTGCTGTTATCGACCTTTTTGCTTAGAGTACACAAACAATGTCGCTATAGAGAAAATTGGATGGTTGTTAAGTTTCAAAGAAACAAAATTAGCAGCTCCGAAGAAATGGAAAATTAGTTTGGCTGCGGAATAATATATATAGTCCAAATGACTTGAAAAATTCAAATTTGACAGTCTGAAAATGTTGACCCGGAATTTCGGAATTGCAGCTTTGAAAAATTTATCAAAATAATGCTTTGCCGCTTCGTGATATATAGTAAAAGTAATAAGCACTGCCATAAATCCTGGGGTGACGGTGTGTGTTTTCATTTCCCAATAAGATTTTTGAGTCAAAATTCGTGTAATTTTGAGGCAAAAATTGCAAAACTCGCGCAATTTTGAAGCTATTACAGTAGTGAAGCTCCAAGAATGGAAAAATGCCACACCTCTTTTCGAGTGAATAAGAATAAGAATTTTCAAAGTCTGGAAAATACCCTCTCCCCCCCGGTAAATTTCATGCAGTTACGATATATAATAAAGACTACATCTAAAACACTTTGACTCGATTTTGATGATTGAAATATTCTGGAAAATCTTGAGATTCAAATGTTCAAATGGCACTGTAGGACTCTGACAACTCATTCTCAGAATATCGATTTTTCTGATTTTACAGATTGATACCCACTCGTACCTTTAAAATTAGTAAATTATCTTCTTCCATTTTGGGAAAATTTTCCCTCAATTATTATGTTGCCAGAGTGGCATACAACAAGAGCCATTCCTGTCATTCAGCGCTTGTTTAAATGGCGTATTCTTCTTGTCCATTGAATTCAATTTGTCTCTCAACTGACTTCCTGATACTCCAAATTGAACCAATATGTAATACTCTAAAAGTATCAACACTTGACAATGATAACTCTATTGTCCTACAACATACATCTTGAAAATGTATTTTTAATAAACTATCATACAAGTTTACAAATTCTCCAAGTATCGTATTACAGGCGTATTAATTAGAGATAGATATAATAATAGGATATAAATTTGGATTTAATAATTCGGGTAATAATCATGACTTAAGGAAATGATTTCGACTATTACAGGTGATGAGATACACATAATTATACTCCAACTATTTCAGCGACGAGGAAATGTTTTGAATGTACCTGTTTCCATTCACGGGACGCTATTATTTTGCAACGGACATAGTTATTTTGGGTAACATGCAACCGTGGCATTGATCGTTTTAAGTGTAGTATACATTGCGTGAAAACTCCTTTCAAGAAGAGTGGATAGAAGAGTTAAATAAATAGGCCTAATAAGAGGCTATGTAGGCTTCCTCGCTGACCAGAGCAGACCAAAAACTCCGTACACTAACATTTCAAATTGTTTGCATTTACTATTTTACTGGAGACCAACTATAAACCAGTAATTTTTTCATCGGAGGTGGTGGGTTAATGCTTTGGGGGGCGTGTGCGAGGTTACTGGTCGGATTCCTTTCCTGACGCCAACCAAAATGTGATACTGCCATGAAATAAGCCTATCGTATGTGGCCGAAGCCCAACGCCCTAGCCACTACGCTTAGATTGTGATACAGGCTGGGGAGACTTTGAATTCAGAATTGAATCAATGTCATAACTATTATGAATTTATGACAGCTCACTGAAGAACATTCCTAACCTTGTGATAGTAAATTTCACAATCCTTCAAAAACATCTGACGGATAATAATATGCAACATACAATTTCTAATGAAAAAGATAATGAATGAAAAAGAGCTTCCACAAGGAATGTTTCGATCTTGGGTAGTTGCTTACGAATCTGCAGCTTCTTTCTCAGAAGTTAATAGATAATCGAAAGGAATGTTGCAATTCACTAAGGAAATTTGCATTTAGTTATTTCGAATATTTATAAAGATACATGAAACTATCAACATCAATGTGCTATCAAGGATTGTCTCGACAATGAAAATGAAAAGAAACTAGATTGAAAAATAAAAAAAAAATAAAGTAAGCGCTAAGATCAATTGAAATGCCAAAAGTTGGATATAAATTCTATATTCTATTTCAATGTGGTTGAGTTCCTTTTGCTTTATAATAATTTAACAAAAATATTAGTTCAATTTGAAGGCCGGCCATGCATAGCTCAGAATATTTAATTTGCACCCTCGTCAGACTCGTCAAATGGCACGTGATATGATTATACAGGTATAGACTCAAATAATTGACATTATTTCAAAACGAAAATGAAAATACAGGCTGAATTTTTCATAAAATGCTGCAATTTATTCATATCACTATGAAAAAATGTTACGCCAAATGTTATGAAATTAGTGATGTGAGTTTAAAAAACATACTATGATAATGGTATGATACTAAATCGATCATAATTCCAATCAATTGCCCTTAAATCCTTTACACCATCGATATATCAACCACGTTTTAAATGTTAATACTTCTCGGTTATAGCCCAGAGTGCCGGAAAAGTTAGGCGCGGGTTATACGCCGTCTTTTCCATGAACCATGCCCGAAAAAGTTGTAAACCACGCCTCTGACACGGCGTATAACTCAAACAAATACGGTGATTAAATCCATCCCCGATTTAATGTGCTTGCACGGCTGGTTTATGCGTGCATCACCTCTACCCATGTCTAAGCATAGTTTATATAGTGGAAATAATAATGTGTTGTAAGTTGTCTTACTGATTGAACATAGGGCTCATTGATTTATATCAGAGATTTAAATAATATATAAAATATGAAGTCCAAAATCACAATCATGTTTGCTACTCAAAGTTTCAGCGCCAAGGCGATATCAGTAGCCTGCGCGCAGACCCAAATCTTTTTTTTATGATTAGTATTAATCATAAAAAAAAGATTTGGGTCTGCGCGCAGGCTAATCATCAGGCAATCTAGTGGAAATAATATAACCTGAAAGACCTATGGAATGACGTCAGCAATCATTTTATTTTGCAGTCTGGGTCCAAGTACATCAACACAACAATGTTGAGATTGCGCTTTGAGAGAAAATTGACAAGATCAAAATTGTATCCCATGATTGCAAGATGGTGGAAGGGAACATAGCTTAAAATCTTTAATTTATTCAAATTATCATCTATACAACACCAAAGACAATATGGATGCATCTTATATAATGACTGATGCAGCTAATTCAATGTTCCCTTCCACACTTGCCCCTTCGGTACCGTTAAAAGTTCACATGGGTTTAACGATTGGATTTACAGCCGCTTATGGTTTATTATTCTTCTTGATAATGTCGCAATTAATTTTAATATTATATTATGGACATCGTCGTGTATCATATCAGAGCATCTTCTTGTTTGCCTGTTTATTATGGGCAGCTTTAAGAACAACTTTATTCTCATTTTATTTCCGTGATTGTGCAAGATCAAATATGCTACCACCGTTTTGGTCTTGGGTTTTCTTTGCATTGCCCGTATTTCTACAATATTTCATGTTAAATATTCTAGTCTTATATTTTGTCAAGGTAAGTGTAAAGTTTACATATTCTAAATTCCTATACTACTGATTACGTCAACTTTGTTTCACAATTTTTCTTCGGAAATAATGAAATATGACCCATGTATTTAATAAGAAATACTCTCTAAAGACTAAAATATTTCGACCTTGGATTGCATTCCTGGTATAAATTTGAATCGTGTAATATTGAAAAATACTTCCTTGAGCTGTTTACCATTTTGTTATATTTTATTGCAATTATGAAGATATTGTGAGTAGAAATCATTCTGGCTACCTTCAGGCCCACATTCATAAACGATTGATTTCATCAATTTAGATGTCGACATAAAGCTGATCTGATCCGATTTCCCATATACAGAAAAGTGTCGCAAATGAAATCCTCATTCCATGTTTTCTGTTTTCTTTATGAACTTTGCACTCTTACTGCGAGTTTAACTTGTCTACTTTAGGAATAAAGTTTGAATTTCGGATTATTTAATTTTTTTTTAATTTCACTAGGCATTGATAAAAATTTCAAGTCCAAGTAAACCACATCTCTACAGGTTGGTTTGATCTTTTATTGTTAACTGTATGACATCATCACGATCATTATCAATTGTTATATTGTAAGTCTACTATAATGTCACAAAGTATCATATTATCAGTTCTTGAAACAAGGCAGCAATTGACCTCATTTAGGCTGTTAAAAAGGAAAAGTTCCAACTTTTAACGTACATAACTCTTTTTGGAATAAATGATACAATAACTTCAATGAGAAAAGAAACTAGCAAGGTCCGAATGAACAGTTAAAGTTTAAGAAAAAAATAGTGAAATGAACGCCTTTCGTTTTGCGAGTTCTATCTGAATCAGTTGGCCCAAAACGACGATATATACTCTTTAAAGTTTCATCTCTTCAAGTTTTCAACTGCATCAAACACGAAACAAATATGACGGCAGCCAAGAAAAATGTAAATCAAAAGAAAAAGTAATACATTCGATAGCCAATATGTCAATATATACAGGCCCGTCCCTAGTATGGAGGTATTGGGGGCGTGAAACCCCCTGGCGACTTGGTTAGATGGCAATTCTTCCTTGAAATGTCTCAATTCGGCAAAAGAGGGAAGAAATAGCAAAGAGTAGAAATATGAGAGCTCTTTTAATTTCATGTCCACACAAATCATGGATACTGTAGGCCTACATAGAGACAAATATCTTCATTTCTTGGTGGTTTATCAGGACAGGCAAGAGGAATTTTTGGGCCGATGGGATCTCTGAAAAACAAACATGGCCCTAAAATTTTTTCTCGCTACACTCGGCCAAGTATTCAGATGATGATTTTAGGTCAATTTAAAATTTAAGCATACATGGCAAACCTTTGTGGGCAGATTCAACTCCTGATACCACACATCAACTTGTTTCCAATTTACGGTTATGTATCCGGATTGGACTCCGATAGAGACGGCAAATATATTGCTCGACACCCCCCTTCAAAGAAAATCTCTCGGGATGGCCTTTATTACAGTATAAATTCTTCTTTCTAAGATATGTGGTTTGTTTTCTGTTTTATAGGAAAAGGCTCATGGTTATCTATTTGCTAACAAACATGTTGTTTCTCATTACAAACGTATCAAGTTCCTTTCTCTATTGTGCAAAGCCAGCAGCATCATATCAACAGATTATTACAATACTTCGAGTCTCTCTTGATTACACTCTCTTCATATTATCAGCATTAACACTTTGCTTTTGTATAATCAAGGTGAGAAATAACATATATTTAGCCCACTGAATCACTGCTTGGCCACAAGCATGATCAGATTCCTCTTCCTCTTTAGATTCCTACTAGGCCACTGTATCTTACCAAATTAAGTTCTTTTTAAAGGATTTTCTAAATTTCTAAGTTTTTCTGATACTGATTGCAGGATGTCACAAACAACTCTGTCTTACAATGACTCTGTTGACAGATCGAAAACGTTTTGAGATTGAATTTAAATTATTTTCATAAGTTTGAAGAATTTGTATCAACGTTTTGGAAATCTAACTTAGCCTACTTTGAAGCATGACGGCATGGATTTCAAAACGTAGAAAGTATGAATTCTAAAAATCATAATTTTCCAATAAATAAATAATGTTGATAAAATTGGAAACCTTTGCTGGCTTTCCGGGACCAGGTTCCATGGATCCCACCCTTGTGGCAGCCTGCTTAATCGTGCTGCATTATACAAATATCAAACATTTTCTATGTAATTAATATAGGTTATAGAGGTCTAATCAGAAGGTTTACGTGATGAGGGACGAGAAAGGCGTAAGGAAATCACATCAATTATCAATTATCGACATCAATTTAAAACAGGAAAACTACTTTTTTCCCCTATAAATCAAACAATTTATATGATAATTTTTCGTTTAACGGCCATTGGATTATTTGCATAGATGCATGTGTTTCAAAGAAAAATGGAGTACATAAATAATTACATCAATATTTTTTATTTTTAGCTAACAAAGTTGCATTCTGCAAAAATGTTTCTAGAAGGCCAGGTAATTAATCAAACATTAGAAACATAGAAGTTATGTTCCGTTGTCATTTACAATGACATTTTAATTATGATATGAATCATATTGCAGAATAATGTAAACGAGGCTCCAATTGGACAGATGTAAGCCACATCTCACTTGGTTTTATCAACATATCCAGGCTCCAGGCACACAAAATTAAACAGTACCCAACGGGCGCAAAATTAATGTAGTATCATGGATTCAAGAACTTTCTGTTCTAAAATATAACCTCATTTTCAATGAAAATGGCCATTTTCGAGACCCTGAAACTGAGTTTCCATTGTCCTAACTCTGATAAATAGATGGCTCTGGTCCCTATGTCCTACTTGCTGATGTTTCGTTTGTCTCCAATTATCCTGCCGATTGGATGTGGTAATCCTTCCGCAGCTGTGCGGTAACTTGTAGTGGATGGAATATATGAATAGTAATAGAAGTAGGCTAATGCCAAACATGTACATACAAGTTTGAAGTGATATTATTTGATATGATAATTTATACTGGCCACCAAACAGGGAGAAGATTAATAAAGGGTTTGTGTGACTCTAGATCATAGAGACATGGTGTACTACAGTCAAACCTGTTATAACGGTCACCTCTGGCAATGTCCAAAATAGTATTTTCTATTGAATCAAACCTGTATACAAAGGCCACCTGTCTATAGTGGTCAATTTATGTACCTCTCGTAGCTAAACAATCTCATACAACTCTTTGGTACAAATCAGATTATTATTTTTACTTGCTAACTTGGAGGAGTCTGTGTTGCTACATTTAGCTGCTTCATTCAATGTTTTTCCTTTAACTGTTTTTTTAGGGAGTATCGATGTGTCAGTCGACAGCTGTTTGTACCGTCATAGGATTGGTTTATATTTCCAGAGGTGTTTATAATATTATTGCAGTATCACCTGTTTCCATGCCAACATTTAATTTTGGATGGATCAATGTTTCAGATCAGGTACAATTGAGATTCAATTACTTCTTTGTTTAGTTTATAGTCATTATCAGTACATTGTCATGTGTTCAAGTCAAGTGAAGATTAAGTGTCACCCAGAGTTTAAGATAGCTCTCAAGTTTAAATAGCTTACCCTCCGGTAAGTTGTTTTTGTAATGTAATGCTTATTGTGCTATAAATCAGAGTCGTACATTTTTCTAACAATGCAGGCTCATGGTTTAATAAAGTGTGGATCCTCACTACCAATACCAAAACCATGAAATGCCATGAAAGTGTTGTGAAAATGTAAAAAGGGGAATCACAAATATTTCAAGCCATGATAAAATTTGAAAGCCATGTAACATCCATATTTAAAATGCTATGGAAATGCAAGGAAAATGCCAGTAAATTTCACGCTTTTTCATGGTTTTTGGGGTTTTAGCAGTGCCTGGGACTATCAAAATTGTGGGAATGTGTATGATGGTCTTGGAAGGCAATCAGAAATCCAGAAGAAAGAGAATGTAATACTGTAGCTGTATTCAAGTTTCCAAAATCAGAAAAGATAATTTATTTGTTTCCCTGCAGAATAAGTGAAAATAAGTATTTTTAACATATTCTAGGACAAAAATCTCCTTGAACTAAAATTTTGTGATAGCTATAACTAATTTGGATCGCATAATAACTGTACAAGAAGGAAGGATATTTATCAAACCATAGATGCAGCCTTCTAAGTATCCTTTACAGTTATTCCGGTGAAATAGAGTTTACGCATTATATATATGTGGGCTGTTTACAAATTGATTTGAGAATATACTGATCTGCTTTCTTTTAAAGAGAATAGAAAATAGGTACTGTTGTTTATTCTGTATTACTTTGGGAACGGCTTTGTTAATAAAAGACCGGAAAAGACAGGAAAAATAGATAAACATTTGAAATAAATGGAATTGATTACGTTATATTTTGTCAAACCTCTCCTAATTTGCGGACACCTGTCTTATCCGGACGATATCCTTCAGTCTGTTGACTCGTTGAGTGTCCTGTTAAGACAGGGTTGAATGTAGATATTTATGTTTTTCTTGACGGTAGGGTGAAGTTGGTATTGATGGACAAATACGTCATTACACAAAAAATTCTGCGTTTGTATCATTTGGTGTTATCCTATTTCTCTGGGAACTATTGCCAACTTTTTTCACAGTATGGTTTTTCAGAGTAAGGCGTCCCGATGGAAGTCTGGTAAGATTAACATCTTTTCAATAATTATCATGATAATTATATACAATGAATATGAATATACAATGTAGGCCTAGTATATATATATGTATGTACTATATGTACCGTAGTTCTTAAAGATGATTTCAGATTACAGAGTTGACTGTGGCGCAAACTCAGCTTTTATTTTAATTTATCTAAAAGAAAACAGCAAATGAGTACCATCTTCTGATGGCATATGGAATGATCCAGAAGGAATTACAATATATTAGAGCTTTGGCGTACTGCTGGATATTGACAATCAATGCCATGAGCCTTAGGCAGGGCGATACCGTCTCATTTATTTTATCATCTATAGTTCTTGATTTTGTTAAGAGGAGTTAGCTGATATGGAAGAGCAACCAGATTTATATCTGTGATGTTCTGTTGCTCAAATCCTCCTAAGTTATGAATAGAGATTGATCAATACATGAAAAATAGATGCAATATAAAATT
This sequence comes from Haliclystus octoradiatus, assembly GCA_916610825.1. Lineage (NCBI taxonomy): Eukaryota > Metazoa > Cnidaria > Staurozoa > Stauromedusae > Haliclystidae > Haliclystus > Haliclystus octoradiatus. The sequence continues at coordinate 26,276,252 of OU744448.1, forward strand.
TTGACAAGCATATCTTGATTAATAAACAAACATGTCAGAGGATTATTTTCAGAGGGGTGCTACTCATCTCATCATTGCTACAAAGTAACACATGCAAAGGAAAAATAAGAATATGAAAGTTTGGAATTTCTCAATCAGTGTTGATGTTTTTGTTCGGCTGTGACTATGTGACTCTCCCTGTCAATCATTATTCAATTATTGTTTATCCGTCATTCCTTGATTCTTGAAATAAAATACTACAGGGAGGAAAAAGAACCTACCACTACCAACACTAAGACCATGAAAATACCACGAGTGTTGTGAAAATACCATGGAAATGTAAAAAAGTGAAAACCACACATTTCTTAGGCCTTGAAAAAGTTTGGAATCCATGAAAACATCCATATTCACGATATTTAGATGTGGAAATGCCGTGAAATGCTTTCCTATGATTTCGGTGTCAGTAGTATATGCAAAGAGGCAATTTTGACTGTATTGATTTTTCCCGTTATTTTTTTATAATTTAGTCGTCATCAAGTATAGCATCAGGATCATTCAATGCTAAATCATATTTTTGGGATGATCTACGGAGGTACGATTCTGATGGTAATATGTCAATTGGTGTTACACCGCCAAGGCATCAAGGGTAAGTCTCCTCGACTTGTCTATAAAAGCAAACATTTACGTTTGACAATGAATTAATCTAACGATTAACTTATGATATTAAATTAATTAAGGTAACAAAGAGCTCAAATCATGTTTATGCTTCCATATTGCTAAATTATGCTTGGTAATTGGATGAAGAAATAATTTATACTCTTAAGAGCAAAACAAAAAAACAAAATAGACACAAGTTTAAATATCAGCTTTTAGTGTACGGTAGGCCCTTCCAATAAATATCAAGTCATTAAAAATACGATAGCAAATTCAAATTGGTGCGAACAAACTCAGCACTTGGAAAAATTATTGAGCTCTTTTTCTTTGTAACACTTACAATTTACAGTAAAGTGTAAGTAATCTAAATATATAAACGTCAAAGTCTGCGTTTGTGTGTGTATGTGTGCTGGATTTGTTTTTCGTTTTTCTCTGTCGAAAACATATCTTTATTTTGTAATCCAACTTTGCGTGACAACAGCAAAGCAATTTATCCTTCTCGATTTCACACGCATCATTGACCATTCTCTATTGTTCACACAATTATTCTATTGTTCTATTGATGAAATCTGTCAATCAAATTCTAAATCTAAGTAACAGAGACGTGTGGTCTTGAAAATGAATTGATCAACCCAGCAGTGCGGGTCACTCATTGCTAGTATATATATATATATTAACATTGCTCACTACTTCTGTAGCTTGATAACTCTTGTATGACACAGATGGTTTTTCATGTGGTGAATTTTCATCACATTGACTAACTCATCTGGATCAAGATATAGCAGGCAAAGTCAGTCCCTTGTTCACTGAGCAGTACTAATGAAGGCTAATGGCCAGAAACAATTGCTTGTCTGCTGCTATATTAAATCTATATACAGTCGAACTTGCTTAATACAGTCGAACGTGCTTGCGAAACGCGGGACATTAAGCGAGGTGGGATATTAAGAGAGGTAGGATTATGAGAGTTTGTATAGAGAATGGAAATAAAAATCAGTTTTATGTGGGGATATTAAGCAAGGTGGGATATTAAAAGAGGGGATATTAACCGAGTTTGACTGTACTGTCTATTAGCTAGATCAGGTGTATGTCGTCATTAGTAAATTTAGAATTCAAGAAAAGTCTTATATAAATTCTGAACCTCAATCACAATCTTGAATCTTAATTCTAATCCGAATTATATTACCAGGTTCTCTGAGTAATTTGTTACATATTTATTGTACATTCCTTGAATTGATGCAATGCAAATATTGTTTTTGATATATGTTCAATCAATGTCTATGTTTTTTTTTAATGTTATATCATTTGTATTTACTTGATAGGCTTCTCGATATCCCTGCATTATCAAGTCCGCGGGCATACAGTGTTAATGACAATGCTAGCTATAAAAGAATAGCCTCATATGGTTCTATTCCAACACGAAGTAACAGTTACAATAACCAAAGTCAAAGTTTCCCTAGCTCACATGTTAGAGGTACAACTCCACCTCTGTTATTTCAAGGTGGTAGTAGCAATCCTTATCACAATGCCACACAAGAAATGGAATAAATTTATAAAAATGCATCTGATTGGTACAAATTTTAAAGCACATCACCACAAATTCAAGCTACTTGAACACAGTACTATATAAATGCATTCTCTCCAAAATGGGACTCTACTTTCCAGCTCTTAACATGATCTTATTTCATAGATTCAGTTGAAATGCTTTTGGAGATAGCTAGTTATTCTCAATATCTCTGGATGTTTAACATTGAATATAAGAGGCAAATGATATAATTAATAGAGTACTTATAAATTCCCCTTCAACAACTGTTGTTATGATCAGAGTAGTTTTATCACACTTATCTTCGAATTTCCAAATAGATAGATTTATTACTATTGGATCATTCCATAGAACATAATAACATGGTATTCAATATGAAAATTAATTGATTAGATCATATTTATTCCAAGGCATTATACAATTAATTATTTAGCTTTTAGGCTATACATTTTGTGAAAATAAATTAAAAATGATTTTTTTTGTCAATAATTTGCAAAGACTGCTTAGTATTTTCCTTGATTGAATTTAATAAATTAACATATTTTGATAGTATTACATTTGTTTCTTATTTTTGATAGTTAATTTACTACCCCCTTGTCCCTTGTCCATGTCTATCAAATTTTTTTTTATGTTTAAATCATTGTCTGACAAAATGCTTAGCATTCCAAAGTCCTAGAATATATTTCAACTTTTCTTCCCTGGTTCCCCACTTTTATCGGCCCCTGGTCAGACAATGAATGGATTGCATTTCATAATAACTAATAACAAGAAAAATATACCAGCTAAATGTTTCTAAAGCAAGCACTTAATTGAAATAAATATTTATTCCCATATCTAATTACTACACGCCTGTGCACTAACATTCAGACATGAGGATTTTCAGACTTTTAGCCGTAATTGTGGTATTTCAAAATCTAAGATTTGGATTAGCTCAGATAGCAGAGCAACCGAACTTCAGACCGGATCATATCTGATCGACTGTCAAATCCCCCCCTTAGGTCAACTCAACCTTGTCTTTATCTGAAGCATCAAATGAGTACCGTCTGAGGATGGCGGATGGAATGGTTCCGAGGGAATTGCATTGTGAGTAGCTGCGGCGCATCGTTGCGCATTGACAATCGAGCGAATAGAGCCACTCCTCTATAAATAGAGAAGTGGTACGGATGCCTTCAGTAGGGCTACACTGTCTACATTACTTACTTTTACTTAAAAGATTTGGAATTAAAATGTGGATCCGAAACTTATCCGAAAATGGTAGATTTGGCTACTCATGTCTTGTTTATGTTCACATGTCACATCCGATCATCCGATTAGCAGTCAGGGTCAATGTCTGATCTTTGCGTTTCTGATTATTTATTGTCATAGATCTGGCAGTCTGCAATGGATTTTGCAAGATGTAGACATTAGGGATAATAATAACGACATACATCGACATTATGTATAGTTCGTTGTTCAAGCCTGAGGTGTGTGCATTGAGTTGTTGGAATTAAATGTACATTCCAATTCCAAATCCATTCCAAAGTATTTTTCTGCAAAAACAATTGATTAGGTCATATACATACTTAGCATTTTCCAATTGAAGCTGATATTTTGAACCCTGGAAGTCTGCTACTGACGATGATGTTGACATGCAAGCAGGCAACTATATAGAGCAAAGAAAGTCATTCGGAAACGGAGTATTCTGTATTTTAGGGGCCTTCTAGTTATATAGTTATAGGCTAGTTAAAAATAATAGTAAAAGGACTTGCTAATCGACTTTATTAAAATGATTTTTATTGAGCTTTCGTATCCAGAGTTTGATTTGATTTAGAAGCATACTCTGTAGTGGAAGTGTTACTTTGTTCATGCTTTGTTGCAGATGTCAAAATAGTCTCATATCTCCAGGTATGCTCAATTAATAGCAATGTTAAAAAGAGACAATGGATTTGTACATTTGCGTCAAGAAATGTTTTCAACGTGACAATGACTTCAACCAATCATAATGCTTTGATTGTGATCCTTGATGTAGATAAACCAATCATCATCGAGGATTACGATTCGCATATTATCCCAGGAACCGACACCAATCTGGGTTTTTCACAATAGAAACCGTAATACTAATAAACACTAAAGTTTAGCGATCGCGTGTCTTCGTTGCTTTTTCGCAAGGTTTTCAAACCGAAAAGGATAGCAGTTCAACTGCTTTTTATTCTACAACTGCAAGGAAATATGGAAACAGAAAAATCCTCAATTACACACGAAATAACTAACGGTAAATTTTATGTATGCTTTTCGATTGTTTGGTTTTGCGTTTTATCATTTTTGCTGCTTCACTCGAGCTCACATGTTGCATTTTTGATTAATTTGCTTTTGTAAAATGTTCAATATTTAGAGAACTTTTCTGGTGCACCTGGAAGCGTTGGAATAGAGAATTTCGAGTTGTTAAAAGTACTAGGAACTGGAGGTTTGTTATTGTACATTTTTCCCTGTTATGTCTGGTATGCATCAATTATTATAGTCTACGTTTTGGTTCAATGAGCCGAAGGTAGCGGCTTTGAGTTTTGTTGTAGTCTGTTGCACTGTTCTTTCCGTGTTTCTACATTATTAATATATGGGGATTTCCTCATCACTTCTAGAGTTATCGCCTTCGGGCATTATTTATCTAATTATGAATCCTATTTTTAAGTTTATGTTATGCATAAGTGTTATAATTTGCTGTCAAAAAGTCAGTTGAGTACGCTTATATTCTCTTAGGACCTCTGCCAAGTTTACGCAGAGTTTACGTGTGTGAAAATTTCTCAAATGCCGCAGGTTTTTATCGTTATGAAAAATGTGCTGTCGGGCAAGGTCACAGACATGAGCTATACTTAATTTTATTTATTTTCAAGCACGTATTCTAGTGTTTTTAATTTTTGAAAAACATATAGAAGTGATCGCTTCCTCTTGTCACCTGTTTACTAATTGATTTTTGCTTTTGTTGCAGCTAATTTGTACATAACATTATTAATGTAGTGAGCTGTCACCACATCATGGAGTTGTATTATGTCTTCTGAATTTGTTATTGTTATTATTTTTAGCTTACGGCAAGGTGTTTCTTGTCCGTAAAAAAGATGGCAACGATGATAATTATTTATTTGCAATGAAAGTGTTGAAAAAAGCTGCTATTGTGCAAAAATGCAAAACAACTGAGCATACAAAAACCGAACGAAGTGTTCTTGAAGCAGTTCGCCAATGTCCTTTCATTGTTAAATTACATTATGCTTTTCAAACTGATTCAAAATTACATTTAATTATGGGTAAGCAAAACTTTTTGAATGTTTGAATAAATATGTCAATCAAACGATCTTCATAGATATCCATGTGTAACGTTATCATCTTGAAAATGAAAAAATTTCTTGGCATGTGTAAAAACAGACATTTACATATGCCCGGCTTTTGTTTTACCGCATGGCCTATCATTAGCTAGTTTCCTTTCTTTTCTCCGAGCACCAAAATATATAATAGGTAATACCATACATTTTTGATTGCGGTTTTTTAATGTTGTTGAAAATACAATAAGCAATATAATCTCGATACAAACACATTGATATTGCTGTTTCCCTGAGGTCTTTCCCTTCCTTTGCTTATATAGTCTGGTATGTCATTGTAGACCACCAACAATTTGACTGATGTATACAGTATTACCAACAGATCTGTAGTACAATAAAGCAACATTGTTTTTCGGTATTGATTTACCATTTTCTAATTCTTCCCTATGCCATACAGACTAATTACTAACTTAATCTGGAATTTTTGATTTGTCCTTTTTTAATCCCTGATACCTTATCATATTGCTTTGAAATCGCCCCGCTCAAATAGTTTTTCCCAAACATGTATTCACAACAAACCCATGTTACCACCCATGTTACTCAACAAACATGGCCCCGTTTGCCCTAGGGGTTATTGTCCCAGCTACTCCCCATATCAGCCATCGGCGACCCTGAGTTGAACAATTGAACTACTGTATTGCATTGAGATTTGAGAGCTTGATTGGAAATAAAATGAAATAGTTTATCTACTTATATTAATAATACTGTCTGTTTATATATCACAATATTTCTATATTTCTATATTTCTATATTTCGATATTTCGATATTTCGATATTTCTGTGTCTGTCCGCGACTTATGTACGTCTTACTGGCGATATAATACGGATAATCCGTTGTCGGGAAATTATGCAAACATTTGTGTCGAGATAACCGTGTACAGTAACAAATTTGTTGTATGAAAAGTATGGGTCTATGACGTTGTTTTAAAATAATATACTTCATCTGATAATTTATTTGATATCCTTGCATTAAAAAATTCAGAGATTTTGAAAAATTTCATAGGTCGATAATCTAGCGGGCAGCCAAATCGAATTCAAATTGAAATCCCCAGAACAAAAATATTTTGCTTTGAATTTAAAAGCTGCGTGTAAATTGTTTGAGCAAGTGAAACTTGAAAATGAATCAGTTTTATGATAATTAAAACAATACGAAATACTGAATTACATTGAATTACCAGTATAACTAGGTCAAACAAAATATTTTTTTGAAATCAAAGAAACGTAGACCTATTTCATGTAGTGTTGATATCATCAATACATATAGCGCGGCACAAACGCTATGAAAATTAAAGAGACTTTAGGTCTTAATTTAATTTATTAATGAAACAAAATGCCGTTCATTACTTTTATCAAAATCGAGATATAAAACATTTCACTTTTAAAAAGGCTATTTTGATATATAATTTGTGAGAACACTGAGCAAACAATCTGTTTTGAAATGAACAATCTATCGCGGGGCATAAAAACAAATTAACTTGCAAGAATTTTCAAAATGACGTTGGCGTTCGACTAATTCGAAAAATATTCAAAGTTCGAATAGATTATCTGTCTACAGTCTAAAATTACAGAGTTTAGAATCAATCAAGGCATTGCACAAAAGTATTTCTATAATTTATTATTTAATATAAAAACATGAATCATTTGGTTTTGAGCAGGCAGGCTTTTATTTTCAGATTTTGCTTCCATAATTAACGAAGGAATTATAGGCATCGATTAAAATTAAAATTTCATTTTGTTGACTTGCTATACGAATAAGACACAGTATGTTACTACAGTTTTGAGAATAAAAATAGCGGTGTCTTGTTATTATCGTTGATCAACATTTAATAAAGTTAATTTCAGGTATATCAAATTTAACAAAGTTAAATTGAATTGAGCGTATGATTTGTGATAAACAATAATAATTATAATATTTTCAGCGTTCAAAAATTTTGCTTTGAATTTAAAAGCACAAAAACATAATTTAAAAACACTTTTAAATAGTTAATACAGTTTGGATGAGTGTAACAAACCTTGTGTTACAAAAATAAAAAGCGAAAAGGTTGCATGAAATAATCGATCATAGCAAACAATATTTATTAAAATACAACTTACCATTTTCCAAATGAGATCCAAATAAAAACTATACGAGCGGCATAATCTCCGAACAACATTTAAATACATAATAGCGGGTTCTCTGAGTTAATACACCAATCAATAATAAGTTAACAACCATATTTTATCGAAGGAGAATGTACGCCCGATAAGAATAAAATAAAGATTGTCTTTTATTCGAAATAATTCTGACAAAAATGATCATTTCATATCGTGATCAAATGCATGGTAAAGTAGATTCATTTTCTACATAGTAAATTATCCTTTTCGTCAGACATCATAACATGAGCATTTAAATATTACCATCGGCTGTGGTATTATATATCTTTGAAGCTGCACTAAACATTTCAACTCTATAAACCATCGCGTACGTTTCAATAAATTCTGAATAAATATGCATATCACGAATCTGGCAAAATGAGTTGTTTTCGTTTTCCTATCAAAATAATTAATTTATTCATAATCATCTTTCCTTTCATTCGACATCTGTAATGTTATAAATAGCGCGTAGAAATATTGACGACAAGATGTAACATAATATCAATATCGAATTAGTATAGCGATTTATTATAGAATTTTATTTCCTTTTAAAAGAATGTTGATGCTATTATTCTGGAAAATTTGATAACAAGAACCCCTATCAGACCAATTTTTCAGATCTTTTTTTTACTTATAAAATTTTATTTTCAACGAACTCTTAGTATTTTGATAGACTGCCATGAAAATCACAGGCATACTTGCTGAGATTGCAAAGATCAAAAATATAGGCTCATATAGTATCATATCATAATATTTTCAGATTATATATATAATTTGAAATTCAATACACGCGCGTGGGTCGGCCTTGTTCAATAATACGTTGTCGAAGCAGTAGGTTTGTTGATAAGGTCAGTCAAAGCGCTTATGTCAGTAAGTAACGCAGTGGCTAATTGGTTAGTGCTCTGGTATAATAATTTCAGGGTCGTCAGTTCAAATCCGCCGTTCGGAAACCTTTTATCAACGATTTTTCTTTTTTTTTAATATGAAGCAGTAAATCATTTTTAATTAACAAAAGATATCGTTTGATCATGTTAATAACAGAAATCAGTGGACCATGTGTCTTGTTTAAGCTAAATTAATTTAATATTGAATCTATCGCATGCAATGCCACGAGTTTCACTGGCCACACTTTGACGGCGGCGTTATTTTGTGAACACCACATTAGTGTTGTATATATTGCAATAAAGATTTATGAATCCGAACCGAACGCGATCCGATCGTATCGGGTCAGATTCGGGTTAATATTTTAGATCTTCGGATCGGATCGGATTTGTAGTGATTTTTTATGGATAGTTTCAGATTTCGAAATTTGACTGAGTATTTGTAATTTATAATAATTAATGTGTTCTGGCCTCCTTTCAGCACATAAAATATTGTTTTTCTATGTAGATATAGCTACGTTAAATTATACATTTCAATCGACTCAATTGATGTGAAATAAATTAAACTTTTATTAAAGGAATGATTAAGATGTATTGATTAATGCTACATCGTTTCAATGCATATTGTCTCTCATGTTCTCCTCCAGAGTTCATACTCCGTATTATACAGCGATAGAAAGCTTAGTCAATTGTTTAATTATAAGTGATCTGAAAGTTTTATCATAGAAGGTCCATTATGGACTACACTCATAGCTAGTCCTTTTTATATTTTGGTTCATTTTTAAAAATACATTGACCTGTGACCTGTCACATGTAAGATTATGAATATGACCAACAAATGAAATCAACCCTAACCTTTAATGATATCTTATTCAAGAATCCTTGAAAAAGTTTGACTTATTGCTTCAAAATTGACCTTTGCTTTTCCATTTCATGCTGGGTTAGATTGCAAGTTGCTGTCAATGCTACAAATGTCAGTAGGTGTGTGAAGGGTGGATGCAGGCAATACATTTAATTGTTGAAAAACTGTAGGCTTGTAAAAGTTTTGCGAACATTTTACAGTGCCTCAAAAGTAGATCAATAACCATATAGAATTTAATTCAAATCAAATAGTTTTTGCAGACTAATGTTGAGGCCTCCCCCTCTTCGATATGCAAAACCAACAGTATGTTAGGTGCCGGCATGTTGCATTGCTGAATTAGGTCAATGTCATCATCCATTTTCATTTTAAATGTAGTTATGCAAAGATGTTTTTAACTAAGCATTCACTTTCATTTCAGATTATGTGAGCGGTGGGGAACTTTTCACTCATTTGTATAACCGTGAGCACTTTTCAGAAGACGAAGCACGTTTTTATACTGCTGAAGTGGCTATTGCTTTACAACACCTGCACAAGGTTAGTGAGTTAAAGTATTGGAATGTCAACTTATATTTATAGGGTGAATAGCCTACATAAATACAACAGTTTGTTCCCTAAGTTCGTTTCAACATATACCGGTAGCCTAGTTTACAGGATTCATGTGATTCAATGCCCTTCATGTTTCATCTCGTCTGTTCGATCAATTAATTGGCATGGATTTAACGCCGCTTCATTTAGCATCTTATTGTTTAATTTCTGCAAGAAATTGATTAGAAACGCATCCTTTATTTTCAGCAAACAAATGGTTTCTCCATTTGCAACTGATCAATTTTATCAGCAAACAAATAATTCAGGGACATTTTATTGCTTTTCCCGCAGCAAAGGTTCCCTGAGAAATCCTTGCAGTTTCATTAATCGTTAATATTAATTGAAATAGACGAAAATTGGTATGTTTCTAACAGTAGCATCATAATTACAACCTTGCAGGTCCATACAAGGAAAAAAATTCCAATAAATCATCTCGTAAACATCTGCTAAATTATGGAACTGCCATATTTTATTTAAAAATCTACCATTGCGTCTTCTATAAATAAAATTATTCAAAAACTTGTTCATATGTTTCGCTCATAAACAGTAGCCTAGGCCTACGTGTTGACCTTTTAATGTTAGAATAAATGAAGACTTCAAGCTTTGAATAACTAAACAATTAATGAAACAAACAAAACAGATGCACAACTACAACAAATTTGAATTCACATTTCGTTACGAGATATTCTTTGTTGGTTCAAAGAAAATTTTGAATTGATTTTTTCCAGTTCTTTTTCAAGTACAGTACTTGAAATGTATTTTCGTTTTAATCTTCTCTAATAATTACGTTTTTGTTTTGTGATGAATAAATTTGGAGTCAATATGTAGGCCTACAGTCCAGCCTGATCAACCTTGATGTGCTCTGCTAGAATGGTCAATCAATAAAATGGTGAAAGGCTTTGAAACTATAATTTAATTTCAAATGTATTTGATTCTGAAAATTAAGATTGGGTAGGCTATGTTTTTTATTCGATCTGGAATTTCCTTGATGGTGTAAACTGCTATTAATGGGGGTATTTTGGCCAATTCTTGGCAAGAAAAGGAAAAATTGGATCTAGCTTTATGACAATAACGAAGATTACATTCATATCTTTCAAGAGGGAAGTGTTCTATAAGTAGTCTTCAACTTTATTACCTGATATCATATTCGATATCAAAATGCTTCTGAAAGAAGGAATACATTTTACTCGAATGAAGCCTGAGACAAAGAATAATATGTAGGTCTGCTCTTCTGATTTTCATGAGTTTTCATTTCATTTATTGCCTTCATGGTTTTATAAAAAATATTATAACTTCAATTATCGCTCAACTTTGTTCCCAATCACATGGTTAATAGGTGACAGGCAGCGGGCACATCGCTTTGTAGAATAATCCTTATATTCTAAATATTCAAAAGCTATTGTCTTTGCTTTTACAGCTTGGCATCATATACAGAGATATCAAACTGGAAAATATTCTTCTTGATGCAAGCGGTCATGTTGTGCTAACTGACTTTGGACTAAGCAAGGAATTTGCTCCACATGAGGTAAACGCAAAACAAAATTTACATGATCAGAATTAATTAGCCTACAATAAAATTATGGGATTGTTTTGGTTATAGTTTAAGTATAAATTGATATTGAGCTCAGAAGTTTAGAACTGATCTTCGTTATATCTTCCTTTTTCTCAACAACTTGGCCTATGCATTACATGTAGCCTATATTTCAATGCAGGCCTTTTATTGACATATTCATTACTGGTTTTGTAGGTCCAAATTGATCAGATCATTAGGTTGAATGTGTCTCCGATCATTCTATGGCATCGCTCATATATGCTGTTCTGTAAATATGTGCTGGTCCTAGTATGCACCAACAAAGAATTGAAGATTGACTGCAAAACAGCGTATGAAACGTATACAAATGTCGATGCGAAGGTGTTGCAAATGCCACATTAAGCTCTGATAGCCAAATTACTTTTTTTTTTCACTATCATTGGTGAAACTGAATTATTGATCATCTTTAGGCATGAATTTAGACATAAAATCTTTGGAGCAACATATTAAACCGACTTATTTGTGCAGTTGATCTGGAGCATGCTGTCAATGAGAATAGGATTGACACAATGTACTGAACTGCACATGAACCTGGCCTATATAAAACATCAGATTGTTGACTCGTCTACATGTTATCAGTAATCAGTCGATAGTCCACATTGCTGTGAAGTATTTTCAACTTGCAGGATGGTAGAGCATTTTCATTCTGTGGTACTATTGAATATATGGCACCTGAAGTTGTACGCGGCGGAAGCAAAGGACATGGAAAGGTAAACGCATTTAAAGGTCTTATTCTTAATGATTCAGTCTGATGCATGCAGTATCCAGCGATGATGCTGTTGCTGCAAAACTAAAGCTAGACTTGATGATGAAGTATCTGAGTCATGATAGGCTAATTATCAATGTTCAATGACATCTTATCTGAAAGTTTTTGTCTGCTTCAATATTGTAGGCTGTTGACTGGTGGAGTCTCGGTGTATTGTTGTATGAACTGATTACTGGCGCATCTCCATTCACTGTTGAAAATGAGAAAAATGGACAATCAGAAATATCAAGGTGGGTTGAAAAATTCTCTCCAACATGTTACCATCATGAAGAGTTGATCAGAATTTCATATATGTTGTTCATCATCAAAAACTGAATTAAATCTACTGAGAAGAGATCCAACAACAAGTTAATGTAGGCTCATGATTAAGATCCTACACCATAAAAGCCATCAGTTAACAGCAATCATTAACCATATGAAATCATTTATATTTTACCCAATTACCAAACATCTATTTGTTTTGTATCTGCTACCAGGCGTATTTGTAATAACCCACCTCCGTTGCCTTTAACAATGTCACCCCTTGCAAAAGATGTGATTTTGAAATTGCTGCAGAAAGATCCTAGTAAAAGACTTGGCTGTGGACCTTATGGCATTGAGGATTTCAAGCGTCATCCATTCTTTCATGTATGTGAATACAGTAGGCCTACCTAGATTATTTTATAAATTATATTTGAATTGATCTTTTAGAAAATTGTTTATAATAATTTTATTGCTACGTTTTATAAGTCTCTTAAGCCCTGGGCAAACGAAGGCAATGTTAACAAGACAAATTTGTTTTGTTTGGACAAATGTTAACAAGACAAACATGTTTTGGAGCTTTTACATTTTAATAAGACAACATCAAGGTTCACAACAAGACTGATCCATTCTAGAGAGCTATAAAACTGTTCTATTCATCATATTAACAACGTGTGAATAATCTATATAACGTAAACTATCATGCAGAGAAACAGAAACGGACTATTCATAACAATACAATAACAAATTAATCAACAGAGCATAATTATCATATTGCATAAACAAATAGGCTACATCACAACAACACGTTTTACTAACAATCTAAATACTTCACTTCATAACCATATAAATCTCACAACAAATCACTATATAACACATAACAACTTTGATTAAATAATTATTTGAATAGGTTTGATAGCCATCAAACGCAATACTACGAATCATTTACACGATCCAACGAAGTCAGAAAATATCGGTGGAGTAACCAAACAACAAGGATCTGAAAAGTCAGTCAAAAGCTGCTAAACACTGCACTTTTACAAGACCAATCATTTCAATTTCAATTGTTTTCCATTTGTATTTACCATGTCTATTTAAAGACCTGAACTTATATCCTCTGTTCCTTTGCAGCCAATCGATTGGGTTCGCCTAAGTCAGCGTTTGGTAATTCCACCCTTTATACCTGTTATTCGAGACGAATTAGACGTTAGTAATTTCTCAGAAGAGTTCACATTAATGAACCCATTGGATTCACCTGCTGCGACTGGCCCAAAGAATTCCGATAAAATCTTCAGGGTAAGACATCTCTCTGTTAAGCCTATTTGTAAATGCTTTAACTGTCCTTTAGTGTGTGCTACTTTCTTTAATACCAGTATCAAAGCAGTTCTAATAAATTTGGTCTGTTCGCTGATTGTATAGCACATTTCCCATTAAAGGTATTAATAAAAGAGCTTTGGTGACATTGCTTCTTGAACCTGGAACATTGTAACAGCAGTTGGCATATAGATCATTAGATAAGATAAATATTGTATGAACATTAAGTCACAAGGGATACATTATATTCACTAGATTGCCCAACAAACATATTTGGAGATATTTAGGTATGGCCACTTTTCTTTTTTCCTACTGCAATATTCGACTTGATAAACACTTAATACATTTACACAATTTGTGATGCTGTAAACAGAGTTTAACGTTAATATTTCTAATTTTATTTGTCTTATTTGAACGCTTCGTTGTAGGGCTATTCCTTCATTGCGCCATCAGTTATATTTGGTAAAAATGCAATAGCGGATGATATGTTGAAACCACCAAGCTCTTGTGCTAAACCAGGAAGCGCTGCATTGTCTTATGCAACACTCTTCCAGGTAAATACTCTTTCAAATACACCCTATGTACAATGAAAGCTGAACATATAAACCAACTATAAGAGGTAGATAGATTGATCACTATTTGCAATACTATTTTAGACATAACAATAGTGACCACTATAGGCAGATGGCCGCTATATAGAGTTGCCCGCTCTAACATGTTTTACTGTAGGGTATATCTCATTTGTTTCTACCTCCCGTTTTACACATTTACTTGAGGCTGTTAGACATATCATTCAAAGTTTCATCTCAACTTAGACTACTTGATAATTATCTTGAAATTTTATTCAATAGAATGTTTTAACCACTGTCTGATCGTTTGAATAAATTGTTTTTTAAATCTTCTTGGCAATATCTTGAACTGTTCTATTTATTATTTATTCCAGACATCATCATTTCATAAGAATTATATTCTTTGCGATGAACATCTTGGCGAAGGAAGTTTCTCAGTTTGCAGGTAATCTTATTAATGTGCACTCACTAGTACTACAAGACAAACTAATAGATACTTTTCATCATTTGTCTAACTACAGACATATGCTTAAAATCATCTCCTCCCTTGTTTATAGGAAATGTATCCACAAACAGACTAAAGTTGAATATGCTGTGAAAATCATCAGTCGGAGGTACAGTGTGTACTGTAGTATGCTATGACATACTTCTTATTTATTGCTATATAGGTTATGAATTCAACTATTTTTTACATTCAAACTAAATTACAGAATGTGCGTTTTACTCATATGATACATAAGCTATCAGAAATTTACGGAGTCAGGATTTTCAGACTCTGAATCTGAAAAAGTTCTAATTGAAGCATTTGACTCCGAATCTGGCCCTGACTATTCATGAAAAGTAGACTTCAACTACAATTTCAAAATATTTTACTTAGTCCTGTAAAAGATCTGAAAATTATACATGTTAATTATGAGTAAGGAGTGAATAGTTTGTCAAGGCGAAATTCAGGAAACACAGAACGGTACAAAATAAGATAAGTTAATAAAATAATGAAAATTATCAGAAGTAGGCCTACCTCTAGGTTGGAATATCTAGAAAACTTTCAACTTTGCAAAGTTTATTAGAAAATTCCAATGATTATATACTAGACTCCAGCTCTGACTCCTGATTCTGCCTAGCAAGGAATCCACTCCAGTCTGGACAGCTCAACTGTTGAGATATAGATATTCCTGCCGGATTCAGAGTTTGACTCATGCTCCTGTACCCCTTTGTGAGCTTTGAGCTTGAACCAACTCTCACTGAGCTTTTTATTTTTTTCTTACCATTGAGAATTGCCGTACATCAGGGCAGGGCCAGATCTATTATTTTGGGCCTAAAGCAGAAATCATAAATAGGGCCTAAAAAAAAATGATACACCGTAATGATACAATTGCGTTAGACCCTGCGTTAAGTGTTAAATACTGTAGCCTAATTAGCGTCACCCATTTGTATTTGGAAAAACTTATTAGTTTGCAATTGGTTGTGATGGAATGAAACAAAACAAAACGATTTTCAAAAATTTCTTTAAATCATTGGTTAATTGAGAAAAAAAAGTGAATTTTAATTTGAAAAAGCCTATTTTCGGAAAGGCCTAAAGCATTTGCTTATTCTGCTTACGCCTAATTCCGACCCTGCATCAGGGCATTGATTGATCAGCAGGCAACTTTTGGTTTTCATAAGTATTCTTCAAATCTTGGGGGTGATAATGGGTCTGATGGCTTGTGCTGCTTCATATGTAATTATTCAATTGTCCTACTGCAGGTAGTGATATAAACTTACTAGAATATAGGCTGTGTCTATAACCAGTTTGTCAAGGAATGCTGTGTTAGCAATTTTGATTTGCACGGTGCCTAGGTTAAATTTCAAAATTTCAGTATGGAATGTCATGTTTTACTATTGTTATGCTATTCTATTCTGTAGAAAGCGTCACAACAGAGAAGTGCAGTTACTGCGCATGTGTCAAGGTCATCCTAATATTGTACGACTTCATGATGTACATCAAGACGAAGTAAGGGGCCATATATCAATAGGTGGTTTGCTCTGCATCCGTTATTAGAATTTGAACATTTTCACTGTCATAATACAGTCAAACCTGTTATTATGGTCACCTCTATAAAGTGGCCACCTGTCTATAGTGGTCACTCTTGCAATGTCCAAAATAGTATTTTCTATTGAATCAAACCTGTACATAAAGGCCACCTGTCTATAGTGGTCACTCTTGCAATGTCTAAAATAGTATTTTGTATTGAATCAAACCTGTCTATAAAGGTCACCTGTCTATAATGGTCAATGTATCTACCTCTCGTAGTTGGCTTTTATATACTGGTTTCACTCTATATTCAATATATGTGTTGTCTCTCCTCACCTGAATTTTGGTAGCCCACTATTACAATATTGAAAATTGAACATAGATTTATTACACTTTCTGAGAACCATGAAGGCTCATCCACTTAGAGAGAGCTTCAAGCAAGATTGTAATGAAATGCTATTGAGTAATTTAATTAATGATTTGATAGTTTTCACTGAGTCATTGATTTCAGAAGCTCATTTGTCATGTTGTGGAATCATTATACATTTAATGAAATGTTTTATTCAAGAATTTTTACGAATTATTTTCTTCTTTAGTTGCATCTGTATGTTGTCATGGAACTATTACGTGGTGGTGAATTGCTACATCGTATTAAGAAAAAAAAGAATTTCAATGAAGCTGAAGCAAGACATTTGATGAGGAAATTAGTGTCTGTGCTTAAATGTATGCACCAAGCTGGTGTTGTCCATAGAGACCTTAAACCAGAGGTATAGTTATCAAGACCTAATAGTAAAATTATTGAATGTAATTTAAGGCTTGATTTAGACTGTTACCTTTCTAATTCATTGCCAGGTAGAATCGGTAGGCCTACCAGTTTGTATCAGAAAAGGAAAACTGAAAATAATTCATCATAACATAAACCCATAATCCCATTGAAAAATACCAACTAGCTTGTCCAGTTTGTGGATAGGTAATATCAGTAAATAAGTAATTTCATAAGACATATCACAGGCTATTATGAAACAATATACACTCCTCGACAGACCTCACCCCTTTGGGAAATTAAACTGACCATTCACTTCAACACCATATAATAAGTACTTTACCGGTAGTATAAAATTAATGTTCAACTAAACTAAGCAATTGATTTATAAAAAAGTTTGATTTAATATTCATACAAAGTTAACACAAAAATAACAATAACATGTAACAGTAGGCCTATTTATTTCAAATCAGAATTCATTCATAATTGAAGCATTGCTTTAGAAACATTTTCATTCTGCTAGAAGGATCACTTGCATGCATAATGCATAAATAGCATGTTATTATTTACTTTGATATATTATTTCTCTTGAATATGAGCGTCTGCTACATCTATTCCTCTATAAGCACCTTAAAGGTACTTATTTTCAACTAATATGTCAATTTCAACGAGTGAAAGATTAGAAAATCGTTGTGTATTTAGTTGTTTTGCCATATTTTCTAAAAGAGAATTTTTATTGCCACAAGCTAGCGGTGAATAACTTATTTCCGCTGCCGGATGAGAATAACTTGTTTATTTTACAACTTACGTCACTTGACTGGGAGTCAGGAACCTTAACCAGCCAAAGAAAACAATAAACTTTTATCAAGTCAGCAATAACATGCTATTTATTGAATTTCAGTGATCCTTCTAGCAGAATGAGAATGTTTCTAAAGCAATGCTTCAATTATGAATGAATTCTGATTTGAAATAAATAGGCCTACTGTTTCATGTTATTGTAATTTTTTGTATGAATATCAAGTTAAACTTTTTTTATAAATCAATTGCTTAGTTTGGTTGAACATTAGAATTTTATATTACAGTGTACCGGTGAAGTACCAAAGGTCAACCAATCATAGGCCTTGTTAGAAATTGGTAATATACTAACACCAATTATCTGTTGAGCTGATTGTTATGTCGTTATTTGTATTTTGACAAACATGCATTATGTTAACAATTATTGTTTGTGAGATCATCTGTAAGGAATAAAACTACATCAATGAGTCAAACATATTAATTAAAATTAAAAACACAATATCAATATCACTACTGCAACTAATTTAATTTGTTGTTGTTTCCAGAATCTCCTATTTGTCGATGATTCAGATTTAGCTGAGCTGAAATTGGTTGATTTTGGTTTTGCACGATTACGTGGCACACAACCAATGCAGACACCATGTTTCACTTTAACATATGCTGCACCAGAAGTATTACGTCATGCAACTCAAGAAACCAATCGTGGTTATGATGAATCATGTGATCTTTGGAGTCTTGGTGTCATTTTGGTAATGAGAGATTAGTTTCCTACTATAGCCAAACTTATCTAATATCCCCTCTTTTAATGTCCCACCTTGCTTAATCACCATACATTTTTTATTTTTCATCTTTCATACAAACTCTCATGTTCTTGCCTCGCTTAATTAATATCACACATTGCGTAGAAAGGTCCCACCTTTAACCGTACCACAGGGGATATTAAGTACGCCTGGCTGTAACAATACTGTATATATTAACCTATCGATAATGAGCTTCCATTAGCCATACCTCTGTGAAAAAAATCCATGACTTCATGAACAGTTCATGCACAGTTTATTTCCAGTTCATGAGCAACAATTCATGAACTTCATAAACAGTTCATGAACAGTTCATGAACAATCACATACAGCTGTGCAACTTGTTCATGAACTGTTTCATGAATGTGAAGTTGCTTAAAAACATGAAATTGTTCACGTTTGGGCAACTTCATGCTCATGAATTAATGAACTTTTTTTTACAGGGGTAGATTCATTACACAAGGGAACTAGAGAACACATTAGGAGAAGACGAGAAGCTTTGTAAATTAGCATCTTAATTTGTCCTCTTTCCCTTTATCTTTCAATTTATTAGTTTCCCTGCAATTGCTTTTATATGTATGTGATTGATGTTGGAGTTGATTAATAACTGAATAATAGATCTTCCTTTTATCAATCTAGTACACAATGCTATCGGGCAAAGTACCATTTCCATTTGATGCCAATCGTGGTATTTCTGAAATTAGTATCATGAAAAGTATTATGCAAGGCAATGTAACATTCAATGGTCCTGAATGGGAAGCTGTATCAAGTTCTGCCAAAGAACTCATCCAAGGTAGTTTATCACATTTATCACGTGTTTATTTCAGTAGAGATGGCTGGAGATAGATCATTGAATTTCAACTCATGAGCAATGTTTCAAACCTTTTTTCAATTAAGTTGTGACTATTTTAGAATCAATCATATTTGAGTTTAAAGACAAAAGAAATAACTGCCTCATTTGACAAGGTGTTAAAAATATTGGTATTATTTATATGACTGCAGCCAAATTTTTGTTGGCATAGGATTGCATTGTGTTGTATAAACATTAACAACACTTGGATTTTTATCTGAATCATTTGTATTGATTTCTTTGCTCTTTCCCAAGATCACAATGACTATATTAAAGTATTTAATTTTGAAACTGCTAGCAAGATTGCATGTATCAGAAACCGTGTTGTTATCAGAGGTGTGAACTTATTAAATAGATTCTAGCAGGTAGAGGGGATTTCACTTAAACATGTTAGTAATATGGTAGTAAGTCAGTTGCTATATTGAGTCTGATTCTGGATTTGAAATCATTTTTTTCAGGTCTACTGACTGTGGATCCAACAATGAGATTGACAGTTGAGCAACTTCTTTCGCATGATTGGTTATCAGACCGTGTTTCCATACCGACAACACCACTGATGACACCGGATGTTTTAGATTCATGTGGTTTCAAAGTAGAGAATGCATTAAGGGTTGCGCTTCAAGCATACCATCATGCAGCAAGATCTGGTTTCCAATTAATGGATGTTGAACATGCACCTCTTGCGAAACGACGGAAAAAGAAAAATACTTCTAGTGAAAGCGAGAAAGATCTTCAGGCATCAACTCCATCTCCGTCGGATCCAATTGGCTGTGATGCCTCTTCTTGCAATACTACGTGCACATGTCGGAAAGGGGAACACATAGACTATCAATGTAATCAAAGATCGATGGCATCAAATCAAATGATCCCACCAATGGGATTACCTCCACTGCATCTGATTGGCCATTCGAAACAAATGGATCCTTATTTTCATCCTGTCCCTCACATTCCTGGCTTTCCTTGTAATCCGCATCCTGACGACCCAGTTTCATCCCTTCCACAACTTGCTCCAACAATGAACTCACATTATAGTAACAGTAATGTACGTCGTTATCCTATTATGGTACCAATAGAGCCTGTGCCTGCTCAGCACCATAGTAACATAGCAACTCATAGTAACTCAACATCGACTATAACCACAGGAAGTAATCATGCAACAATAGATTTGAAACGACGTCATGATGCAATTGTGTAGCAATTGTGTTACTTCCTGAATTTTACTCAAATATCATTTGAAATCAATTTTGACGCTGGTCGTCTTTTAAAAATAATTAAGTAGTTTTTATTGTAAATAAGAGATACTCAGCCTATCCTATACATATATATATATATATATAAAATTAATAACTTATACCTTTGAGAATAAACATATCTTTTTCAGAAATCCGATTGGATTTTCATATATAAATGAAAATAAATTGTAAAATGTAGGTCAAATTTTACCATAGTATTGTTGCTATAGTAATTTATGCCAATGGCAACATAAATTGACTTGAATTGTAATGATAAATTCTAATTTATTAACTATACTGTACATTTTTCAACTGCCAATGCAGTACTGTGTTGCCGTCAGCAAATCCTTTGCTGACAATAAAATAAATGTTACAACATGCTTAATTTGATGTGTATTAAATCCCTATAATACTACAATTAAAGTCTCCACGTAATGAAATATTGTTACTGTACATTTACAGTCATTCATGACTGAAAGTCACCCCCCTTAAGCACAAATGCCTGCTCATTGGGGGACATTGACAAATTTACATACAAATTCCCGTTTACAAACTATACTAGTAACGATTAACATGTGTGCGCTGAAGTGGAATTTCATCCCGGCCCCCTGCAAAGATTGCGGACACTGCTACTGAGTTACCAGTGTACACATATTCATTATATTAATTAATATAGTATGGAGAACAGGTACTGCTATACTGATTCTTTGTAAAATGAACTGTCAATGTAGTCCAATTACGAGATATGTATGCATGCAGAACAAGAAGCTGTTATAACAAGAGGTAGTAATGATATCTAACTGTACTGTATTGATATAGTGTAAAGATACCTGGTTCCTTTGATATGCCAAACTTTCTGTGAGTGACTGACTCGACGCAATAGAATGGGTCAGAACCAGGACCTATACCTAAACATACTGTATTGATATGGTGTAAAGATACATGGTTCCTTTGATATGCCAAACGTTCTGTGAGCGACTGACTCGAAGTAATAGAATAGATCAGAATCTATACCTAAATAATTGATATTTCTGAAGAAGACTCAACAGGCTGGAATTCACTATTACAAATAGATTGGAAATATCACCTCTGTATAACAACTCCCTGTAAACAATGGTCAGAACAATTGCATTAGTTGGGTAATTGCTTATTGTCGAAATCGAATGGCAAAATTGGATTCATTTTATACACAATAGACATTGACATTATATTACTGTAGTATCATTCGTCAGGAAAACAATGACATTACCATAAATCGAAACGACACAAAAATCACGGATCAAAATTGGTTACATCATAGTTACATTACGTCGTTTTTTGTCATAACATTTTGAAGGGTGACTTCATCTAAACCTCATTTTCAGTCTGACTTACTATAAGTCGAGGCCAACATAGGAAGTCAAACATGGCGGACCAACAGAGTGGTCTTCGTAATCAAGAAATGGCAAATACAGATGCAACTGCAGGCCTAGAAGCAACAGCTGAACGCGTAAATATTACTTTAATATGTTCTCTACATATTTCCCTTCGCTTTGACAGACATTGTTTACTTTTACACTATATAAGTAGCTGCAAGGCGTTTCTTACTAACGCGGCGTTGCTGTAGAAACTAGAATTTAGAAAGAAGAATATAATTAAATGCAGGACTGTGCAAACAGACAGAGACATTTCAAATCCAAACAAACAATTAGGCCTTGTTATCTCTTCGACATACATTGTCAAACCAGAACTGACTAGTTTAAGGTCACTCTCTAGTCTAACATTTTTCTACCATTTCCAAAGTCACTAAAATTGTTATTTTGTGGCAAATCAGTTTGTGTCCCATCAAAATTGAGCTGGATCTAAAAATTTTGGTCTAAAAATAGCTTCTCTGGTGTAAAACGCACGAAATATAGCCTTTGGCCTGACAAGGATCCAGGTTCAGGGGAAGTAGCTTTGGACCCCAAATTCAGTACAAGTATTCCTTAAGAGTTGCATTATGCAACTATAGAATTAGATTTTTTAATTAGCAAGTTATAAAAAAAAAAACAGATTTGTAACTTGACGTCACGAAATTTGTAAATCGATTGTTTCAAAAAAAATTTATTAAAAAATATTTAGATATGTTATGAAAATTCTGTTACTATAGTTGCATGGATAATACAGTAATAAATAAATAATCCAAATTTGAAAGCAATAGCTTTACAAATGAGTTTGCTACATCCGTCAAGGTCATTGAAAATCGCTCTAAATCATAAATTGAGAAAATCGCGGTCAAAGTCAAAGTTTATGTTTATCTGTCTATATTTTAGTTGTAATTGGATTAAAAACCACCTGCTTCATAAGCAACTCCTTCTTCCTCTAATACCTCATCCTCTACTGCTTTTTTCGACTGTCTCTGTGCTTGTCTGATTTTTTTTTGGATGGTTGATGCATTTCTATCACTTTCACGAATTCTTTTCTGGTCAATCTTACGTGTTTGCGCCAACATGAATTGTCCTGGTGCTACTCCCATGGCCATTAACACATTATTTAAGGCTGAGGTTCCATCATTGAATACAGTGACTGCACTAGCACAAGCAGCATCGAGGTGAGCTCTCCCAGATGACACACCTTTAGGACATCTAGACCAGATAAGATGATTCAGCGCCTCACAAGAATTTTGCGTATAGCCACCAAGACATCCTTCGAGTATTTCGTCTTTGCCCAATCTTTCATATGTAGGTTTCAGGACAGCTACAATTGACTCAGGTATAGTTTTAACATGGGAGTACGTTTCTTTATTGGCAACAGCTTTTTGGTATTTGCACCATGATTCTTTCCCAGTTGGACAGTTCTGGTGCTGTGGTTTATCATCTGTCGAAGCTGTGTGATATAGACCAGCCCAAACCTCTTTTCTCATTGCTTCTAAGTTATTTTTATTTCTTCTAATAGCCAGACCATAATATATTTGCAGCTTACCTATAAGGTCTTTTGTCAGCCTACCACGTCCACCAATAGTTTTACCATCAGGCAATTTTTTCTTTCCCCATTGTGTTTTCAATTTTCGCAAAGCGTTGCCCATGCGCTTTTGAACATGTCCGACGCATTCATGTTTTTTAATGTCAATTTTATTCCCATAAGGCATACTTTCTTTTATATTGGAGAACGACTTACTATCTCCATCACCAATATATCCCGTATATCTGAGTTTCTTATCCTTTACCGATCTTTCATACATTCGCTTTATACCTTCCGGCTCCATGGAAGGGGCAGACCCATCATAGTTTACTGGGCATATATGATTTGCATTCCAGGATTGTTTTTTTAAACTTTCAGGTTTTGAGCCCCAACGTGAACAAGAAGAACACAATTTGTTCATGCTTTCGTAGTCTAGAACTTTGCCTGATTCAACCGATATAGCTGTGACAACTCCTTGCAGGGAGGAGAAGCCCCGTTTGCGCCATGACCCATCGAACATAGCTTTACAGTCAGCAATTTTTCTTTGCTGTACATCCTGCAAGTTATGCTCCTCTTTAGCTGCATTTAGCATACTGGATGATGCGCATTGTTCAAGAGACTCTTTCACAATGTTCAAATTGTCTATGTAGGAGGTTTCAGTCATTGCTTCGGGCATATTCAGAATTGCACATAACTTTTCGAGTGAAGTTTTGCCACCACCAATTTCTGACATTCCAAATACAGCTCTTCTGTTGATCTCATAACCTCTAGATCCTTCAGCTATAGGGGAAGTGTATGATTCAGTGATAGCTGAACATGATTCACAGGTTAGCATAATCATGGAAGACAAACCCATTTTTCTTGATGAATCTTCTTGTAAACATAGTCTCCCTTGTTTGCATGATTTACAAATCGAAGCTTCATTGATCAATAATTCAAGAAGTTTTAAATTGACAAGCCTGAATCCATGACATTTATCCTCAATTGTAATATCTTTTTCTGATAACTTCAGTTTTTTCGAGCTTGCTCCAGGTTGCTCATCAAAATCAGCTGATTCCTGTTGTTTCTCGTTGAGGGATTTTTTAGCTGGAAATAACTTCCTTTTACACCTCCTTTTGACAGAAAATTTCCTTCTAACATTTGATGAATCACCAGAAGACATTATAAACACGAAAAAGAAATCAATAAATATTTCAAGACTTCGGATACACAGTTGAAAGCAATAAAAACTACTTCAAAACGATTACATTCGTGAAAAACTATCACTTTTGAACCCTTTTGAATGCAGTGTGGAAGTAGCTTCAATACAGCACTTCTATTGGACAATATAAAAAAAACCTTTTGTTTGGAATATTGGAGCGACTTGATGTTTAGAAATTCCATTGTCTGATAGGGTGTTGGTCAAGGTCTCATTTAGAAGCCAATATCGATTGAATGGCAGAGGCTACAACAAAATGGCCTGAAAAATTGGAAACAGCGATAAATTACCAACAAAATGAATGTCTTATGCTTAAAAATGACCAAAATTTACCATTTTTTTCCAAATTTGCAATGTTTTGCACGAAATGGACCAAAAAAGCATGAAAACAACAAGAAATGCTAGGTATGATCTTTGAAAATGTATTATTTTGTAGTTTTTCGTTCGTTTTGTAGTAAAAAAAATTCAGAATCATGTTCCTTAATAATTATACTTACTAAAAACAAGAAAAGCTCAAACTCAACAAAATTTTATTTTTTCCCAAAATTAGACTAGAGAGTGACCTTAATTGTCGTGTCTGTTGATTTCATAAATTAGAACGCTCCTCAAAATGATACATTATTTCTAAACTTTCTTTTCATAAATTTCATTCTAATGCACCGGGTAGGCCTAATGCACCCGGTAAATATATTTGATTTTGAAAAAACGAAGTTAAACTTTAATGTCAATATGTATATATGCCCAGCCGCCTATATGCCTATCCGTAGTCATCTATGTAGCCTAATACTTTGTTTCCTAACATCGTTGAATTAAAACTATAAATTGAAACCTCATTATATTATAATATTGAAGTAGATTTTGAATCTCAATCAATTCAATCCAGGGTGTATTATTAGTCCAGACCAGACTAAAGAGTTGATACTGCAACATAATTATGCTGCTAAGTTTTATTTGAAATATCTCACATTTATGCAACTTACTATAGGGGTTTTGATAGCTTTTTGCTAATCTGCGTTTGAGTCAGTTGACAGCTTGTAAGTATAGAAAATAGCTTAAGCAAGGATCTGCAATATCAAGCTGGCCTCCATTCTTCTTATGATGTCATAAGGTCATTCCAGTGTGAATATATGCTGTTTTTCGCCACTCCTTCAACAAATTCAACAAAAATATATACTGTGGTGGATCCGATTCGATAAATCCTATAAAACTTGTTTCTTTAGCGGTTGTTTTTTTTACAATGAAATAGTTTATTATTTATATTGTGTTCTGTTATTTCTAAATGTCGATCTTATTCATTAAAAGAAAGCTTTCTTGATTCATTCCTTCACAATTTAACGTTCATTGAATAGTTGTAAATGTTTGCTTATACTTAAAAGCATTGTAATTAACTCCCGTTGATTATTTGCTATGCCATTTGACACCATTTTTGAAGTGGTCTATTGATGTAATGAAAAGGGCATCACCTCTTTAGCATTGACAATGAAAACATGTTCGAAAACAAGCGAGGGCAAGAACAATTTAATTTAATGCAAAACAGTAAAAATTTACTCTCTTAATTCTAAACATAAACCCAACATATTTGGATTTAGATTTGTAAATCTTACAGCTTGGATGGTGAGGTGGTGAGATAGTGAGACTCGTTTGTAGGATCTATTCGTTTCAACACTTTATCGATATGACCTAATCTTTCATCGCCACCAAGCAGGCACCAGTCACACTGCTGACTTGCTGAGTCAGTGGAAAATCCTAATATGCTTACTCAATTCTTTTCTTAATTGGAAGCAGGTGGGCGAGTGAAGCCGTGCCAACCTTGATCCGATTGACATGTAACTACTGTTGTGTAGGCTACATTTAAGTTTTTCATTGCTTGATGATTTCATAATTATGTCCATGTATCACAACGTCAATCGAAAGTGAGGACACCTACCCCTTACCTATGTCCCTTTCGATCACACTTTATCAACTGAGTATCACACATTCTTATATGAAATATCTTTCGCTATTGTATTACCTATAGCTATCTGTCTGTAAATCCTAACTATCTGAATCTTTTCTCGGACTCTGACTCCAGCGGTGATCTAAACAGATAATTTCGCTATTAAAACTATGGAAAAATGAAGAAAATGGCAAGTGTCTTTCTGATCAGAATTGCATATACTTCCATGCTTACTAAATCAACACACATACTAACAATCAATAAGTTACTCTACTTCATTTGATAAACTTTCCTGCGCTTTACGCTTTTTATATAGTAGGCCTGCATTGATATTTCCTTTTTTTTTTTTTTTTAATAATATGATAAAATATCAAATGTCTAATGAAAATATATTGTTGTTCTTCAGGTAATTGATCTGATTAACAAGGCTCAACTGGCACAGTCTGAAAACAAGTTATTTTATTTGAAACAGGTATCATTTATTTGTCTGTAATCTATGTTTCAATAATATCATAATCTCCACCATCTCATTCTAATTGTGACAATTATTTATTTTCCCTAACAAAAAAAGACATTTGACAAAGACAAAGAATGTTTTTAGTTATCTTGAAAATGATCACTAGCGGTGATTGAAACGTTGATCTTAATAAAATAATGAACTATGTTGTTACAAATTGCTTTTTCTGCCGAATCTTTTATTTGTCTGTAATTTCTCACCAGTCACGAACCAGCCACGATAGCTACAGCATGGAAGGTGTCATGTGCAAAAATGATTGAAAATTGTTTTTTTTACCAATTCTGTATTGTGACACCAGTTTGATTCCAAATTGATTTTTGGCTCTAACCTGTAGGGCTCATAAAATGCTTCAAAAGTTTAATCAGAAATTAAATGTGACATTTGAATAGGTCGAAAGTGCATTAATAATAATCGCTAACGTTGTTTTGCTAGCTTTTTTATGTTAGACAAGTAACGTTAACCTATCAATGTGTACTGTATTAAAACATAATATTATTATTCTGGTAAATTTAATCACACTCAATGTCTGATCAGAAAACGAATTGAAGATTTAAAAAGAGTATACAATTCTATATTATATTATCAAATAAAACAAAATTCGAAAATTTGTTGATTTGTCGATTCTGACACAAACCGTCACATTTATGAAAACACTTAACTGCATTCAAGATTATAACTTCTGAAGATTTGACACCAATACACTAATCTAATTATTTTCTTTTAGATAGATATAAACTACATATCTCTACTCTAAGTTTTAGACTATGGTAAATGAACGGATTCATTTTCTACATCATTTTATTTCTAGGTGCAAGAATTAATATTGAACAAGGATCCCACACTTCTTGATAATTTCTTAGATGTAAGTATGCTTACTGGAATAACAATAGCTGGTGACAATCCACTGACATTTAGGGCGGACAACTTTGAAAATACTGGGGGTGGATCCGGCATCAGATTGCGCTCATAAGTGCTATCCCTATAAGGGGTCGTTGCCATGCTCCCAGTAAAATTTTGAGATTGTACTTTGTATTTCCTTTGTTTTTATCATCATTTTTCAAAAAATGCTGAGAAGTCTAGCACTGAAGATGCAATGGTGCGGCTCATCTTGTCGGGGAACATGCTTTGCCAAATATTTATTTGAAATTGTGCTTTGTATTTCATTCATTTCATCATTGATTTATCATAAAAGTTGAAGTGTTTATCAAAAAGTACCAAAGATGCGATCCCTGTGGTCGGCCATACTCCCCCTGAAATGTTTTTGATATTGTACTTTGTATTTCTATAATTTTCATCATCAATTTATCTATAATGTTGAGGTTGCCAACTGGACAGTAACACATGTATATAATGTTTAAAGTATTGTGTTATTAAACTCATCCACTGATGAGCTCTGGCCTAGGTGCTTGGTTGGTGGGATACCTATTATATACTTTATGCTCTATATATTTTATGCTTTCAACATGCTTTTATGCTCTATTGCTCTGTATGCTTTCATGCTTTTGTAATGCTTTTATGCTCTATAAGCTTTTATGCTCTATATGCTTTTATGCTCTATATGCTTTCTATATGCTTTTATGCTGCTATTGCTAATGGCGAACCTGTCACACTCCATATATAGATCCATGTCCAACCAAGCACCTGTCACACTGATAACCAGTGGAATTAACTATCATTAATCAACTTACCAACTCTTACCCATATGTGGACAAAAGAACTTACCAACCTGAAAACCTAAAACATTGCAAGAAAAAGGGAGGGTGGGGGAAATCGAGTTATGTGAATAATATATATAATAAAAAATTTAAGAATAATAATGACAGTAAAAATTGCTCTGCCAAAAAACTTGCACACAAAAAGCTCAATTAAACTTTTGCTACCACTAACAACGCTTTCCTCTAAAGGAATGACTAACCCAAAACAAGGTGTGCCTAAAGTAGCACATTGTTTCATCCTTCTTACCCAGGCTCTTCCATCTGTGCTGCTTACCTTATTTGGTATAAAATAGCTTCCCACTCTGTTATCTAAACTTTGTTACTTACGTCCGTAATCTAACGGATGTGAACTAACTCCCACCTACGAAATGAAAGCTAGCCCCACTAGAAAGGGGGGTTTCATGCAATGGCAAACAACAGTGTTTGAGTCTAATTCAGCCTAAAATTGTAATTAAATTAAAATTGTAACCACCATTAAAATTTATTGTGGCCTTCCCAATTTGACCACATTGTTATGGCAGGGATTTTTATTATTTCAAGGACAAACAAATCAGGATCCCTAATTATTGGCATCAAGAAAGGAATCCAGTAAAATGATTTATATAAATTGTTTTCAATTTTGTAAAATAAAATGCTCAAAAAATCTCAAATAATATTAAAAAAGGTAATAATCATAAAAATGGTTATTGGGGAAGCAGATGCCCCCTCAGTCTCCAAATTGTCTACCACTGCCACTGACGATATGCTTATGTGTCCCTGATATCTGAATAATGAACATGAGACTTGCCAATTGAGAATACATAATTAAAATTATTGTAAACTATTGCAAATCACAAGTCTGTCTCAGCAAAAAAGGCATTTAACTACTTACAGATATACGTATGACATTTCCCACATGATGAATTCAGGGAATGTATTTAATTTTTTATTCATTATCACATCTGAGAAGGAATATATAAGATTCTCCCCGCAATAAATAGTTCCGTTCAGAGAACATAGTTCACATTTTTATTTATCAGTTTTTAGCATTTGAAATTCTAGTGTCAAAAATCCTTAAATTTCTATATTTGAATTCATGCCAAATTTTTATCAGACTAATAAATTCGCAAAGGTGAAGTTTTTTATCAATTTTTTTGTCTGTTTTTCTATTCTAGGAGATCATTGTATTTCAGCAAGATCGCTCTTCTGATGTTCGACGATTCGTTATTTCCTTTGTTGAGGAGGCAGGGTAAGTGTTTCTCTTTTGCAAACTTACAAGATGGCACAGGTTTATTCAAAAGCAGTATAAAAAAAGAGCAGCTCCTTTGGCCCTGTTTGTAAGGAGCGAAATTTACCCGGTAAGGCGAGCTAATTACCTTACCAAGTTATTCTAGCCTCATTACATTACGGCCCTCAACTCCACACAGGCGCTACGATGATGGCCTAATGAAATTTCAGCAAGCAAAGTGATGCGTTCAAATGACTGAAGCAGGAAATATCTACTTGGCCAATCACAGAGCAGAATGCTCTGTGGTGGGCATAAACTCAATGATGATTGGATCTTATACTTCAAGAGAACAAAAGAATTTATCCACGGTTCAGGGTTTCAAATTATGATTTTGCAAATGAACAACAAACTTTGATACGGAAAATTTAATAATTTATTCCAACTTAAGTCTTCAAGCATGAAAGAGGAAAACTAGAAGGAAGATTTGGCTTTAATTCAACACACAATATTGAGCAGTATATACAAGGAATATCTATCACTTTGCTCCCTCAAATTTTATTAGGCCCTCATCGTAACGTCAGCGTGGAGTTGATGGCCGTTATGGAATGAGTCAATGAGGCTATGAAAATTCAAGTTATGATTTTCCATCTCAACTCACCTACCTGCGTTACATGCTTATTTGTGTTTACAAGTCAAAAAGTTAACCCGGCTACTAGGTTTACCCCATCTGTCAGGGCGACTAATCAGGTAGAAAGTTTAGGCAAGTTTAAGTTTAGGCAATAGAACCGGGGAACATTAAAAAGGGGATGTTATCCGAGTTCGACTGTAGAAGAAACATTTCGATAATCTAGTTTGTATAACACCGAAATTAATTCATCTAATTAATTTCTCAATTTATAGCTAATTGGCATAAAATCCCAAAATCAAGGCAAAACAAAACCAGGATCAAAAACGCAATACTGTATAATCAACTTGAAATTCAATCTTGACGTCACAGTTGAGAATTTCGAATTTGATCTGCAAATTTAAGGAAACTGTCTGCCAATTGCTTAGTGAAACTCTGACTTAAGATGTTCTTCATTGGTTTAATTATGTCTGTTTGATTGGTCTATGATAAGTTTCTAACTGTGCAATGAGTGCATTTTGCTTCTTGTGTTTGCTAATTTTTTAATAAGTTACAATTAAAACTGAATATTTTTTGATTGTCTTGTGTTGCCATAAATTTTTTACTTTTCAAAATTTGACTGTAGGAAGAAAGATCCGTATCTACTGACGAAAACGATTGGAACGTTAGCATTGATGCTTGCGGATGATAATGTCAATGTTATGAAACGTGTCATGATTGCGTGTGCATCTCTCTACAAAGTAGCAATTCAGGTTTGGTAATACCAGATGTTAGATACAGTAGGAACTGTCTTTGTGTAAAACTCGAGAGATTTTCGAATGCTGTTCTAGTAATTTGATTGGCTTACTCCCGTGTTTGGATCACGCAAGCCAAAACAACTTAGACATCATGACAGAAAAAACATCCAAAATTCCTAAATAATTGCAAATAAAAAATTGCATTATTAACACCGTTTATGATATATATTTCAGAGTACAGTATTATAATTCAAGGCATTCTTCTTCTTTGCGTCATTTGTTTGGTTATGGTGGCTATTCTGAGACAAAAATGCCCTACAAACCGGCAAAAACTATTGACACAGCAGAAATGAGAAAGAAGACAGATCAAAATCATAGCGTTCGAAAGAATCGAAAGTGTTTCGAAAGTAGAACTCTGGATCTGTGATTCGAAGAAAGGCAAAATATGACGAAGACGTGAAGATTTATAGGAGAAAATTGATCTAATCTGTCAAATCATTTATGTTAAATTTGTTTAAAAATAGTAAAAATATGTTTTATTTCATAAAAGGGTTACTGCACGGTAGCCTTGTGAAAGCTGAAAACACTCGCCCTGTTTTTCTGATGCTTTCTTGTGTCTCCCAACATCCCGCGTGTTGGTATCAGAGAACCCAAACACGGCTGCCATGCAGTAACCCTTTAATAATGACACCCCAATTGAACTTCCAAAAAATATGTATTAAGTGATGTCAATAGTCAATGAAGACGATGAATAAAATGTGTAGGCCTACCTAATTTTGGTTATTTGAATATGAGTGATGATTTCTTATTTCATAATTTCAATGTACTCTTACAGGCTTATTCCAACTTTAATAATCACCCACTATTTTGTAACTATGATAAAATGAGCAAATAACTCACTTTTATTACATCTGTTTATCAAGTCGTCTGACATTTAACATTTCTTTTGTAGTTGGTATGCAAACAAAGAGTAATTAAAGACGACATGCGTGACATGTGGGCGGTGAGTAACCTATTAATTGGACATGATAGAGCTGAAATATTTTTTATTCCATTTCGTATTAAAAACACTTAGCCTAGCAGGTATGTAAAACTCCAACGTACTGATGAGCTCACCAACTATATCTTTGTTCATGAGTTTCACATTTTTTTTGTTAACGTTTGGATTGATCAGAAAATAGCAATTTGAAGAACATCCAGAATTATGACGTTATCTTATAGTACATTGTCAACAGGTAACAAAAGATTCAAAAATTTAATTCAAAATGGTCTCAATTTCTAGGCCTACCTTTATATAAATTGCAGTTATCTGAATTTCATGAACCAAGTATAATCAAACATGTTTGTTATAAGTTCATTCAATGATAAAGAACAGTAGTAAAACCGAAGATATAAAAGATAACAATAACAATACAATCTAGTTGCTGTAGTGTTTTATCAACCTGACATAATAAATCGCTAAGCACATGCTTGATGCCTGTTGCACAGGGGGCACAACTGTTTCTGTATAAGATACACCGGGTTTAACATAACCAACATTTATATCATAAGATAATAGAACAATGTTGATATTGATCATCATTGAAACAATGTTACCCTAGCTACCAGTGTTGATATTCTACTTGTTGTGGCATCGCCAGGGAAGTACTCAAACCATTAAATGAGTTCTGGTCATCAAACTTATCATAGACCTTAAAATTAGGCCTGTTTCAGCATGCCATTATTCTCTATAATTGGAATCATGGACTTTGTCTAAATCAGCCCAATAACATAGTACAGATCATACCATGCTATGAAGTGCCAAAAGGCTCACTACTACTTCTTGTTCGGCGCGGTACTTGTTTAGAGATCGCGTTACTTGTTTTGGAGATCCCGTTACTTCTCTTTGCGGTCGCGCTACTTGTTTGGAGATCTCGTCACTTCTTTTGGCGATCGAGATACTTGTTCAGAGTTTCCATCACTTATGAGAGAATCACGTCACATACAAATTTAAAGATAATCATAGCCGTGACAGGTACAGTTAGCGGTGATTTATTTCAAGATTTCTAACTCTTAATCGTAGATAATAAGGATTCGGTAAAAATGTAACACAGTGAATAATGTACGAAAAATGTTCATTTACAATAGCTTGTATAATCATTTTTGCGTAATGGCTGTAATTCATTTAACGTAACATTTGTAAGTTTGCTGCATATTTCAGTAACGAATAATGTATTATTAATACTATAGTCTAATAATTTACGGAAAAGGCTTTTGCCTCATCTTTGTGTCAGTTCTATAGTCTAATAATTTATAAAAATCTTAAAATAGATCACCGCTAACTGTACTTGTCACGGCTATGATTATCTTTACATTTGTTTGTGACGTGATTCTCTCACAAGTGACGGA
The DNA here is from genome assembly GCA_916610825.1 of Haliclystus octoradiatus. NCBI lineage: Eukaryota > Metazoa > Cnidaria > Staurozoa > Stauromedusae > Haliclystidae > Haliclystus > Haliclystus octoradiatus. The sequence continues at coordinate 26,310,403 of OU744448.1, forward strand.
AACTCTGAACAAGTATCTCGATCGCCAAAAGAAGTGACGAGATCTCCAAACAAGTAGCGCGATCGCAAAGAGAAGTAACGGGATCTCCAAAACAAGTAACTCGATCTCTAAACAAGTACCGCGCCGAACAAGAAGTAGTAGTGAGCCTTTTGGCACTTCATACCATGCTATGGTTTAGCATACCCTTGGTTGCCACTGGCAAAATAACATATCCACATAGTCATTAAGAGCTCTCACTCGATCGGCTGCAACACAAAATAATGAAATGTATCGGACATCAAATACGAGCCAAAGAGAGATGCCATCAGCTCTTCCACAATGTTCCGTGCTACGCATCACGTAGCAGCAGAAGAAGAAAAAGTCACTCGTTAACAAGAACACTTCTCCACTCTTTACAATCACATGAGGATTTTTTTAATTGTGATCTTGATAATGTTGTACATAATGATGTGTGTAAATATCATTAAACGTAAGAGGAAATGGTTGTTCAATTGAACAACACTGTCTACTATATATACAATTATACATATACCAGCAGACAAATACTTGCCTCTGGTCAATAGGCATCATTAGTAGGCCTACTGCTCAATAAACAAGGGACTGACTTTGCATTTTTATAGCTACGTCAAGATTAGCTAGTCAATGTGATGAAAAATTACATATATCATTGGATTCATGCTTTTATAGTAATTCAGAAAAATTCTTCTGTCCGATGATTGCTATAAAAGCATGAAATTTAAAGTAACGGTATAAAAATGTGTGGTCTCTGACTTCTTTCTATTTCTATTATTATTATTTACAGCTCTGCCATTTATGACATTGAGCACTATATTCTTTGCTATTAGATAACATCTTATAATATCATCATTGAATCCATAAATTTGTGGACCTTCATCTTAGAATCTGGACGCATTATCAAGTTTGCAATGCTTGTCAAATGTTTTTGTCTGTGATGCACATCACACAGTTCACACTATATACTAAGCTTCAAGTTTTTCACACAGAGTTGCGGTCATATCATTATTTTATAGTCAGATGGACTCAAGTACTTCCATATCAAGCCTAATTGATCAATTGACACAATTGTCTTAAGAATATAACTCATTTTGCTTGCTAATTTTTGTGAAATCAAATAATCTTCAAGTTACCCAATTGATGTAGCATCAAATTTATTTTCATTTTCAAAATTATTTTATTTTCATAAATCATGCATAAATTAAAACTTAAACGATTCCCGTTCTCTTATAGAAAAGAACATTATCTCATTCCCTTGAAGTTGTGTATAATATTAATTGATGTGACTCGATTCCTTTTTGTCAAATGTTAATGTTATGCAGCCTTCTAATAGAAGTTCAATTGTAATTTCAGGCTATAAATGAATTGAAGAAACATATATGCAGTTTAGTCGATGCTGAAAACGATGGGTAAGTGATTTATAATTTGTTTGTTTGTTTGTTTGTTCGATTTAATTCACACATAATTTGAAAAGTTAAATATATACAAAAAATAGTTAAACTATGTGAATCAGGCAAGTATTGGCTATTACAGCACTTGCATAAAGCCTCGTTTAGAACCATTTACAGAATTTGGATAAATCGATTAATTTCAGTTCATTTTTGAATAATTTAAAGGAGTTAATAGATATAAGGGAATATGGTAGGAAATTTCATGGTTCAATTACACTTAATGAGAAGGAGTGGCGACGATAATCTTTTGCGTTTCGGGTTGATACGTTTTTAAATTTTTTACAATATCCTCTGTGTTGTATGGTGATGTGTCTAATTGTAATTTGGTAGAGGAAGTATTTTTGTATCTAATGTTTATCACCAGGGCCATTTTTATAGGAAGGTACCGAAATTACTTTCCAACAGTCATTCTATTTTGATTGACCGCCTAACAGGTAGATCTTATGTTGTCATATGGATACAGTATTGATAACTTTCTCTAAATAACCTTAGTCAAAGAGCTCCACACATATCATAAATTCTAAAGTTTCATCAAATTCTGCCTATGGATGATGGATACAGATACTTCTTGAAACAGCTCATGAACTTTGGGAAAGGTTCACGAACTGTCAACCGAAGCTTAAGTTTATGAATTGTGTGTTCATGAACCTAGATTGACGAACTGTTCATAACATTTTTTTGCAGGCCTAGACCTATATATAAAGTTTCATTTGCTTCCGTGGTTACTTTACATTTTAAGATGACAGAATAATTATTTATTTATTTTTGTTTGTTGCTATAGGATTCGAACACATGCAATTAAATTTATGGAAATGCTTGTTCTTGTTCATTCCCTCAAAGCACAGGTAAATTTGCATTTTTATATTAACTATATCTAATAATTCCCACTATGAACATATAATATGATTTATGGTGATGTACCTCTTTGGATGACTTCATCATTATATAAGATTTTGACAGTTTACAAATGCACGACTCTCTCACAATGATAAGACTTATCTGCTACTCTTGGTTTGAATTTCATGTGTAACCTCTGACATCCTTTTTTTCAATTTTGTATTTCAACACGCAGAATAACTCATCAAATATCTGTTCCAATTTAGTTCCATGGTCTGACAAAATATTTGACTTTCAGCAAACCTTATTTATTTTTGATAATTGTTTACGTAATGACATAAAAAAGTAAACTCGAAATATAAGTTTTAATTTTTCTATTGGTTTTCAAGCTTAATATCCAGCATTTTGCCTTTTTTCCTGGAACTTCTCTAACCTTCCGGAAACCAAGTTTCAGGACTTTGTTTGACCCTTTCTTGAAGCCATACAACATCACTAGCATGTAGGGTTGGATCCGTTTATACTTTGGCTTTTTAGTCAGCATTTAAAATAAATACATTTTTTCTAGGTTAGAGATGTCCAGAATTGTGAACACTCTTGCAGCGACATCTGCATTGTATCTTGGAATTTTCATTTCCAACAAACGATTTTTAAGTTTAATTACTGTTGTTTGTTTTGTTTAGGACAACGAATCTTCTAAAGAAGGGGATATTTCGTTAGATATTGTAAGTTCTGCTTTGTACTATTTTACTCAAAACATTGTGAATTTGTGATATTGCTTAGTTTTCTATAATTATATGCAAATGATAGTGTTCATTTGAATCTAACGATAACGGTATGATAGGGAGAAAAACTATTTTACTGGTTTTAGCAGAATCCATTGTTAGCGGTAAATATTTAGCAAAGTTTGACCATAAATTACTCAATATTGAACTTTGATTGACAGAATACCATTAAAGCTGGGACTATTATTGCTGGATTCTACTGTAATAAGCTATTATCAAGTAAAGCATAGCAAATACTCCTGCAGCTAACCTTTGTTAATGACAAATTGCAGAAAAGTGTTCAGCATTAAAATGTTTTTTTTTATCTGTTTGTAAGGTTCCTAAAGCTCATCCATTGGTCAAAATAGCAGAATTAAGAGATCACGGTGTTGCAACGTTAGAAGTACTACTAGCACTCTGTGCATCACCAACTATAACAAGGTAACATCAGCAGCTGATTCAATCAACATTGTCAAGTACAGTACCAGTGAAGTACCAGTTATCACAATAAGGGAATTTATGATGTAACCCACTCAAATGTAATCATAATTGACAACTAATTTCATTGCATTTATTCAAATTTCCCTTGTCTAACATTTGAAGCAAGGACTTGAATATAAAGCAGTTATTGGATTTCAGGCTGTAAAGAAGCAGTTTTTTTACATATTCGAATTGCATTTGAACTTTTTGCATTATAGAGCTCATATATTCAAATTAAAAACATTACTATTAATTATTTATTATTTCATTTAGCTTCCATTTACCTCACATATTTGAAAAACAGAGCATATTGGCTTACAAGGACTATAACATCTTCAAATTATTTTGTCCGCATTTCTAAAAATGACCTTTTTCAACTGGTATATAACGGACTGATTATGAAACTGATTTGGTAAATAAACCAATAATGAATCCTGCTGCAGTGTTTACAGGGATGTTTATTCATATGTACAATTTTATTTGATAGTATAATTTAAGAGTTTCCATTGGTTACTTCACTAATATTTTGTTGTTTTTAGTGTTAATTTAATGGCTGTCATTGGTTCATTGACAACAATAGCAAAATTGAGACCCAAATTCATGTCTACAACTGTTCAAGCTTTTGAATCATTACATGGTTAGTATGAGATCATTTTTGTTGAATTATTTACTTGTAGTCTAATTACTGTTATTTAGGGTTACCATGCATGTATGTAAAGTTCAACCTTTCTCAGATTGAAAGTTTAATATTTTAATGCTACATAGAGCTACTGAAAAATTTAAAAGGCTCTTTGGCAGTAGATTGAAAATAAGTTTGCAATATTTTTGAGAAACATACCGTTTGGCATGTTTGATGCCAAATAGATTCTTACTAGCTGTTTGTTACTAATATTTGAAAAATATTACATTACCCAGATCAGAATACAATTTGAATGAATATGCCTAATATATTTAAGTTAGACTTTGCTATACCAAGTGACTACATGTAAGTACAATGATTTTCAATGTTTTCAGATTAAAAACCTCCTGGGATTCGATTTAGTATGCTTCCTATTTCTGAGAAATAGTAGCAAAATTTCTGAAATTGGACTTACTTCAAAGTATGATGATATAAAATTCAGAATATCGAAAATGTGAAATCTAAGAATTTTAAATGAAATTTTAAATAGCTTTAAATAAAAATAATATTTATAATTAAAAACCTTCTGAATTTCCCCTTTGAAAAATTCTATGAGTTCGTGAACAGTTCATGAACGTTATGAACTAACTTCATGAACAGTGATGTACAGTTCATGAACAGTCATGTGCAGTTCATGAACAGTTCATTAACCGGTTTAAGAACTGGTTCATGAACGTGAAATTGCTTAAGAGTTCATGAACAGTTCATGAATGTTTGAGCAATTTTATGTTCATGAAGCAGTTCATGAAGCGACCACTTCATGAAGCAGTTCATGAACTGCTTATGAACTTTTAGGCAATTTCAAGCTCATGAACTCATGAACTTTTTTAACAGGGGCTGTGATTGCCTTCCACAAATAGATTTCCAGGATGCTGCACTTTTTTGATAGCGTGTATAGCAGTAGACATTATTTATTTGTATTTTCTTGAATTATAGCAAATCTACCACCCACACTTGCCAAATCACAAGTCAGTAGTGTCCGTAAACAGTTAAAAGTAGGTATATTTCATCTTTTTTTCTGAATACTATAGAATGTAGATGTTCTTGAATTTTAGGACTATACTGGTATCAGTTATTCAAATGAGCTGTTTTTCCAAAATTTCTGAATGTTTGTCTGGGATAGAAATATATTTTAAATTATTGAAAATGTTTAAACTTTTTTCTGACATACAAATGTTCACAATCTGTGTCGTTTACCTACATGCAGTTTTGCTAGTAGACTCAATTATATGCTGATTTGGAAGTGACTTGCAAATGACTGATATTTTTTATCTTGTGTTTTCAATTGCAGATGCAATTGTTTGCGTTACTAAAACATTCTTCAGCAGGTTTGTATGGGTTTCAAATACCAATCAGATTTTAGAATATAGTGAATAGCAGTCTATTCAAGTAAACCTTGTTATTTGATTATTAAGATAATTCACTCCATGAGTTTGTATTCAACTTCTGATATTGTTCTTCTATTATGCCATTATCAAGAAAAAGAGAAATAAAATAAGTTTATATGGATATTTATAGGTAATTTTAACTTTTTAATACAGTACATTGTTATTTGAATTGTAAATTAGATAATAAACAATGATAGAATTAAGTGTGATTTAAATACTGATTCCATTAAATCTAGACTGTTTTCACAGCATACTTCCATAGTAATAGTATCATGTATTGTTTTCCTTGTCTTCAAATCATAGTTCTCTTGTTTTTCTTTTACCTGTTGTAGATCTCAAATAAAAATGTATGAAAAATTAAAATTTATTATTAATACCCATGTAAACTTTTTTAGTTTCTCGTTTTCTTGATAATGGCAGTAGAAGAACAATTCTCGAAACAGTGAACACAAACTCATTGAATGATTTTTCATCTTGCTAACTTTCATTACAAAATGATTTTTGACTTTCAATATTAATATTATTAATTTAATTCATGCTAATATATTGTATATGATTTGTCATAAATTAAAACTGCACTTCCATTACCAATGCCTGCTAATCCTGCGAAAAAAGTTCATGACTTAAAGTTAATGAGGTCATGAACGTAAATTTGTCCAAAAGTTCATGAACTTTCAGGCAATTTCACATTCATAAACCAGTTCATGAACCGGTTCATGAAGCATTCATGAACTCTTTGTGTCTTTGTGACTGTTCTTAATCCCTCAAAAAATAATTTCACATTATCAAAAAAGATATGAATTTGAAAAAAGTTAACACTCCACAGTAAATGATTTTTCATTCTAATTAGCTTATTTGTGCATGTCATATTGCGAATAAGTGTCTAAGCTATGCACCATTTTATCTCCATTAACTTTGCGCTTACTTGAGCAAGAAATAGAGCAAGGCCAATTTGTCAGAATTTACACTTACCAAAAATGATTTAATACAAATTTTCATTTGACCATACATTGGATCCTAAGGTGTAATGTTTTATTTAATGAGTTTATGAACTATTCATGAACGTTACTTGTGTATTGTTTAAGAACAGCTCTAAATTTTTCCATTATTTAACCAATCATAAACAGTTTAGGGGGAGTTCACGACAAGTTTATGAATTTTGAATGGACTTACTTTCATGAACCTTTTATTATAAAATACTAGCAATGAGTTACCCGTGTGGCTAGATGATCTGCGGAGATTGGTAATTATCGCCAATTTTATTGTATTGCCAATGATAACATTCTCAGAGTCAATAATGCATAGTTGTGGCTATTGTAATCAAATAGGGGAAAACCCTTCTATTGATAGATACTAGGAACACAACCTCTGCTATTCTATAGCCTCGTTTATATCCAGTTGTTCTGATGATAGTATTGATATAAACATTTGGAAAAATGACTAATTGATGGATTCCAATATGTTGTTTGAAACTCTCTTTTATATGTTAACATTAATTGAAATTTAACAATCTAACGTTTATGAACTACTTTCACCAGGGTATATCGCTGATTGTCATGTTGCTTTTTACTGTGAGTTGATTTTTTCTGTGTGTGTTCTTCTTTCAGTTGAGTTTATTGCACAAATTGGCACATTATTAACAGATTTAGGTGCAACTCAGGCAGAGGTATGATAATACACAGTTTAATATCTGGACAATGCTCATCTTATTCAATATATTCAAATTTATTAGCATGCATGATTATGAATGTGCTGAGTGCTGTTTGCCCTGAGTCTCATCTCAGAAGCGATAGCAAAAACCGTCACAAAATTTCACAACAAGGTTATGGGAATTCCCCTGCAGAAACATTCCCTGGGTTCATATTAACATTTATGAGCTGTTCATGAACACGTAATGAATTTATCCATGAAAAAATTCACAAAATCTTCATGAGCGTTATGTGACTTTTTTTTCAGGAACCTTTTCATGAAACACCAGCATGTCATGAACTGTTTATGAACATTGATCACAGGGGTTGACAGTGTTGCATATTTGAACATCTCTTTATATTCTAAGGCATTTGATATCTGGCTGTATACTATTTATTAGATTACCTAATATTATTTGTATTTGGTTTTTATTGAAATTTAGCTCCAGAAAAATCTTCCCAAGATTAATCCAGACTCTGTCAAGCGTGTTAAGTGAGTACAATTTTAATTTCAAATTATTTTCCTCATGTGTGGATTCTAGTACAGTCAAACTTGCTTAATATCCCCCCTCTGGTAAGGAGAAATAGTGGGACATTTAGCGAGGTGGGATATTAAGCAAGGTAGGAGTATGAGAGTTTGTATGGAGATTTGATAATGGAAATCAGTTTTATGTGGGATATTAAGTAAGGTGGAATATTAAAAGAAGGGGCATTAAACAAGTTTGACTGTAGTGTCAAGCTCAGGTGAATTGACATGGAATAGGTTGAAACTATCTGATGTATCTCAGTGTATAGCTATGTAGATTAATCTTTTAGTCTACATACCTATTATTGTGTTTTTCTTTGATTTCCAGGCAAGTCGAGAAGGTTACATCTGATGCAGCTGAGCCAGTATGTAATCATTTACTTAGATTCATACTTATATAGATTATAGTAAAACGTTTAGGATAAACATGTAGCATTTCTCTTGGTGTGATTGATCAGAAGTGTACAAGGTGTACTTTTGCAATGTTGTAACTGCGTCTCAAATATGAACACATTTTATCATTTTATTTACTCGTACATGAGTTCTTCTCTAGGTGTTATATATCTATTATTGCATATATTTTTCAACAAAAGTCACTGAAATAATTGTGTTGCGTTTTTTCATACCAATAAAGTTTCTGCATCTTAACTGCTTAAATTTCGTATTCGATTAACTTTTAATGTAATTAGCTGTATACATGTAATCAATTATTTTATGTGTATTCCTTAGTTTATTACGTAAATCTGTACTGTGACAAAAAGTTTTGGTAAAACTTATCAGGTTTTTGAATAAATAAATGATGATTATTCTGTGTTAGGATGCACCTAAAGAGCCCCAAAGTGCAAGTACCAAGACAAAGCAAGCAATTGACTTAACAACACAAGATTTGATCCCATTACTTGCTAAAGAGACTGTCACTGAGCTTGTTTTGGTCAGTATGTTATTCTTGCCGAAAACCATGCCAACAAACTTTCAACAAACATTTACACCCATTGCGGCTGCTGGCGGCCAAGCTCAAGTTGCTCATCTTGCAAGATTAATGGCAACACAGATGACTAATCGTGGTATAGGGATTGGTGTTGAAAAAATGCAAGAGGTTTGTGTCTTAATTTATGTTCTTAATACTTTGAATTGTAAGGAATGATGTATGTCAGTTGTTTGAGCTTCAGCCATGCTGTTATCGATGACCTGTCCCATTAACATCTTAATTGCAAGAAAAGAACAGCCGTCCTGCTAGTAATGAATGCTTACTCTATAAATTTGACTCAGTAATCATTACAACACATTCCATACTAGGGGCATGATCAAAACACTTCTGAATCTTATTAATGGTGTGGTACTTCAATTTTCAAGCTCAATTATTCATTACTGTGACTGTTTCTGTAAGCACGATATTATATCTCATGTCCAATATCTTGGGACAAGTTATTCAATATTGTATACATTGCTATTAATAGGTTGTTGCAGAGGAAGACCGCGCACAGAAGGAAGCTCAAGCCTTAGCACAGACTGCACCTCGTAGTATAACTGTCATAGGTGGTGATTCCAATGCTGAAAAAACTGAGGTATTACCTTAAACTATTTGTTGAGCTGTAAGCAGTTTGAAAGTAATGGAATACTGTAGCTCTCTTTTGATGCTCTTGGCTCTTCCCTCTTTAAAGAAAACTTTGCAGACTATTTATGTGACATGGAACAAGTAAAATGACTTACATGTAGTGCATAGTGTCATAGAATCACTTCTTTTTTATCAGCCATGTTGCAAGAACACTGTAATGTAATCCAAATTATTTTATCATTTGTTCCATATGAATAATGTGTGTTAACAATTCCTTGGATAAATTCATATGCATAGTTTGATATTCATATGGAAATTGTTGAACTTGCAGGTATATACATCGAAGTTTGAAGTTTACTTTATACATCAGTTGGATTTGAAATAATTGTGCACTGTTCGGTGTGTTCAGTGATCCAAATTTAGTTGCGTATTTATTTTGTTTTCAAGGATTTTAGTGAGGCAGTGGACGTTTTACAAACTTTGAATTTCTCATGTTGCTATTATGAGTTTTTATTAGAAATATCATAGAATCATATGTGCTGTACTTTTTGAATACTTTTTATAAAAATGTTCAAATGTCTCAAATACGGTTCCAGATTCCTTAGATGTTCTGAAAGTTTCTTTTTGTTTGAAACCCTGTTTCTAAATCTTCTTACATTTTTTCTATAACAAGGGTTCATCAGCACAATCTATAGCAAAGCCACTATCAGGTAAGTTGAGCAAATATTATGCTTGTTTTATATTGAAATCAGCCTACTAAAGACAGCACAGTAAGCTCTTCAATCAATGTCTATCCATAAAAGCGAGATTATCCTAACTCCTCCTTCCTCCTAATGACTTATAACCCCTGCGAAAACCGTTCAGGAGTTCATGAACAGTTCATGAACTGTCTGTGGGGGTTCATGAACTCCTGAACTTCTGAACTGTTTTTCACAGGGTAAGAAACAATAATAAAGATTATGTGTATTTGTTTTTGAATATATTCGTGTGACTGTAACATTAATTATCTTAGTCATGATGTCAGGGTTTTTAGCTGTAGTTGTGAAATAGTTCATCAGTTTAATAAAATAGAATTCGATTGGATAACATGCATTTGCAAATATATTTTTTGAAAAATGAAAGGAAGCTTTTCATGAACAACTTGTGATGAGTCATTCATTGTTGAAGATTTTGTGTAAATGTTTGACAATTTTACATCTGCAAATATTTAATTAACTCGTTCGTGAATCTTTCATGAACTTGCACAATATTCATTAATTGGAGCTGTTTAAGAACTTGCCAAATTCTTGTCATAAGGGAGATGACTTATCAGTGTCAAAAAACAGAGGAGACGCAACATTAAGATTAGATTAATCGTATACCGTATCAACCATGCATATCTTAAGCTCTGCTTGTGTATTGTAAGTAAACAAAATGTTGTTCAAATCTAGATGTTGTAGCTGATTTAACAAGAGGGAACAGACAGGTGAGTTCATTCTTCAATTTATACCCTTTCTCTCGGATCCTTAACATCACAATACTTTGGCATAGGTGCTTGATTGGTTGGTGGGAGGTTGGCTGCAGCAACATACAATATCTAGTTGAACAATAGAACACCACCATACTCATCGTAAACTCCTCATTGACTTGCCTAGACAATTTAGCGGCAAGTTGAAGCAGAAAATGAATGATATAGTCCTGAATTGAAGGAATGCTAGCCGAAATCTAGGGTCAGGGTCTGAGAATGTTTTCTGCTTCAGAATACCTGATTATTCATACAGAAACCTTATTGAAAGCTTTTCATCTAACAGGTTCCTTGTAATAATCTGTTTCTCTAGATCTAAGGAGAAAATTAAAAAAAAAATCTGAATTTTCATGCTGCTACATGTACTCAATTCAGCATTCAGACAGACCGATTTTCTACAAGTAGACTTTGTGTCATTTAACAAGAGAGGGTCTCAAATATAGGGTTTACGTCAGTAAAATTCCATACTACTCAAATTAAAATTAAAAACTTTACAACTTTTATGAACATTTAATCGACTATCGTTAAACTGTTGTTCTAAATCTTTCCAGTTGACAGACTATTTGTCACATTTGTCCTGTAAAACATATGCAATGTAATAATAAAGTAATCAAACAACGTCATTGCTGTTGAATATTCATGAAAATTACAGTTTATAGGTTTATCAAAGTTAATTTACTCGACTATCGTTAAACTGTTGTTCTAAATCTTTTCAGTTGACAGACTATTTGTCACATTTGTCCTGTAAAACATATGTAATGTAATAATAAAGTAATCAAACAACGTCATTGCTGTTGAATATTCATGAAAATTACAGTTTATAGGTTTATCAAAGTTAATTTACTTCTTTAGTTATGCATACTTTATATATAATAAATGTGTATCTCAACTAGCTAATTAATTAAATATGTGAACATTTCCTAATTGTAATTTTCATGAAAACTTCATGTTCATGAACATTTAACGAGCAATCATGGAAAATCTCAGAATCAATGTGAAATCTACATTAAGTATACAGTGTAACCCGCTTAAGTGCAAGTCAAAATTGCCAACGGTTTTCATTGCATTTATCCGAATTTGCAGTTATCCGGATGAATTGTTTACCAAGGACTTGACCAGAAAATTGTTTAACTGGTTTCAAATCCAGATTGCAGATAAGCAGGAATTCCACTTATCCGAATTGCACATAAGCGGGTTACACTGTATAAACTATTCATACAGTATTGATTAACTCATTTCTCATCTTCTCTACTTATAGTTGAATGCATTGCAACCAGAAGGACCACAGCTTGTAAGTCAGCTACCCATTTGCTATCTCACATTTGAATGGTACATTCATATCAATTACTTTCATTGAAAGGTTACGACACACTTGCCATGAGGCATGAGGTTCCACCACTCCCTAGTATCTCCAAACATTTCCTAGTCAAGTAAATTTCAACACAAACATTTGCAAGCGTGTGGTAACTCTTTTCTATTAAAAAACAAATTTCAGATTTTATCGTCAAATTTTGAAACCGGAATTTTGGATCAATGTGCAACCTAGAATTTCCAGACACATGAACCAACCAATCAAACTGCAGGATTATGTTTCATTAGTGCGTCATATTTTAGAAAAAACTTTCACAATCAGTAATCCTTCAATTTAAGTTTCATTTCATTATTTACACTGTTTCTGTTTATCTAGAGAATGCGAAAGATCAAGTTATTTAAACTTAATGATACAGTTCGTCCTTTCTCCATTGATGACAGAAGAAGATATATTGTATCAGCCTTTATGCGAATATTGGCTGCAGAGCGTAAGTTATCCTCTTACTCAACAATGGTGTCTGTTTGTACTTAATCTTATTCATCGACTAACAGGTCAATACAAGACCTTGTAACAACGTTTTGACTGAACCATGTTTTCTAAACAATATGACAGAAAGACGCGACAGGTTGTTGCATTTTCAAATTAGACACAGCAAAATGATACATTTGAATACTGTAATAAAAAAGATGTTATAATTATTTGTTTCAAAATTGAACTAATATTATCAACTAAAGCAGTTTCCATACTTTACTACTACCTGGGCAGACCTCGGCCATTATCACCCAATATTTACCTCGCCTTTTATCAGTAGCTGTTGACTATAGTGTTTGTTAATGGTATTGTTCTGTTCACATTGATGCGCACACGTGGTCCGACAAAAGTGTTTATTTGTCAAACATCAACAAACAAATTAAGAAGCAAATGTTGAAAATGCCTCTAGGGTTCAAGAAGGCGGACCTTCTTGTCGCACCCTGTGCACGCAACCTGTGTCATAATTTCTGGATTATGCTTTGTGTTTTATTGTTTCCTTTATGGGGTATGAAATTTAGGCTTAAATTAGAACTAAATGTGAAATTTGGTAGATTTCTGACAATTTTCAGATTTTCATATCTGAAGTCTGTTTACTTTACTATCTAAGCTAATGTATGATAGTCACTTTTAATTGCATATTCTTCCATTAAATATGTTATTTTTCCTTTCAGAAAGCTCTATACAAGGTGGTGTGTCTATGGTAAGAATTTTCTTAGATATGTTATTTCTCGAATAGCCCGATTCTCAATACTTGAGTTCAAGAGAAAGGCATGTTGTTCGAGGATCCATATTTTTATTTTGATGGAATGATTTCACTAATGGTAAATTTAACCTTTAAAGGTTGTCAATTGTGTCCTGCCATTGGTCATGTTAGAATCACTATTGCTTAGCGTCAGGAAAGGCATCCAGCCATTAACATACTATCCAACTAATCAACCACACCGGTGAAAAAAGCTACTACAAGCTTACCCAGTTTGTGGTAAAATGATCATCACCAACACAAAATATAACTTCCATCTAATGTGACTTTATTTTAGGAAAGAAACAAACTTTTAGTTGGTCTTTCAATGCAATTTGGAGAAATTCTTGGTGTTGGTAAGTCATCCGCTTCAAGCAAACGTAAACTCTAGAATACATTACCCTAGAAGAATGAAAAACTGTTTTCTTTCATTTTGCAAAATGGACAGATTGCATTTTATTTCAATGCAACCTGATTTAGTAACTCTTTACTGTGCAGAAAATTCGGTAACTAGGATTTGTGAAAGGGTAGAAAATGTCGGGACAGGTGGTCGCAGGCAGAATTATTGAACAATAAAATTCCTGCAGGCGCATTTCCCTAAAATCAATTCCCTAAAAAGTATTCTGAATCTTTGAATAATTCATAAAGCTAATTAATGGAACCGAATAAGAGTTGCATAAGGATAAAACTAATTACCCTATGTATAATTGAAGTCAGTTTAAATTGCTTGACCAGGGAATTTCCAGTCAGATATTTGCAGGCTCTGTCAAGGCAAAATAATGCGGCGACAGGCATTGAAAAAGGTTTCTGACCCTTGAAATTACCCCATAAAATTATCTTCACACAGGAGTGACACTGTCAATTTTTTGCATTACTTTATTGCATATATCATGCCAGTGTCTCTTATTATTGTGAAACACTGCATATTCTTGATAGTTGTACGTCTCACTTTTTATTTTATAGTTCTTCAAAAATATGTCCTTGAAAACTTTCATGTTAGATACAAACTTGCATTGACTTGGTTATATGAAGAATTTTTAATTGACGAAGCTATCTCTCCTGGCAGTGCTCATTATCCTAATAGCAATTATTGTAGATTGGCATTTAGTATACTCAACCAGTTACCAGAGATATTAGAATCACGTGACAAGTGAGTTACAAATTAATCATACTACTATACCTGTGTACAATTGTCTATAATAAGTTGTAATTGAGACCGTATCACCCTACGGAAGGCATCAGTATCACTATTCTATTTCTAGAGAAGTGCTGTTTTCCTTCATAGATATGATAGTAAATGCTCATTGCAGGTATTAGCTACAACACTGCGGATCCATCCCAACCGATTTCATGGCAGATAGACCCTAATTGTCAATAGCTCTTTTCAACACAAACATAGTAGGCCTAAGTTTGTAGTTAATACTGTCATGTTTTTAGAGTGGTTAGATGAAGTGCATAGTTAGTGCCATAACTATTGAAGATCCTTGATCTTTTCAAAACTTATGTCATTGTTAAAGCTAATGAAATGGATCCAATCTTCTTTAATACTTTTAACCAGAACTGGACCTGGATATTCAATCGTTCTCATTAGTATTTTTATGTTTTGATTTAGAATTACAACAAAATTCATTCTTGAGCTGCCTGTACTGCCAGAAGGATTAGATCGTTACGTCCAAAGCTACTGTGATAGCCAGGTTGGTTTACTTGATCATTTCTTCGCCTGCAAAAAACTTTGATTAGTCCATGAACAGTTCATGAAACTGTTTTTACAGGGGTTATAGAAGTGTATTCAATTTGACTGTGAGGTCTCACTCTATATTTCCTATACTTTTCATTGGTGTTTGCAAAAGAAAAGGCATTATCCTTCTTAATTAACTGGCACACTTGCACTCTGAAAATGATTAAATGATTTTAGGAACAGAATCAGCACCAGTCAATCTATTATTAAGAGCTGATCTCTTACCTATACCTTATGACCAAAAACCTATGCGAATGAATACACCTGATCACCCAAATGTTAAAGAACATATAAGGATTGCCAAAACGAACAATATCAAACGAAAACAATAGCTTTCTTGGTATATTTGTGAATGTTGTAATTGTAAAGACTTGCTGTATTGGAAGGGATGTCGTATGAAACTACTTGTCTCACTCACAGTGGAGATATTAAATATACTGTAGTACAAAAATATCTACATACATTCCTGTTTAATCATATGTCATACTGTATGTTATCCGCATTGGCGTAACACAAACTTTCTCAGGCATTTTATTAACCATTTGTATATTGACATTTTATTTTGTCTAGGACCGTTTCTTGGTAGGATTTGCTACATTACGTGAACTGATATCAAAATCATCGCCCAATGATCATACATGGCTTCAATTATTACTTGAATTGACGACAAGGGAGAAAGAACAGGTCTGTTAAACAGTCAATATCGTCAATACTTAGTGCAGTGGCTATGGCTTATGACCTCGGCACGCAGAGTCTTGGGGGTAGAGGAGGATTAGCTCAGATGGCAGAGCAACCAAACTTCAGATCGATCATATCTGATCGACTGCGGTTCAAATCCCCCTAAGGTTAACTCAGCCTTGACTTTATCTGAAACATCAAATGAGTACCATCTGAGGATGGCGGATGGAATGGTCCAGAGGGAATTGTATTGCGAGTAGCTGCGGCGCATCGTTGCGCATTGACAATCAAGACCTATCTGCAATAAAATCTGTTGAAATTGATCTGCAGTGTCGCGGCGGAGATCAACAAAGAGCGTTTAAAATCATTGCTCTCAGCAAAAAAAGCCACTCATTTAGAAATTGAGGAGTGGTACGGGTGCCTTCAGTAGGGCGACACCGTCTACATTACTTTACATTAGGGTCTTGGGTTCAATACCTGACCTAAACATTATTTGTTTGGTGTCAGGATTGGCATTCCGACATCACACATACTGTAAAATACTAACCAACTAACCTTCCATCCCGGTGATAAAAGATACTGGCTTACCCGGATACCTGGTTTGTTGTAAAACGATAAATCCATCAACAATAAAAACCCAATGTTGTATAATTTTAATTTGATTTCCCTGGTAATTATCTTCTGATGCTTTACTATGATTTTTGGTTAATTGTTATTCATATTCAAATTAAACGGAAGTAGTTTCTTCTCTAGTGCTATACAAACTTTTCAGAATATCATATTCAGTACTTTGCAGCAGACAAGTACATGTTTCTGGTCATTAGCCTTCATCAGTACTGCTTAGTGAACAAACAAGGGACTGACTTCGGTATATACCTACATACTTACATGAAAAAATTCAGTATTCAGTGTACTTATATATTCACAGATAAATTAATTGGGAGAAATTCATTGTTGAATTGAGGTTTTTAATAAAATATGCTGTTTTCATGAACTTCTTATAAACAGTTCATGGACCTAAAATAGCTCAATTTTTATGATTTTTGGGAGAAATTTTGCCATTTAAGGTTCATGAACTATTTTCACAGGGAGTGTTCTTCCCTTCCAAGAGACTCATAATATACCTTTCTAATTCAGTAGATTGTAAATTTAAGATAATGGTAATAACATAATAATATTATTACATTTTCACCTAATTACATATATTATATCCTATAGTCACCCCGTAAGCAAAAGTGCTTGTTTATTTGGGGGACATGAACAGATTTACAGACAAATACAAACATGTTTGCATCAACGAGGAATCGAACCCCGACTTTTGCCACTTAGATACCAGTGCACGTGATGAGTATTTAATCTTTAAAATTGATGTCAAATGACATGAAAATGCTGCGTAACTTTCTTAAAAGATTAATCTAAACAATAGCATCGGTGGGCACAGTAACAAAAAATTTCCTGTTTTTGGAGCAGGATAGTGCAGACAGTAAACATTACATTGGGAAAATTCCTATACCAAAACATTTCTTTACTATCCCCGTATTTAATCTTTATTATCTTAATGTAGGTACGAGTCCAGGCAATTCATTCGGCCAAGAAATTATACACGAAACAAGAACTAGTTGATACCATTGAGGTTCGTATAATTTCCATTTTAATCAATTTTATCATGTGTGACCAGTAATGTCAATAGAGGCATACATTGATGTGTTTTTAGTTCAGAATTTTGTAATTCAAAATTGTGTGCATTTTCAAAAGTTGCTAGTATTTATGATGCATCCTCTCAAAGTAAAAATTTCTTTAGGCTTCTGGATTTTCAACTTCGAACATGTTTGCATGCCGACAGAGTGTTATTAAGGTCTTTCCCAACACCAACATGCCTTCTGCTATATAGCATTTTGAATTGTGGTATTGTAACTTGTCCTATTATAAACTTGAAATGGCTAAACAACTTCTATGTAATGAGCATGAGTTAAAATTATTACTTATATCATGTGGTTCTTCATACATGTCAAATTGTAACAAATTATGACATAGACACAACGATTTTAACTGTCACAAATGCGTCATATTTGACTGTTATAGTATATCCCCTCCGAAAATCATTCCAGGAATCCATGAATAGTCAATGTACATTAAATATCCTCAATTTCCATGAACTGGTCATGAACTGCTCATGAACCTTCGCAGACAGTTCATGAACTTGTCATGAACTCTTGAACTGTTTTTGGCAAGGGATGCCAAAAATTTGTAGCACAACTACAACTTCATATACATATATCACAATTTATATACATGTTGTTACAGGGTTACGCTCGTCAGAGCTTGCAAGCTTTACTCCTTGAATTTCCACCTCATCAGGATGAAAGTTCTACAACGTTAGGTAAGTAAACTATGCTTATTGTTCAACTGAAAGGTTTTTAAATTGACCATCACTCCTTGCAGACTCAAAGTTGGAAAATCAATATCATCTCTCAAGCCAGAAGTAGTATGCATCACTCATCATATTCGAAGACCGAGCATTAAGGCCGCAGGTCAATTTTATGCCTTTAAATAGTTGTCTTTATTTTAATTTCTATCATCTTGCTGTTTATGTATTTGTGTGTAAGTATGTAAATATTGTTTTTCAAGGGTGAATGAATCGATCAATTTTGCTTCTCATTCTGGAAGAGTTATGTTTGAAACCTCATTCGTACAGTGAAACTCGGTTAATTTCCCCTCTGTTAATGTCCCACCTTGCTTAATATCCCCACATAAAACTGGTTTCTATTTCCATTCTCCATACAAACTCTCATAATCCTACCTCGCTTAATATCCCACCTTCCTTAATGGCCCACTTTTCATCCGAACCAGAGGGGATATTAAGCAAGTTCAACTGTATTATGAAATAGGTCTACATTGTTATTGAATTCATTAAAGAATGAACATGAAATTTACATATAAAGGAAGCTCTCATTATGAACGGAGAAGAAAAATTGCTGTTGTGTGATAATGGTGTGTGTGGCTTGCCTTTGGGTGCTAGCTCTTGCGTGTCACCTCCTCCCCAACAGCCAAGCACAAATTCCAAATACCGTTTCGTAAAATGGAGAGTTTAACTGATTCAAGAATCTGCAGTGGACGGTGATGAGATTTGGACGTTTCTCTCCTAATCCTTCGTTTATTAATGCGTTTTATTAAAGCCTTGTGACTCGCAATTGATAGCACTACCGTATAGAATCACTTTATCATGTATTTTTCTGTGACTTCTGTTTTCGTTTTCATTTTCAGAGGCTGCCACTTTAGAATGGACAGATGATTCTATCAAAGCTCACCTATACTTATATTTGGCTTTACTTCCATCTAATCACACACTATTCCACGAGTAAGTGTCCTTACTTAATGTTACTGTCAAGGTGCGGTACATTCTGTTGGCCATTACGTCTTCAGCTTTGTGTGTGTGTGTGTGTGTGTGTGTGCACTTGTGTATATGAGTATGTGTAACGTTATGCATTTTCTCAATCGTTTTAGTTTGGCAGAAATATATACACAGACATCGCCACTTATCAAACGAACAATCCTACGTCATCTAGAACATCCAGTAAGTGACACCTATATACTACAGTGTAACCCGCTTAAGTGCAAGTCAAAATTGCCAACGGTTTTCATTGCTTTATCCGAATTTGCAGTTATCCGAAATTGTTTACCAAGGACTTGACCAAAAAATTATTTAACGGATTTCAAAGCCAGGTTGCAGATTAGCGGGAATTTCACTTATCCGAATTGCAAATAAGTGGGTTACACTGTATATACAGTAATATTACTTACAGTGTATCATGTTGTTTTACTCCACATCAGAATATTATTCCAAAAAATGCTATTTGACTATATTTCCTATGAATCATTGCACATCTATGAACTTTTATAGTTGTTACTGACTGAAACTGTGAATGCTACCAGAATAGAAATGAAACCAGCTAGTGACTCTATATAGATCATATGTGACTAATATAAGCTGCCAATGAGAGACATGGCCTTGTTTTGCTGTGTTACTGTGCTATTACAACTTATTTACATTACAATATTGATATACTTCCTGTAAACATAATCGTGTCATTTATAGTTTTAGTTTAGATTCTAATATACTGTTCTGTGATCAACAACGTTTATTCTCTCGTCTCAAGTTCTAGCTTATTCACATAATACTACATGGCGCTGCGATTATTCGAACTTTGGGATTGTTATTGTTGATTTGTTATTTATACCTTCGTCTTCGTTTGGTATATTTATTGGTTCATATTTTTCATTCATCTTACTGTTCGTGTTGTTTACATTATGCCAATGGAGACACGTCAGAATGAAAAAGCTTCCACAAGCACTGCTGGTGATGAAGAATTCTCTGATAATTCTGATTCTCACGATCCAATAATACCTTTGGCATCTTCTATTAATCTACCTTCAGGAGATATTCCGCCATGGTTTAACGCCATTTTACAGCAACAACAACAAGCTTTTACCGCCGCTCTGCAATCCGTCGCTAAAGCAACTTCAAAACACAGAAATAACGAATCTCACTCGGGTTCAGCCAAAAGAATGGACATACCAACATTAAAAAGTCCTTCGAAGATAACTATTGCCGATTTTCGTGATTGGGAAGAACGATTTTCAGGTTACGCTGCTGCGACACGTTTGTCAACAGACTGCAATCTCGCTGCTCGAAGAGGCATACTAAGATCTGCAATTCACGACGATTGGTCAAAGTTGTGGACAGCCAAAGTAATCTTGGTCAACGATATCGATGATACAGACGCAATAATAGACAAATTTAGTCATTATCTTCGAGATAAACGAAATCCACTGCTTGATCGAAAAGAATTTCACAACAGGGACCAACTTCCTGATGAGACGATAGATCAATACTACGCCGTTCTACGCACGCTTGATGAAAGCTGTGGGTTTTCCCCTGAGTTAACATGCGAAACATGTCACGCAGACACAGGAATATCACAAAACATGCGGGACGAAAGACTGCGGGACCGTCTAATATGTGGCCTCCGCGATGTTGACACGCAACAAAAAGTCCTGGCAGAAAAATTTTCTACGCTTACATTAAAGAAAACATTAGACATTTGTACATCTCACGAGGCAAGTAAGACAACACAAGACAAGTTAGCAACCTCTTCAACAATTAATGTCTCAGCAATCAAAAGCAAGAAGCCTTACAAGAAATCAGAAAAATCAAATACTGGTCGTCAAGACAACAACAGCTCTAATGAACATACACCTAAATGTTATTTTTGTGGCAAGCAAAAGCATTCAAGAGCCGAATGCCCAGCAAAAGAAGCTATATGTGGATTTTGTGACAAGTTAGGACACTATCAATCAGTTTGCAAAGCAAAAAAAAGATCATCACATCAACCAAATACTAACCATGTATATCTTAATGCATTGTCAAATACAACTGATACAATCAAGCTACTAACTACACATGAACATGGACCCTCATACCTTCATTGGCTACCTGACACTGGTGCTGCATGTGACGTCCTAAGTGTTCAACATTTAAAGGCATTAAACTGTGACCTTTTATTAAAGTTGAAGCCAGCTACTGATCAACTATTTACAGCTAATTCAACACCTCTATCAACACTTGGTCGCTGTTCTCTGACAATCAAACTTAACAACAATCAATACACTGCTGACATTCATGTGGTGGACGCTGTCAATGCACCATTACTAAGCAAAAAAGGATGCATTGCGTTGGGTCTTATTCCTGAAAACTGGCCAGACTTATCAGCAGCTACTCCTGTCAACACTGTGTCTCTATTGGCAAGCACTGACCAAGAAGCTCATCACATCAATCTACCAACACAGCAATCTTCCAACGATGACGCCACACAACTTATAAAGGAATTCTCTTCTGTTTTCACTGACACAGGACCACTACGGAAAATGGATGGCCCTGCAATGAAGATAGAGCTGACCGAAGACGCCACACCTACTCGCCAATACAAAGCGTATAATATACCGTTTAAGTGGCAGAAATTGGTACAAGCACAACTAGATTCGATGATCACAAAGGACATCATAGAAAAAGTTCCTTTGAACGAATCACCACAATGGATTCACCCTATGGTTGTCGTTCCAAAGAAGAACTCTACAGAGCCAAGAATCACAGTTGATCTCACATCACTAAATCGGTTTGTCAAAAGACCTGGTTATCCATCACGCACACCACGAGATCTGATCGCCAACATCCCGCCTGGAATGAAATACTTCACTACCTTGGACGCCCGTCATGGCTACTGGCAAGTACCTCTGGCTACTGAATCAAGACCGCTCACTACATTCATCACACCCTGGGGCTGTTACCGCTTTAGAAGGAATGTCATGGGTCTTATCAGCGCTGGCGATGAGCACAACCGACGTGGAGATGAAGCATTGGCTGGCATTGACAACCTACAGAAAGTGGTGGAAGACGTCATCATCTACGACAAAGACTATGACACACACATCAAACGAGTCAAAGACGTCTTAAAGAGATGCTCTGATAATGGTATCACCTTGAATAAAAAGAAATTTCATTTTGCTCAATCATCTGCTGAATGGTGTGGGTATGTTATTACTTCAACTGGTTACACGTTAAATCCTCGCCTGGTTACTGCATTGACAGAATTTCCACAACCAACATCATTGACGCAACTACGCTCTTTCCTTGGTCTGGTACAACAGTTTGAATCATTTTCATCTGAAATTTCACAACTGGCAACACCACTACGAGCTCTACTGTCACCTTCAACATCTTTCTATTGGAATCAACTCCACCAAGATGCATTCAAAGGCCTCATCAATGAACTAACTAGTCCACGCATCCTTGCTCATTTCAATCCACAAGCTCAACTCCGACTTGAAACAGATGCTGCACAATCTAAAGGACTTGGCTATGCTCTATGGTCCGAACAAGATGACAAAACTTGGCGCCTCCTACAATGTGGTTCACGCTTTGTCACTGATGCAGAGTCCCGCTACTCTGCTACTGAAATTGAATTGGCCGCAGTCGTTTGGGCAACCCAGAAGTGCAAAATGTTTTTACATGGGTCATCATTTAACCTAATTGTCGACCACAAGCCACTAATATCCATCCTCAATGACAAGCGTCTGCACCAAATTCCAAGTGCAAGAATCATTCGCCTCAAAGAAAAGTTATCATCATTTTCATTCACTGCTATCTGGCGTGCTGGTACAAGTCACACCGTCGTCGATTGCTTCTCACGACATCCAGTTGATCAACCAAGTCCAGACGATGTCAACATTGATACAGATGCTGATTCAAGCTTCCAAGTAAATCACATCCAAACTCGTCTTCAATCAACTGATGCTACCAACTTTCCACCAGACGCAACTCTCAACAAAGTCAAATCTGCAGGTGAAAATGACGCAGTACATCTCAAGCTAGCTGACCTGATCATTAATGGCTTCCCACAACAGAAGGAAAAACTGGACATCAGCATTCACCCCTATTGGTCACTACGTCACGATCTGTCACTCTTGGAATCATCAATCATCCTCTACCAAGATCGCATTCTTATCCCAAAATCTCTTCGATCGACTATGCTGAATGAACTCCACACATCTCATCTTGGTCTAACTCGAACTCTTGCACGAGCTCGACAATGTATTTTTTGGCCAAATATGACCAACGAAGTCACAAATCGAATTCGGTCATGCGAAGAATGTGCCCAAAGACTGTCATCCAACTCACATGAGCCACTTATTCAAGACACACCACCAACTCGTCCTGGTGAAGCGATTGCAACAGACATTTTCTCACACCATGGCCACGAATTCCTTGTCATCACCGATAAGTACTCTGGTTGGCCTCACGTTGTACACTGTGGCAAGAGCACCGATACAGACACCGTCGTCGATATTCTATCCAGCTGGTTCTGTAGCATGGGTGTCCCTATTCGCTTAACGTCTGATGGTGGACCGCAGTTTTCAAGTCATGCATTTTCAGCATTCTGCAAAGATTGGGGCATAATTCACGACCCGTCGTCACCATACCATCATCAAGCCAACGGACATGCAGAAGCTGCTGTCAAAGCTATGGAAAATATTGTCGCCAAAGTAACAACAAATGGACACCTCAACACAGAAGCCTTCTACAAAGCTCTATTGGAATACCGTAATACACCAAGAAGTGATGGTATCAGTCCAGCCCAGCGTTTATTTGGCAAACCTCTTCGGTCACGAATCCCAATTCATCCATCGCAATTCACTGATGACATCAAGCAACTAATTATTATTGCAGACAAGAAAGCAAGCACGCTAAAAGAAAAAGCAAAACAACAACATGACCTTCATGCTCGCCGCCTTGATCCATTCATTCCTGGTGATATTGTCCGCATCCAAAATCAGAATACCAAACATTGGGATCGCATTGGAGAAATTGTCTCTATTGATCCTCGAGGACGCAGCTATCGCCTAAAAACCGAATCTGGTCGACTCTACTGGCGCAACCGCCGTCAACTCCGCCGGTACTATGGTCCATCAACATCAACTACAGCTGCTGCTTCAACCACCCCAGAGGAGGAAGAACCATCAACAAATACATCTAGTGCATCATTACATTCACCACCTAGACGCAGCACTAGAAAGAAAAACAAAACTAATAAACTAAATTTATAATCAATATTCATTACATGTATATTTCTATAATCTCCCAGAAAGGGCATGTGCTATTACAACTTATTTACATTACAATATTGATATACTTCCTGTAAACATAATCGTGTCATTTATAGTTTTAGTTTAGATTCTAATATACTGTTCTGTGATCAACAACGTTTATTCTCTCGTCTCAAGTTCTAGCTTATTCACATAATACTACAGTTACATTTATCCTACACTGTATACTGTAACACTTTTACCTACTCACCATTATCATTATTATTGGTATTGTATATTTATTATAATATTTGTTTTTGCAGGTACGTGCAATTGGCATGCAGTCACCAGAATTATTGAAACTGGTTGAGAATTGTCCAACTGGAGCAGAAACACTCGTCACCAGAATTCTACATATTCTCACTGACAAAAGTAAGATATTACAGTCATTTTAGCTGACAATAGATATCGTTATTGTAACGTGTTGAGCCTGGTTTGTATAGTGACTTGAATCAAATATTTGCTCTAATTCTAATTAGATTAAGCTTAAAATTACTTCCTAAATTTCAATGGAGATTGACTCAGTTTGATGTAGCTAGTAGCTCTATAGTACACTTTAAAATATATTAAAGAAGGCTAAACTGTCTGTAGTAGAGTTGATCATATCGAATGCCATCTGAGCACAGGTCTTAGAACGATGCTCCAGTTACCAGTAGCTAGAGCAAAATTAAATTCAGTTAAAATACAGTGAAAGCTGTATAATTATAACAGCCAGCTATGAGATATAGATACGTCAACCACGATATACAGATGGCCTTTATATACACGGTCGATTCAAGAGAAAATACTATTCTAAACATTGTGCAAGAGTGCCCTGTTTATAGAGGTGTCCGTTATAACAGGTTTGACTGTATGCTGATATGTCCATAATATCCTTTTATGATGATCCTGTTATTCTAATGTTGATTACAATAGCAACAAGCACATATTTAGGTATGTCTAATTTAGGTAGCTATTCTAATTCCTCCATTGAAAAGGTATTATTTTTGAAGAAGGTGTTTCCTGTGAAGAGTGTTATATGACTTGTCTAATCTCAAATAATTATCATTTATCATTGTTGTAGTTCCTCCAACTCCAGAACTTGTTCATCGCGTCAAAGAGTTATACCATAAACGAGTAGCTGACGTTCGCTTCCTCATCCCTGTTTTAAATGGATTAAATAAAGAAGAAGTGATTGAAAATCTTCCAAAATTAGTGTCACAATCACAAAATGTCGTAAAAGAAGTTTTTAATCGGTTATTAAGTGGATTTCAAGGTAAGAGCCATATAATAATAATAAGAAGAAACTTTGTATAGTTCTACGTCTCGTTTAAATGTTGATTACAGTGTAATCCGCTTATGTGCAATTCGGATAAGTGAAATTCCCGCTTATCTGCAACCTGGCTTTGAAACCCGTTAAACAATTTTCTGGTCAAGTCCTTGGTAAACAATTTCGGATAACTGCAAATTCGGATAAATGCAACGAGAACCGTTGGCAACTTTAACTTGCACTTAAGCGGGTTACACTGTATATATATAGCACATTTCTCATCTATATTGCTGGTGGAGGTTTGGTGGGATGATTTATTATTACATTGAACATGTTTTCTTGTTTGATTAGTCATTTTCACTCTCCCTAATGTAAATGAGCATTATTACTCATGCTTGCTTACATAACATACACATATGCTCATTACAACGTTGCATGTTTTATCACTGCAGCAGAGAATATTATGTAATTTGTAATTTATTATGTAATAATTACGTCGTCATGGATTTTATGACTGTATGCCTTTATTGGCAACCAACCCATACGTGCTATTGTTTGGGATCGAATGTGTAACGCAGAGATTATCAGTTGGATTCATCCCTGACTACGCTAGCATGGACGCACTATAGATTACTTTATTTCTCCACTGATTTACCATTTATCTTCTGCAGTATAGGACTCGAAAAGATGAGTTTTTGGGTCTGTTTGTTATACTGGACTGTGCGTGACATTATTTACTCTACACAATTCTTGCCGATAAGGCATCTGTGGCAGCATTAAGTCACAGGCACGACTTTCCAACAGAGTTTGTTTGATTGATACTGCTCAGCAATACACTGCTGTATAAAGTAGATTTCTTAGAACGTGTAAGAAATTCTTCAATAGAAAGGCTTCAATATTTTCGAATGTGATGACGTCATACAGGGTATCAATTTTTTTATAATGTATATCCAATCATTGATATGTAGCAAATAGCAATAATCTCTTTTCAATGGTCAACACACAACGTATCTGCTGTTATTGTCGAAGTATGCATGCGTTTTCATTAAATGTGTCTTCTGTGGCACAATATAAGGCATATCCCATGGGATCCCTCTTAGATACGTTCCTCTTAGTTCGTAGATACAAAATCTTTTTTCCTTTCCTGTATCTACATTGTTTATTTATAGTCATATAAGTATATGATATAATAATTATTACATGTCACCTTTGAAATGTTCTTCATATATTTCACCTTCACGTGTGAATGGAATTTTTTTGACGGATTCTTGGTTTAAATTTATTTTGCTACTAATGTATTTTAGGTGGTAATTCGGATTCTTCCTCCAGTCCACTTACACCTTCAGAGCTGCTAGTTGCTCTACATGGGATAGAAAATAAAAGTGGCGATTTGAAAGCTGTGATGAAAGGTAGGATTGAACTACAGAATGATTGAACTACAGAATGATCTAGTTTGCATATGTATAATTTAAATGTCTGAAGCCTGCTTTCCATTTAGCATCGTAAGGCACCGGAGGCCACCGCCAATGAAAATCAAACGCAGAGGAAACAAATCGAACACACTCATCGCGGTTCTTCGGGAGAAGACAGGCGACTGCTGCTTGTGCCTCCCGATTCTGAATAGAAACCAGGCTTTTATTGCATAATGACACTGCTATAGATTCAAGAGATATTCTTTTTAACCATATAAACTTTTTCTTGATTTCTTCATTTTGGTATAGCTATCAACCTTTGTTTTGCTGAAAAGGCTATTTACACGCAAGAGGTCTTAGCTGTCGTCCTTCAACAATTATTAGAACAAAATCCATTGCCTACTCTATTTATGCGAACTGTAAGTATTTGCAGACGGGGGGTAACACCAGCTTTGCATGGATAGGGGGGTGCCACTTTCGAAAAATGAAGTACCCCAGAAGCTCCACGTTCCGTGCAGAAGCTCCATCAACCCTTGTAATACTGCCCAAAATGTTCCAAATATTTCCGTTTTTTAAAAAGTTTTCCTCTAGAAAGTCAAATAAGGAGTATTTAAAGTATAGGAGTATATGTAGACAGGAGAGAGTTCCTCCAATCAGCTGATCTCCCCTATTTCTATCAGCTCGAAAACAAACATACACGGATCTAGGCTCTATTGTTTCAATAGATTTGCAAGGGTTTCCCTCTCTTTTGATTGATCATTATTCCCATGCATGTATAATTGTACATGTCTCCATTGTGTCCCATAGCCTATGCATCGCAGGTTGGCCTCAATCTCTCTTTCTTCACTTTCGAACATATTTCACGATATAACTCATAGAGACAACAACATTACATTTAAAACACTCTCTGATATTTTATTACTGCGTCGCAACACATGCAATATGATGAAAATCTTGTTTACAATAATCTAACGAAATGTTTTCACAATCCGATTATCTGGATACAACAATAAAATAATAAGCAATAACCCCCTGGTGTTTCTTGATTGCAATAAGCTCAAACGGAGTCTTTTCTGCTTTATTGCCTTATATTTCCCAAAGAAAGCGGGGGATAAAATCTGCATAAGTTTTCTAGTAAAATGTTGTTTATCCCCCCTGGAGAACAAGAGATTTGAGAAACTCCGAGGTAGCTTATTAGTCAATCGACTTCAATTCTAGTGAAAGTTGATGAATCATTTTTTGTTCTATTTCCAAATTTACTTTCATTGTAGTTGAGTGTTTATTTTTGTTCTTCGTTTTATAGGTCATGCAATCATTGAAATCTAGTCCACGACTAATTAACTACGTCATGAACATCTTATCAAAATTAATCAATAAACAGGTATAATTTTTAGTTTACTATCCTTATTGTATTGTAGTGCAGTATTATTGGATTTCTTATCTTGTCATTTTCAAACTAGAACATATCACTGAAAGTACGTCAAACCATTGGAATATCTGCTATTAAAGTTCATTGATTTATATAGTATACATTGCATTACTCACAGTGTACAGTATTTTCACAACCGCGACAATTTGCTAGCTGCCATGTTGGCTGACTGTCCTACGTTAAGGCAGCCTGCATTCTGTAAATTTTATGTGATCCATTCCTCAAAAGCTGCTATTCAGAGAATTTATTCTTTGAGGAAACCTTTATGCACGGGCTATCGACTTCAATGATCAGTTACCATCAGTTTTACCACTTTGCTGCATATTTTTGTCTATTTTACAAAAAAAACTTGCAATACACTATATACACTATACAATACATATGGAAATGGCATGTAATTGTAACACATAGGTTGTTGTTAATGCAATACTATTTGATAAACATTTATTCTTAAAGGTCTGGAAGCAACATCAAGTTTGGCAAGGATTTGTAAAATGTTGTCTGGTGAGTGTCTCTCCCTTTCTAATGTGCCTCTTTCCATTTATTACGTATAACTCATACGATAGCGAGGTTTATGTCTTAACCATTTACTATAAGCGATAAAAGGTTTCACCATCACTAAGCCTTTTTTCACCTGAACTTTTTCCGGGACTTTTTCCTAACTATATATGCTTCAGATTGTACATATTAAAGCAGATCATAAATTTGCATAAAATATTTACTAATCAGCCTCCTGCAGAAGCATAAAACCTTACTATGAGGATAGTCGATGCATTTAAGGTAGGAATTTACTACTTGTTTAGTAATTGTACATGATGTAACGTGCTTCGTACTTCTGATCTAAGCTTTTTCCATCCATAATCTTGTTCGTACAAGCTGTATAGCTTCATGATTACTCCCTTTCAATGGCTGTCGAGTGAGCTATTTGTTTGGATTCTCAATTATGATTGTATGATAACGGTTGTCATCTATATTGAAATATATTTTTATTTACAAAGATGACAAGACCACAATCGTTCCCTGTACTTTTACAACTTCCACCTCGGCAACTTGAAAGTGTTTTCGAAGTAAGTTTGAAACTATTATCTTTGATTGTCATTATTTACAAAGCAATGTAATCCTAAAATGATCAGATATTTAACTACAACATACTCAATTCTGATATCGTGTTTGCCAACTGTACCGGCGACAGAGATATCTGTTATCAATATTATACTTAGATCATGATTTAATATAATATCGTCTGGTCTAAGCAACATTATAACTACTGTCATGCGCAGGGTCCGACAAAAGGTTCAGCCTTCTGGAATGATAGAGGTATTTTAACATTTTTTTCTAAATTTTTGTTGTTGTTTTTTGACCAATAAATTATTCAAAATATCAATTTTCTTCTGAATTTTCTCTAACCTTCCCGAATCTAGGATTCCAGGATTCCTAATTTTGTCAGACCCTGGTCATACTATAAGACTGAGTAAGGTTGGATAGGGAATTATCATTAGAGATGGCAGCTGTTGGAAGGGAACGGTGTTTTGAATATTATGTTATTGTCCGCTGAACAACCTCATATAAGTTTTACTGTGTGTGTTTACAAAATAGTTCGTGCAGCTATATACGCTAAATATGTTCAAATAATGCAGTTTGAAGTCTTTATTCATTACTTTTATAATAATGTTGGCATTGTTTAGAATTACTAATAATTTTCCATTGTCCTCCTGAATTTAATGATGTTGAAAACTGACATATCCAATTAGCATAAAAAGTGCCCAAAATGTTTTCGCACGGTAATTTGAGGGGACAATTGCCTTTCCCTCCCACCAGCACCTACACGTATGATGATAACTGCAGACAGTTTTCCTCAACAAAAATACTATTTAGTGAATGGAATACATTGTCGTTTAGGTGGCCGTTATATATAGGGTGGCCGTTATATATAGGGTGACCGTTATGGAAAACTTGCTATATTCAAAATAATATTTTATACATTCAACTCTGATATTTAACATTCCATACGGCGTCAAATTATCTCTTATCAATTAGCCGGATCACTTTTTAATATATTATTATGTGGGAATGACAAAGGGGTATATATTGGGGATAATTTTGGGTGGCTTTTCTAAAACTGTGCTAAAAATTATAATTTTATGTTCTCCATCTCCAACACTGTTTGACAAGGCTATCAGCACAATCTTAGGCATGTTTTATATTTGTGGCTGACAACAATTTCAACTTTCTGGAATCTTAGAACATTCCTAGCTCTTTCCTTTCATTTGTTTGTTGTTGAAAATGCCAATAGACCTATAAATACTTTAGTCATCGACCATTAGGTCAATACAAGCAAAATCGAGTAATCCGATTGGTCACACAGCGGTCAATTCCATATATGCTCCGTGTTTTCTTACCGTTATGACGTAAAGACCCAACATATGATTGCGTTTTTGATGCATTACGATACATTAAAATTCATGTTCTAATTATACAAATTGGCCAGTTAGTCATTGACTAAAACAGTTATTGATCTCAGGCTCGATGAATATCGGTATAATGACCTCGGCGAATCTCGGTCATTATCAGCCGATATTTACGTCACTTTCTCCATAAGTGTTTAATATTTGGCTTATAAAATACTATCAATTTCCTTATGAAATTTTCTCTAGCCTTCTAGGATCTATGATTCCTCGCTCCCCACTTTGTCAGACCCTGTTATAGTATATACCTATAATCCTTGCGTTTTTATTGATCAGTAGCATATGAGGGGCACAGTGCGATACCCAGGATTAGGGAAAGGAGGGAATATTAGAAGATCGGGGGTAGTTAAAAATATCGTTTTCCGTTATCTACCCATTTGGATCGTGTATTAATTTGTGTTTACCTTAAAGAGAAGGGAAGTAGCCTTATATTTTGTGTTTGTATGTAATTGACTAACTGACAAGATGATAATATAATTTTATTTCGATAAGTATATCGAATATGAATATACTGACAAAAATCCAATCTTCTATGTAGGATACTCGTTACTATCTATTGCTGTGGCAACACAACAATAAATCACAATGGGCTCAACAGCGACTGTTTTGATCTGCTTCTATGTAAAGTTAATTCTAATTTCCTTCTAACTGCGTATTTTTAAGTCTGTAATCATGTGTTGTAATGCCAATAGAAAGACTTTCAGTTCAGTTGTTTAATTGTTGTGCTTGTAATATTTTATTATAGCTTAACTCAGATCTGCGTGATTTGCTTGTGCTTCATGTCAAGAACTTCACACCTCATCAAGTAAGTAATTGACATGAAAGACATTTTCAATTGCATAGTTATCTTTGGCTTAGTGACAGTATAAATGCCTAATGATAAAGATTCCGTTGCTAGTTTTCAAATAACCATGTAATTAGCAGAAAACATATTGCTCTTCTTTGACCATTCTTGAAATTGAAAATCATGGAGTGACACTAATTTATCTAGAGTTAACAAACTGAATTTGTCTTAGATAAGAGTACTATAGTGTGCATGGAAATAAAGTGCTCTCCAAGAAAGTATCCCTGGTGTGGTACGAGGATTTCCTCGACAAGGGGGCTAGAAATTAAAAACTTAAAATTGTAGCAAATATTTCCCTGACACTCAAAATGTTCTTTCCTGATTAGGAGACGAGGGGCTGGGTATTCCAGACACGCCTGTAAAGCATCGGAGCGAGTTATGTGGCGTGTCACCTCCCATTTTCGTTACTGAAGCTTCGAAATATGCAAATATGACCCCCTCTTTTTTCTAACGAAATTCCGATTTCGTCAGACAACATTGACAAACACTCCTCACCCGCGGTCAGAAGCATTAAGGATATAATTACGGCCGTTATCCCACACATGTAATACCCTCACTCTACCGGTTGATACAGGCTCTTTAATAACCATTAGACTGATGTGGATGGTGGTTGTTTCGTTTTTCTACAGCGTGCTCATATCCCGCGATCAGTTATTCAAGTAATTGAACATGAAAGCAAGAAAGAACAGAGTATTAACGAACAAGACGAAGATGATAAGAAAACTAGTGAAATTAGAATGAAACGCAGATCTGTACATGAAGATGATGAAAGCGATAAAGATGTGAAGAAACCGCGCGTTGACGACCAAACAGAAGAGACGGTATAGTGCTTTCTGAGTAGGCATAGGTTTTATACGTGTGCGTCAAACGTGACAGCGTTGTGATGACTAGTTTGAAGTTTGTAAAACTATTAACGCTTTTAATGACTCACTATTCTACGTCGTGACGTTATTATTGCGTCACGTAAAAATGTTAGCTTGTACATACCATAATGAATATAAATACGTCATCAGATTATCCATTGGCAATACGATGACGTCGAGGAAGACGTGGAGATCTTTAACTTCAATGATAATGACGTTGTATTTTTCTAGTAACGTCACTTATAAAATTAAAATGTTGCTAGATGATCTTGATCTGTGTTGTCACCTGTGTTCAAGGATTTCCTCTCATTCCTTAATTTCTAATTGTAGCAAGTATGATCTCCCCTCCGTGTGAACAGAATCCAAGTTGTGTATTGTACATTTATACCCTGTCCTTGGTGAACTTTTGATTCTAACTTGAACCTATCGTTGAAACTACACAGTACTGTGACACAATTATGTGTGAATTGAACATATACAATATTATATATACATATACAGTAATGACAATTTTTATAAGTGTTCTTTTTCGGGATACACGTATTTTTGTTGATAAGAAGCCCGTTTTTATGAATTTTATTACTTCTATATAGGCCCTGAAACTTGTAAGAAACTTTTGATACTAAAGCCTTACAGAACAAACTTTTTTAGTACTCTACCGCCTTCGATTGGTTTCTTATCAATAATCAAAGGACGTGTTATGTTTGCGAAAACGTTATCCGTACATGGAAAATTGTACTGGACTGTGCAGCTCTATTCAGCTTTCCAACGCTATACAATATTTCTTTAAATATTTTTCTCAATGTAGTGCTCTGACGTAGTCAGTAATATTTATTTCTAAGCTGATATCTTAAGTTCGTAATTCAAACGAAAATAATTTTATTTGGAAAGTGAAAATCATTCAATATCTTCATGGTTAGAATTTAAAAATAACATTGATCAATATGTTCATTCTATTAATGGAAATCGAAACTAAAATATTTCAATATGATAAAAATATCTGTAACCCTTAAATATCTAAATTACGTTCTTCACGAAGGCGCAAATCAAATAAATATTGCCCGGGGGTAACTTCTATCCTTTTGGTATACGGGGGGGGGGTTCAAATATTAAAAGGAACCTTTTTCAAAATCCAGAAAAAAATTTAGGGTATGCTTAGTCATAAAAATTTTTTGAGGTATGCTTTTGACGCTTTTGCAATTTTTCGATTTTGCAAAACAAATTTTGGCTATGAGTTTTTATTTTTCCTTTGTTTCGGTTGAATCTGTCATTCATAAAAATATATTTTGGGTATCTTTTTCATCATGTGGAAAATTTTTATGGTAATTCTGCCAAAGTACCATTTCAGCGACCCCATCGAAGCGCAATGGAAGTTACCCCCCCCCCCCGGAAATATTGTGGTGGAATGGGTCTCAGATAAAGGTTA
Organism: Haliclystus octoradiatus; assembly: GCA_916610825.1. Taxonomy (NCBI): domain Eukaryota; kingdom Metazoa; phylum Cnidaria; class Staurozoa; order Stauromedusae; family Haliclystidae; genus Haliclystus; species Haliclystus octoradiatus. Next base: position 26,344,673 of record OU744448.1, read on the forward strand.
ACTTTTTCTTATTCATTTAAATCGGATGTTCTATCCATGCATGCCCATATGGTCTTTTACCCCCTTCTTTTAATCCGTGGGGTAAAGCATATACAACATACATAACACTTACAATAGCTAGTATTAGTTACCAAACGGTATGTTTTATAAGGATTCGAATAGTTACAATTTAAAAAAAATATGTATTTATATATGCGATAATAAAGAATAATGATAGTAAAACTATTTATAAAATGTCATTATAAAGTTCAGACAAAGATAAAATGTTCTTAACTTCAACAATTGTTTCAAATTGTTCTAGATTTTCTTTATTATTTATGATGTTGAAAGATTTTGAAGATATTCTAGTTACTGAGTGTTTACTTATATATATACGTTGTTTTTTAAATGCTGGTAATCTAAAATCTCATGTAATCTTGAACGAAAATATACAAGCTTACAGCACAATTTTATTTTGGTTTCGCCATGGTTGTTCTTCCTAATGAAGTGAAAATATCAACTTTTTGAGGGCAAATTGCAAATACAACTTATTTTTCACATTTTCAATGTTATTTTGTCAATACATTTCTAACTAATCATTTCTGTAAATGAGATTGCTATTTCGTTTGTAACAAGGCTACGATGTGGGAAGATTTTCGCAAAATGAATGAAAGCTATCCTCAATATTGTACCCCAGCATTTTATACAAATATTAATAAAGGCTCTTTTAGAAATTGCTTCACATTATATCCTGTCTTAATAATAGTAAAGGCGTTGATTGATGGGCATACTTCCAATTAATTTACGAAAGATAGGAATCATTTTTGAATCAAATTTACTTTAATCTTCCATAGAAAATATTTACATTAGAACATTGTATGTACACATCATATACATATATATCTATAGAAATATGAATTTCTATGTATATTAAATATATTAAAAATCTCAATTTTAATTTTTGTGGTCACTAAAAAGATTTGTATAAGAAAATAATTTCTTGTTCTTCGTATTTAAAAATAGTATTTACACATCATTGATATAAAATTCACTATTATGATATAGGTTCCGTATCTATTATATATTCACAGTACGATGAAAACGTTTCTATGTGACATTTACAAAGGTATTTTGATTGAATTACCTGTGAAAAACAATGAAGTTAATGTCAGGTTGTTTGAAAGCAGATGCATCCTTACTGTTCTAGTTACCATAGCAATAACATTTATGTTTCTATAATTAATGACTGGAAAGTCGTCACACTAATAACTACATTTATTTACCGATATAATATAGGCTCCACCACACACCAGACAATTGCCATAGTAACATAAATGCATATCAGAACAGAAGAAGTAAAGTCGCCGTAGTCGTAAGATGTTCAAAAGAGAGTTGCTTCAGTCGGACGTAGCAATATACTGTTTTGTAATATATAATTACTTTATGTCACAAACATAATCCATCAGTAATCTTGTCTTTGTATAGTCCCTGCACTCGCTACGCCTTGATTGCGTTTAGTAGATAGTCGATCTCCATCTATTGTCTGTCGTTGATGATTTAACCATCATTTTTTTTGTGAAACTGAAGGCTCTCCTCTTGATTCCAGCACCGCTGTTTTCTCGTCTTAAAGTTTTCAACTGTGGATCACTATTCCTTCTATGTCCAACATAACACGTCCAAGTTCCATCCCCTAATCTTAAAACAAAGCTATCTGTTCCATAAACGTGTGGCTGTTTGCTATATCTTAACATTAAAGATGCAATTAAGCATAATGTTTGTGGTTGTTGACTGTTTCCAAGTAAAATAAAATCTGATTTAGGCGAAGCAACCACCATACTTGCATATGGTATTTCTACTACATTTGAAAATAATTTTGGCATAAGCATTAATGATGAAGTTAAGTCGCCCAAAGCACTACTATAAAATACACCAGATTGAGATTCACGAAATAAAGCTCCATTTTTCTCGCGTGTTTTTTCTACTAATTTTGCAAAATTTTCAGTAGCTAAATTATCTAAATCATTTTCACTTTTATGCCATGATGAAATATCATCTATTGTTATAAAGCGTCTTGTTTTCATTCCATCAGCTTGTATAATATATGTTTTTCCTAATTCTGCTTTCTCTGTTATCCGATATAATAATCTGTTTTTTGTACGTTGTTTTTTAAAACGTTCATCGATGTCTTCTAACCATGCTTTTGTTTTTATAATTGGATATATACTATCTGACACGGATGAAAAATCCAATGTTGTACCGCGATAAACTTCCAATTCTGTCCATTTGTTTTCACCGCCAATTCTCATATTTAACTTGAATATCTCCACTCACTGTGAGCTTAAACTTTATTCTATCGTCACTAATTTGTTTTCTAATATTCCAACTAACTTTTTTCAATTTTTTAATACTATTTGAAAGTATACACAAACTTATATCAAGACATAAATTCCAATAATTTCTTATGAAACTTACGTTGCTTTCTTGCTATAATAAGAAGATAACTCACAATTCCTTTAAGATATTTAAGACGATGCAAAGGCTGCATACACCGTCTGCTTTGATCCAAAATTATAATTCACAACAATAATATACATACAAACAACACGTAAATCTCCTGAGAGTAATCCCTTGATGTTGTCATATAAACAACAATAGTTCAATTCATAAAATTCAAAAATTAATATCTACTTTCAAAGAATTTTCTTTTGCAATTGTTTTTCAATTTGCATTTGTCTTGCTAAAACGCACGAATTTAGGTCCAAACAGGGCAACATACGCAATAACACTGAAACCGATGTTAAAACTCTATTGTGGCCATTGAATAGATATAAAATACCTTTATAGAGTGTTGTATGAATACCAAATATATTACATCGTGTATTGCCTGGAGTAAATTTCAACTAGCTTATATCAGCAGAGATCCGGCTAAAATACTATCGTCCATTGTTTTTATTGTTCATATAGTCAATGGCTGTATCTTCTTAAAGAAGTGATATTCAATTCATTTGCGATTTTTTTCTCCGCAGACAAACTAATTGATAACAATCACCATAAGTAATATATTAGAAGCGTAACGGACTAGTTAATGTGTAATCCGGTTTGCCTTTGTTTTTTAACGCCCAGCTAATATGCCCCTAATCCAATATTTTTTTAACGAATTTTCATAAACATTTCATCGATTTAGAACATTTTTGATGTAGTAAACCATTTTAACATGTCAGCTAGCAACTATATAATGTTCGTTTTGTATAATTTATAAACCATTTCAAATGATTGATTTCATCTTTGGAATACATTGCATGTTTTTACACAAAGCCAGCGTAGCACCAAAATCCCAACATTTATAACACTTAGAAAGAAACGAGTATTGCTATAATTCTTTTCGAATTTCAGGAATATTGGGATACTGTATTGATTAAAGAAATTGTACTTATACTGATTTTATGAAAGTAACATGTAGCCTAACTTGATTTTATCGCACACCTAGTTTTAATATTTTTCCACGGCACCTACATATTTCTTCTCAATTAATAAAGGCAGCAAGCCCATGCATCGACTTCCGATTACAATATTATAATTATATAATATTTCTCAATCGAAACCCCTCCATATAAAGTACAATAAATCTGAACTCAATAATATCAATGTAAAATCACATATTTTTTATATACTTTATATATTATCTCATCATTAATATTATTTGTGACCTATAGAGGTCAACAACAAAGCCATCGATCTACAAATCTTTAAATCGATTGCTCTGGTCAACCAAAGTTAATAGAATAGTAACGTTGGGTCAACAAGCAAGCATGACCTGGCGTTTATAACAGAATGTTGTCCCCGCAGAATTCCAAACTAAGTGTCGCCCTACAAAGCTGCATAACTCGCCTCCCACATATGAAATAAAATGCCACTTTTAGATTAAAATTGTTGAATTCCGCTTGTTTGTGAATTCTATTAGTTTGTTTACCCTTGAAGGCGTAACGGTTATTGCAACTTTCCATGCGAGCACAGAACAGGATAACAAAGTATTATGTAGGTATTTTTATTGAAATCGTTCGTATTGATAATTCGGCACAAACAAAATCAAAGTTATGGGTTAATATATAGTACGGATGGTTGTTTCACAAAAACTTCAATGATGTGTGCATCATTACAGTCTGTGAAGTGTTCCAAACACTTCACATTCATGCAATTTATAATTTTCATATTCATGGATGTCATCGATAGAGAATGAATGGTCATAATTATTTCATAAGTTGACAATGCGGAAGATCACCTCGTGTATTGCCAAATTTAGTTGAAATTAAATGTTGAATGTTGTCACACTAGCGAACGTGCCCTATAGATGATGTGGCGTTCTTCGCTCAGGACAACGAACAATGACGTTGATGGCGAATGTTAATCCAGGGCGGTAAAGGAATTAAAAATTGAATCAGTAAGAATATCGATTCCGAGAATCCAATTCATCAGTCAATAAAGCTAAAAGTAAAGACGCTGTGATAATTTTACACGGGGTATGAACAATTATATCCAACATATTTACAAAAATTGATAACTGAGCATAGGTCTTTTTACTCCAATATCAATAGAGCCAATAGAGTGACACGCAACAAGCGGAGAAGACTTCCATTGCAGCTATGACACAGCAACTATGATAAAAGATTCAGATGAGAATTCGTCTATGTTTGATTGATTCGATTGGTTTGATTTGTACGGACTATAACAGGCACAGATAATCCGACCGTTAATTCTAAACTTCCGCATAAGCTCAAATAAGATTTACTCACTCAAAATGCGAGCAGGCTAATCTTGCGTCAAAGTAAAATCTTCTAGCAAGAATAAAAATATTCAAGAATACACTTTGTAACAAATTGGACATCAAATCAACATAACGAGGGTGAGACAATATTAGTACAGCCAATCAATGTCATTTGTCACATGGTATTTGCCATGAAAATCTGTTTCTTGTTAACCAAAACGTAAACTTTAGAAGTCATGAAAATGATACACATATATATTATATATATTCTATCTTGTGTACAAAAATGAAGAATTATTTACATATTTATCGTACCGAAAGTACACTTCCACGATTTTTTTGTTTTGATTACTTGTACATCATAAACGGAAAAGAAGTAAACTTATTTGTATAATTTATTTGAAAACGCTATCTAATTCAATATATATCTGTTCTTTCTTTTTGTAATTTCATTTATAAAACTTCCCACATAATTAGAACGATGAAATACTGGATTTAGTATCGTCTTGATTATCTGCAAAAAAGTAATAACGAGAAATTTGACATCAGAATACAATGGAAGCATGAGACAAATATGAGTGAAAATATAATTTTGGTGTGAATTATACATTATACTTAAGCTTTAATCAATCACCATAGAGTTCAAAAATAGATCCTATAAACTACCAGAGCGATATATAATGGCTTAATTGAATGTTTTGAATATTTCAATCTTTATTATTGTGAAAAGTATCCCCTGTTAAAAATGTGTAAAAAATATATTTTGTAAAATAAATTGTTTAAAAATAAATAACTTATACAGTATTTCCTGTTATTTTCAACTGATTGCAATGAAGCGGGTAGGTCTATTATTCCCAATTGAATAATACAGTTAAACCTGTTATAACGGTCACCTCTATAAAGCGGCCACCTGTCTAAGTGGTCACTCTTACAATGTCTAAAATAGTATTTTCTATTGAATCAAACCTGTATATAAAGGCCACCTGTGGCTACCTCTCGTAGCTGGCCGTTATATACAGGTTTCACTGTATCTCATTATAGTATCACCAACTTGTAATACACGTTTGGAAAGAGGTATTTGTTTACCAAGTTTGGGAAATGCAATCTCGTTTAACAAAATACAGACGTATATCACCAATATAGATAGCCTACCGGAGTCTTGAGTCAATCCTGTAAATGCCCTTACAGGGGCATGAACATAATAAGCAAGAGAATAATTGTACGATATTAAAATCATTGAATTTTACGTAATTTACTTACATTAAATAGTATCATCTCCATCCATGTTAATTTCGATATTTTAAAAACAGTTAAAAATTTCAATAGTAAACTGCAACCCAAATATGTTATTTTGCTTGAACTTGTATCTCTCCAAATTGTACCTTTCGATTGGATAGCCAAGAAGTTTAATAAAATCAACGAATAGAAAGATTGCGTTTATAAACAGTTTTCCATGCGAGATTTCATGATTCTATTTGATGAGATTGTGTCATGTATTAATCAGGAGGGCTGCTTCTAAATTTGTTTCGACCTAAATATTTAAATCTTCGTAGCCTTGAAATAAATAAAAAAAATTAACAGTTAGCGAATAACAATATAAACCTAAAGTCTCATGGCATATCTAAAGCGATCATCTTGAACCTGATTTTTATTTTGTATTTTAAAGAAAACAAAGATAATGTAATTGTATTTTATAACCAACTTTATTTTATCTGTCCTTTAAGTAAACAAGCCTTAGTGCCTATAAGAGGTGACAGCAACCATATAGTCACATATTAAATGTTTAAATTTATTAAAACCTGATTTTGTAATCAAACTGCTTCTTATGATTGAAGCGATCATCAAAATATTTAGGTTTGTGAGCTCCAATTGAGCTCCCTTCATACACAGTGAAACCTGTATATAACGGCCAGCTACAAGAGGTAGATAAACTGACCACTATAGACAGGTGGCCTTTATATACAGGTTTGATTCAATAGAAAATAATATTATAGACATTGCAAGAGTGACCACTAGAGACATGTGACCACTGTATAGAGGTGACCGTTATAACAGGTTTGACTGTACCGTATCCCCCTTTCAATGCCCCACTTTGTTTACTGTAGCTGTTAAAGCCTAACTTACCTTCCAAAGACTGGCGGAAATAGACATTTTCCAGGCGGTGGTTTTGGATTAAGATATGGTCCAATAGTAGGTGACTGTGGCTCTGAACGTTGTTCTCTATTTAAGTTCTGATTTGCAAGAAGCAAATCATTATGTGAAACAAAATTGAAATCTTTGTTTGGAGTCTGTGATTGACTGATATTATTATGTACAATATTATCTTTATCAGTCTTGTTTGTGTCTGTTAAATCATTTGAGGATAAAGGAGGAACATAGTGTCCCATAACATCATCAAAACTTGTTAAATTATGATTATTTCCCTGAATATTTAATATCTGTTCATTGTTTTTATTACATTGATTAAACTCCACATGTTTAACTTGTGCCATATTATAAGTATTATCTTTTACTTTCGATGGATTCATTTCATGTAATATCATAGTATCTTTAATAGCTTTTTCATATGATAATTCATGATCTTCTTCATCTTCTGATGTTGTATCATCATCAATCATATCACCAGCTATATGTTGACAATTAATCTCATCGACATCATTATTAATATTTTGATCATCATTACGTATATCTGATACAACGGCACATATTAATTTTGATAATCTATTATCAGGTAATTGCGAGCCACGTGTTTGAATAGAATGTCTAATAATTACTTCATTTGTAACATGTTCCTCACCAAAGTCATCATTTTGTTGTAAGTCGACAAGAACTAATTGATCTGCATGAAGGACATTTGAACAGTAATCTGGCAATTCAATTGACATCACTTCATCTTCATCTAAAATATTATGTACAGCTGCATACTCTAATACATCTTTTTCATCTAAATCTTGCATATCATCATTATCTTTAGATTCTTCCATATCTTTATCCTCATCGTAGCCATCCTTAAAATCATCATCATTATTATAATCTTCATAACCTTCATTATCATTAAATTCATCATCTATATCTTCGTTTTTATTTTGGTTCGTTGTAGAATAATTAAGGATGTCTTGTTGTGTCATATTACTATTTCTAATATCCGTTAAAACAGCATCAAGAAACAATCTTTCTTTGCTTTTGCCATTTTGTGGTATACGAGTATTAAGATTATTTGTATCATAAAACCCATTAAGATCACCTTGACGTAAATCTTTTATCACTGCTGTGACCATATCTCTTTCTGGTTTAAATTCATTCGATTTTGCAGCACCAAGTTTTGGTTTTGCAAGGAAAAGTTTTGATCCATCAATCACCGGTGTTTGTGCAATGCCCTATACAGTGTAAAACGTAATTATTATCAAGTAGAAATATGCATCTTTAACAATTTTTAAATATATTTTATACTAATGGCAATAGATTTTCAATTATTAATGTAATATATTTCATTTAAACCTTCTTTTATTATGCTCAAGATTTTTTTCTTTTGTCAAGTTCTTTTATAAATAATATAATGGATTTATAGTTCAAATTTTGCGCAATAATTTGAGTCATCAATAAACTGACAATTGAATTGATTGCATTATAGTCTTTCAAAAGTGCTACAGAGATAGTGAAGATGCTTACGTACTTCGATGATTGACACCCACTCCCTATGTACAAAGCTGCACGCTTTTGGTATGACCCCCTTCCCTTCAATTGAGTACATATTTTATGGGTACCCCCTTAAAAAAATTATTTCACGCATATATCAAGGCATGTTGACTTTGGATTTCCTATTACTGCTAAACCTGCTACAGCAGTTATTCTAAACAGCGACTACTGGTTCAACGATGACCCAATTTTAGCCGTACACAAACAAGAATAATTTATTAAATCAAACTGCATTTTATTATACCTGTATATAAAGGTCAATAGGTTGGCTGTTATATACAGGTTTCATACCCATTGGTGCTTTTTAAATAATCAGCAAAAAAGTGCACACCTTGTATACGTAAACTATTCTATCACCTGCATTCAATTCATGATTATTAATTATCACAAATCTGTTACTGTACAAGATTATCTCAACACAAATGTTTTCGTAATTTCCAGATAGCAGATCATCTGTATTACTTTGCCAATGAGACGTACATAAGTCACGTACATTATAAGTCACGGACAGACCACAAATAATTTATATACAAACAGACAGTACTATTAATGTAGAGATACAAACCTCGTCTTTAGTTAGTTTGTTTGGCAGATTGCCATCAGCTGCCAAATCAATTTCATCTAATTTATTTTTATTTGGTAGTAATGCCTCTGGTGCACTCCATCGTCGTTTATCAGCATCTGATTGGTTATTTTTTGTTAGTTCTTTTTTGTTATTTTCATAATCAGCAATCCCTTGATTTTCAACATATTCATCATCATCGTGGGCTAAGATTGTACTTGATCGTGGTAAATCAGATATATCTACTTGTGCAAGATCTGGCTTCAATCCCTGTGGCGTTGGAATATAACGTCCGTGCGTACTTGATGTTGTAGCAGTGAGTGAACCGTCTGTAGCTGATTTTTCCCAATCAAAAGGATCAGTTTCTTTTATTGATTTTCTATCGATTGCTTCTGATATAAGTGACCGAATTAACTATGCAAAAGAATAGATAGGCCTAAAGTGTAAATTAGGGATGCACCGAAACGTCGTTTCGGCCGTCACCGAAATAGTACAGTTTCGGTTTTATTAGCCTAAATTCCGGCCGAAATTTCGGTTTTATTTCGGCCAATTTTTGTCTTCTTGTTTTGAATGTTTCAAACTAAATCTGAGTTAAAATCATTTATAATGTTACACTGGAATGCAAAAAGTATTAGAAAACAAAGTAAGTAACTAGCGACACAAGGTAAATAATGATACTTTTCCTGGTGATTTTTAGATCATGCCATGACAAGCAATTTTATTTCTCCACGATCTACTCCAGTATAATTTTCTTTTGCCTTGTGAAAAAATCCGTTATAAATAACTTTTGTTTTCACTGAGAACAATAGATAAACAGTTAAATTAATCCTCTTGTATCTTCACATCATTGATTTAACTTTATTGGAGAAAACAATACTCTAAATCTTATATATACATGTCAAAAATAAATACATCCAAATATAATTTTACGAAAAACATTCATGGCCAAAGTTTTTTGAGCACATGGTCAGGTGAAATTTTGAAAGCAAGGATGACTTGAAATAAGGCAAAACTTGATGATGGCTGCAATCGGCGAAAATCCTTGTTTTTATCCTATCGAAGAATTTATGGTGCATTGAAAGAAATATAGTATTGAACATTATCTTGATTTAGATAACCAAATGTGATTATTGGCTACATATTTTACTTGTTCATAAAATAACTGGCCGGAATAACCGAACAGCCGAAACTGAAGGTCAAATTTCGGCCGAACCGAATTCGGTGCATCCCTAGTGTAAATGAACTCTGAAACGACTTTTCAACTGTATAGTTTGTGAATTAAACTAACTGTTTATATTTACATTTATAGTGAACTCAGTCAAAATTTTCATCAACTATGTGAGTGCTAATTAATCGCTTGTTAAAATGGAATGACGCTTACATGACTTTATGACAAAGTTCACGAAAAACAGGCCACTTAATATTAATGAACTATTTGTGAGGTGTTCATGAACAGTTCATGAATTCCCTCCACGAAACAAGTTTATGAACATGAGATGGTAAACTTTTATCGACATTTTGTGAACTGTTAAAAATGCAGTGCAGGGGTCAGAGCATAATTAGATTACCCTTGTGAAAAACAGTTCATGAATCCATGAACATGAAACTGCCCGAAAATTCATGAACTATTCATCAACTTTCAGGCAATTTTGCATTCATGAACTAGTTCATGAACCGACTGAAGGAGGATTAGCTCAGATGGCAGAAAAACCGAAAGTCAGATCGGATCATATCTGATCGACTGTGGTTCAAATCCCCCTAAGGTCAACTCAGCCTTGACTTTATCTGAAACATCAAATATGAGTACCATTTGAGGATGGCTGGTCAGTCCGGTCCAGAGGGAATTTCATTGTGAGCAGATGTGGTGCATCGTTGCGCATTGAAAAATCGAGACCTATCTGCCATGAAATCTGTTGAAATTGATCTGCAGTGTTGCAGCTGAGATCAACAAAGAGCGTTTAAAATCATTGCTCTCAGCGAAAAAAGCAACTCCTCTAGAAATAGAAGAGTGGTATGGGTGCCTTCGGCAGGGCAACACTGTCTACATTACTTTATTTTTCTTATGAACCGTTTCATGAAGTGTCCATGAATTCTTTGTGACTGTTCATGAACTGTTCATAAACCCACAAAACAAAGTTCACAAAGTGTACTCATGGGTTTTTTCACAGGGGTAGTATCATTAAACAAACATTTACCAAACATGATGACCTGTTAGTACTCTGATTTATTTTTTCAAATGTATCTTACTTGGCTAGGTATATGTCCTTATTATAATATTAATTATTAATTTCTTAGCATGGATGTATTAATTAATACCTCATAATGTGGTTCGTCTTCATAATCAAGTGATTCAATGTGTCCAAGAATATCACCAAATTCACCTGGCAAATGTTTTAAAAATTGATAATGATCATAACTTCTTTTTAATTTTCCAACTTCTTCCTGATAAAAAAAGAATACGAAAACAAGGTATAGTTTCTCCCTAAACTATTGTTGTGATTATGGAACCCAAATGGGACAATGGAACGCAAGGATTAAAGGCAAAAAAAGTGTTCCTGAATCAGACCTTTTAGCAACTAACATTAATCAGGTATACATTGTGTACCCCTGCGAAAAACAGTTCATGAACATTTCATGAATGTTGAATGGCTCCAAATGTTCATGAACTGTTCATAAACTGGTTGTGAAGGTTCATGAAAATTGGGGCCATTTAACGTTCATGAACTGTTTATGAGCTCCCGAACTGTTTCTCACAGGGGCAGTTTGTTCAAATGATTTCGGAATTTTTTCCACTATATGTAAATGTAGTACAATATTTGAATTAGAGTAGGCCTACTTGATCATCTAGAGTGCCAAAAGCAGATTTTACATAAGAGGGAATGCCCCTTAAAAAAATTGTCTCTATGTTTGGATTGTGCATCACACAACTTAGCACTTTGGGAATTGTTTTGTTTTTCGAGTCTCCAAAACCATTGGTTGATGCCAAGAAGGGCATCCAGTCAAACATTTCTAATTTGATTTAGAAATGTCGAAAATATTGCTTAGTAGCCATAAGCCAGTGTTAAATCCATGTGGATACCATATGTTGATAGTGAACATACAGTAATCAACAAGCAAGACCGACCTTATCTTTGTATTTTCTCCATGGCAGTGCACCTTGAGCAAATTCAACAAGCATGTAAAATACAGACCACAGATCATCGCGTCGACTCATTTCCTACACAATACATACAATAACAAGAAATCATAAATTGTTATTATATAGTGCTTGTTTACTTCGTATAGTTCAACATTTTCTTCTCAATTTATTTGTTGATAGTAGACATGGCCTTGTACATAGGAGATATTCTTACAGTTCAATTCTTCAAAAGTACACACAAAATGTACCTTGTTTTCATGTGCGTTGACAGATGCATATCGTACTGTCCCTCTGAAACCAGTTATGGGCCGAGGCTAAAAAAGGAAACACACAAAGTTAGTACAGATAAATAACTTTCAATTTATATTAATTTTAATAGCGTCATAAAGTTGCACAATAGAGATCCCATTTAAGATAAAATCAAATATACCATTCAGCTATTTTATTTTACTTTTCAAGCCTAAAAAATCTGTGTGTCCCAACTCCTATAAATAGATGGCTCTGAGAACTATAACGTTGGCAAAGTGTGTGGCTAGCCTTTTTAAATATAAACAAACTCAAGATCCGAAAATAGATGTTTGATGAAGTACAATGACTACAATCTTCAATTAAAACTTGGAGGAAAGACAAAACCTCATTTTTCTAAAAACATCCATTATGCCTCTGAGATAATGACATCTTGTTGGCAGGATACTTGTAGAAAATGACCAAACTTAATTTAATTGGCATCATTTTAATACCTGGCGAACACTTCCATCAGCCGTGACATACTGCCTGGATAATCCAAAATCCAACATATAAACAGATCGATTATCTCCTCTTTCATTTCCAATAGCAAAATTTGACTGAAAAAGCAAAAATATATTTGACGTTTTAATAAGGCAAGATACAAAATCAGATCAATCAATCAGAAAAAGATCAAAAAGTAAATTGTGGAAGGAAGTTTTTACATAATTTTAGGGTGCGGAAACGTAAAATTTACAATAACATGTATAATATATAATTATAAGTGTGTTATAATTATTAAAAATCATTTATTTGGTCTTGTTTCGACTGGAGATAACCTGTACTTTAAATAGCAATCGATATCTTAATGTCAACATTAAATTATAGCTTTAAAAAATAAAAAAAAGCTAATTCTTTCACTAAATAAAAATAAAATAAAGTAGGGTAATAATTTTGACATGCGGGGCTAATGAGAAAATCATTAATTTTTATTTGGCCTAAAAATATGACATTATACCTCAAAAGCAAAATACAGTATATAAAATGTTGATGAAAACAAAACTCACTGGTTTGACATCACGATGCAAGAATCCAGCTTCATGAATGATTTCAATACACTTAATGATTTGTAAACCGAGCCTCAACATAGTACTATGGGTGAAAGCACCTTTCTGTTGACTACGCCTTAGTTCAGCGAGGTTACAACCAACCAATGACATGACAACATAATTGAAACGGTCATTACGCCCACATGCCACAAATTGACAAACATGATCATTGCCTAAAAATATCACACAAACAATTATTATCAAATCGAGACATTTTAATCATAAATCATTATAAAATTGTTTATTGTATTTCTAAATCCTTTAAAGGTCTTCTAGTGATAAAAGTAAGTAAGATGTTTGGATTGTTTGTAAGAAACTGTGGTTGGCAGGTTTAGATAAGATGGGGGATTCTGGGACTGAGGTTCCCGGAAGGCTGGTGCAAATTCAGAAGGAAGGGATAGAAATAATTGTATTCAAGTTCTATAAGCAGAAGATGAATAATTTACTTCCTTTTCTTTAGAAGATAAAAATGAAAAGATGCATTTGATTATATTTCATCGATAAAAGCTGTGGAAACATTTAAGTGGTTTAATCAGCCGAAAAATTTTGGGAAGCAAAAAATTAGAATCCTGGAAGGAAAATTGCTTCATCGGACCCTGATGGTTGACGACGTTTAAAGATGAGATCATTATGAGACTTTTAACCTCCACAAAGCGCGGGATCCTATGAACCTGGCTCTGGGAGGGCCAGCACAAAACTAGAAGGTTCTAAATAATCATTGACAATGCTTTTATTTGAAAATTATGATCTTTTCATACTTTTTATGCTTCTATGTCAAATTTCTTAAATTTTGGTAACATTTTTGCAGATGTTGCAGATTTTAAACTCACTTTTTGATGGATTTTCAATTTGACAACGTGGTTCCCAGAAGGCTTACATTTTTGTGACACACATAAATGGCAATTATGAGTTACTAAATTAAAGCTAGCCCTTCAAGTAGCCTATTGTGAGTATTCCTATTGTTTGTGTTTCATATCCTCAAGCAATGCCATTGTGACTGACCTATGCAACAGAGTATGTTTTGGTCAAGGGCATCAACTTCAAAGCAAACCTTGATCAATTTTTGTTTCCTAGAGACTAAAAACAACGAATGGACTCCTTTTGAAAGAGCAGATAGCAAACTTCTGCAAAATCATATAAAGTAGAAGTACGATTTAGGGCTGTGATGGTCCCACACGGACGCTCGCCATTTTCTCAATCAGACACAAACATTTGCAAAATTCGGTTTAGTCTTATTGCAAATTAAAACAAAATCATTGCCTTCCTTTTCTTTGAAGATGTAAATGTAGGTAAATAATCAAGTTGATTTAGAATTCTCAAACAAATTCTCAACAAATAAGCCAATATGTTTTGTGGCTGCCCTTCAACGATTTGTGACTGTCCCACAAGTCCCAAAAGCATTTGTGACTGACCTACAGTATTCATTTCTTCAAAACGCAAATAATATTCTGTTATGGAACTTTTCCCAATTTTTGCAATTGTAATAAATACTTAAATAGGTATATGGTAATGTAGAATGGTTGTAGTATTTATTAAAACTGTAGCACGAAAACAGTATTTAACCTAAAATCTCAACAACAGCGATGATAAAATTGGCATGTGATGTGAAGTGCCCAATGGCATGCGGACGCGCAGCTTCTTTGTTTTTGTGACCCTTACGGTATTTGCTTTGGAATACTGACCCTTGCTCTCGCATCATAAAAGGCCATAGCAAATTTTCTGCGAGTCAATCACATTGAATTAAAGCACAAGGATGACTAGAAGGTCAATATTTCCCGCCAGAAATATTGAAATATTAGTTTGTTGTGGTTCTCACAAAGTTTATAACACCACCTCGACACACTCTAGAAAACATAATTTTTCTCTAAACTATAATTTATCACATTAATAAAACAGTTATATTGATATTATGATACTAAATGATATTAATATTATTGATTTATTACTATTAAAAACCTAAATGTACCTTGTATTTTCTTCAGAACAGCAACCTCCATTTTCAACACTTGCTTTGAAGTATTGACTGATTCTAGTTTCAAAGCAACCATTGTATTATCCACCTTATCATGTCCTTGATAAATTTCACCTACAAAATCAACAATAGAACGATGAATGATTCCCAGGCAACAATTTAGTGGTGAAAGGAACACAGGAGTATGATAAGAATCCCCATACAAAAGAATCATGCCGTTGCTAGGAAAAAATGAAAACATCTGAAGAACAGCTAAGGAAAGGGAAACGAGAAACAGTAAGCATCAACAGCACTCTGGCATGGGCGCTGTGCTTCTAATGAGCCGTGCCTAAATAAATTAAAATAATTTTATGACAATAGTCATGTATTGAAAGATGTGAAAACCTTTACACAATGAAAATATGAAATCACAATTGTTATCATTTCAAAAAACATTTTAGCGGACCATGGCACCCATAGGTATTTCAATCAATTATTCCAAAGGTTTCAATCCATGGTATCAGTCAAGTAATCTATCCAATGGGACATGCTTTCTGCTTTGATTGAATAGATTGCCTGATGATTGTCTAATTTTTGACTGTCGATTAATGCTTAAGGGTTGTATTCAATCAAACTTACCGAAACCACCACTACCAAGTTTCTTAATCTGAAAAAAAAGATATGTAAATTATTAAATCATCATCATTTATTCAGAAATATCTGATGAATTTACATGTAGGCCTAGTGAATTTTGAATCAGAGTAATGCTGTATGTTGGAGAATTGATCTTTAATTTTGAATATTTCTTTGATTTTGATTATTTAAATCATGATTTAAAATGACGGAAGTGCTTACAATTTTCCAACGATTCAAATTTGCTCCGTCAAAAACATGACGTTTTCTCCTTTTATTTTGTATTCTACGTCCACGAAAGGCCTTCACAATGTTCATACAGTCCTTCGAGATACTGTAATCTATTATTTATAATTCTGTTGCTCCCATTTGATTTAAAATAAAACCGTAAACTTGACGCTTTTAGTTTTCTTTGACATTTTGTTTACAAAATGTTGAAATACAAAATAGCTGAATTCAGCAAAAATCAATTTCTGTCCACATCTTGTTGTATTATTCTTCAATTGGCCAACCAATCAACACCTGGCTGTAACTCACATGACACCAAGGTGCGCTGTGATTGGGCACACCATATTTTTGGTTTCTGGCACACTTTTTAACCTTAAATTTTATTAGGCCCTCACTGGAGTGCCGCGCTGAAATGAGGGCCGCAATGGAATGAGGCTACCACAGATGGGGCAAATTTAGAAAATCGAGAAATTTTGGGAATCAAACGAGACCTGAGTATCAATTCTGGGAACCCCGTTGAGTCATTTTTCCTACTGCTGCAATGCCATTAAAGGTTTGTACAGTATTGGAAATGACTGGTGCTTCACAGTGACTCCCAGCTGTGTGTAGATATCGATTGTGTGTTTGTTCTTAAAGAATTTTCATCTAAGGAACATTTCCGAATAACCGATCCATGGCAGTAGATCATCCATCGATTGTTACTACGGTATTATTGTACGGCTCTTAGACCATTTAAAACTAGTCATTCATTTCGTCGTTGTCATAGGGGAAGTAAGATGATGTGGCGACGTTGATGTTGTCAACAAAATATACACTTTACATGGATTTAGTTAGCTGAATAAAAGTAGAATAATTACGTCGATGTGAAGTGGCCTAGCCTAGGCTAGTTAGCTAGGCAGGCAGGCATATGCTTTCTAGTTATAATAGTTGGATATGTTGCATTAAAAAATTGATGCAATGTTGACATGCTTACGATGTCTGGCCTGAAGATGCAGCCCACGCTAATTCATTGATGTTCAAGATAATGATACACTTACAATTTTCCATCTTTGTTTGACAAATTCTCCAGCTTTTATTAGATCATCCGTAGCAGCCATTTAGCGGCCTTTATATCAATGGAATGTACGTCTTCATAAAGGGGGCATATAGCCCCACCATTAAATGCTGCTTGTCATCATGAGCTCATGGAGTACTAAGTGAATGTAGTAGCCTGATGTCCAACGAATCGTATGGTCTAGCCAGCTAGCTGCCTAGTGGGAAGCGGCCAGCCAATCAACTAGTCTAGTCGTCGTAATATCTGACTTTTAAGCTGATAGTTCGCTAGATTGAAAACTGAAGTAATTAAGAGATACGATTAGAAATGGGTATGATTGATGTTACAATCAAAGCTGTAACATTTGTTATTTTTGGCAGAATTTAAATTGATCGCCAGCAATCGTCAAAATCCAAAATGGAGGATTTAATTTAAAAGAGATTTGATTACGAGGCGGAGGCACGCCAAAGAAAGGCCATTTTCCGATCACGTCATAGCCTGCGTACAGAACAGTACCCGACAAGAGATCTATAGTCTCTATACTAGCGTTACTCCTTCGATGAGGGCATCATTAGATCATTTAGCATTTATTTGTTGTAAATTCTCGATTGACCATAAAGGTTAAAGCTAAATAGGGATGGTGGAAATAACGTGCAAACTTTTCAAATCCTCAGTGCGCAAATTTTCACACACGTAAAACATTTACAAATATGCTTACAGATACAGTTACAATTTTCCAATTTTGTTTAACAAATTCTCCACGGGATTCTCCAGCATGTATTAGGTAATCTGTAGAAGCCATTTAGCAGCCTCATTATATCAATCAAAGATACATATTCATATTAAGGTGGCATATGTAGCTCCGGGGGGGGGGGATAATACAATATAGGCGCTATACGGGGATGTGCCATTATTTTGGGGTATCATTTTGTCTATATCACACATAGTCTATCTGTCTATAAACCAAACAGTGACCAGGATATTGTTACACATTGCAAAAAATTATAAAGTATTTTTTGTCTCTTTGTGGCAAACAACATCATTCCGCATTTTTGTGGGTCCTTGAAAGGATTGATCTAAATATTACGAATTCATTATAATATCACAATTAAACATGAGTCTAACTTTTTATATAATGATTGTGCTATTTATTATATCAATCTATTTATCTGATGAGTGAGTTATGGGTTTGACATTATAATAATTGATTTCAAAACGTAGTTATGCGACGTTTCTTTATTGTACTAAGCAAAAAATAAAAATGAATTCCATGTTGCTTAATTCGTGTTAATTATAGGGAGGTCCGAGGGTTGTTCTTGGTGCCATCCGCGAAAAATTTAATTTACTAACCATCTGAAGCAATATAATGCAGCTCGTAATTAGCAGCACAACAGCAACAGATTTTAAGAAAAACAATATTCAAATTTAAGAATAGATTGAGGTTCACCTCGAAGATATATTTTTATATATTGTTGATGAAAATAGGCATTATGATTTCAAAGTTAATTGCATCCGAAATGAATGCATATTACTGCGAAGCGACAGCGAATTGAGCTTTGTATTAGCTTAAAGCTGCCACATACATACTAGTTACAAACTTGCTGAATATTTGTCACAAGTTTAAATCATTAATTGCAGGTCGATAGATGTTTTTTTTATCTGGCAACGGAGAACACCACATCATGTAACAGTACTCTATTGTGTGTTTAATGAACTTTTTTAAATTTTCATAGTGTATTCTGTTTTCATTGATAAATATAATTATGATGAGAGCTTTTATTATATATTTTGAAATATCAAGCTGAAGAGAAAGGTATTCATCAATACTTTTCAACATTATACCAATGTGCCGTTTTCAAGGCCAATGAAGTAAAGTAAATCATTTATTAAAAATCAAAGACAATTTTGATAGTAATATGTTGCTTGTCCCTTGTGGGAAGAATTATAGAATATACATATGTGATGTACACCCTTAAGGGTTCATGCACGGGTTGCCATGCTTCATCGCAAAATTCCTGCACGTGTGATGTTGGGAGGACAACTGGAGGACAAGAGTGAAGAGCAATGAATAAACGAGCCACAGGCGAGTTTATTCCAGCTTCCCGAGTGTCAGACAACATCCCGAGTGCACTAATTTGCGATAGAGCATGGCGAAACCAGTGCATGAACGCTTTTCTAAAACGAAAAACGCAGTTCTAAATTATTATCAACAAAACCTTTTTGTTTCACTCACGAAGTAGTAGAACCAAAAGTAGACCCAATCAGAATAGTGAGTTTTGGCACGATCACCACAATCATTACCAGATCAAATTAAGTATGAAATGACTGTGCTGATTAATTTATTGCCGGTTGTGAATTCTTTGCATGAGAATGCAGATAGCAACTGTGCCTGTGTTCAACATCATTCCCGGGGGGGATAACTTCCATTGCTTCGACGGGGTTGCTCAAAGAGAACATTGGCAGAATGACCATAGAATTTTTCACACAATGAAAAAGATACCCCGAATATATTTTTATGAATCACAGATTAAACCAAAAAAAAACTGAAAAAAAAAATTTGCTTTGCAAAATGTAAAAATTGCAAAGGCGTCAAAAGGATACCTCAAAAATTTCCATAACAAAGCATAACCCGGCAAAATTTTTTATGGTTATTGAAAAAGGTAACCTCTAACATTTGAACATTTTCGTATACCAAAAGTACGGAATTTATCCCCCGGGCATCACTCTGATGATGAAAACATTGCTGGAGGACAGAAGGTCCAAATAAGAAGAAAGAGAAGAAGGGTCAACTAGTGCTGATGATTCCTTCACAAAAATCTCAGGTAATATTTCATTACCAGTACAAGTTAGGTCTGTAATTACTTTGCTGTATACTGTAATGTATTGCCGGTTGCCGTTAGCAGCCGTGCCCGTGTTCAACAACATTATGATGATGAGAACATAACCGGAGTACAGAAGGTCCAAAAAGAAGAAAGAGAAGAAGGGTCAACTAATGGTGATGATTCTGTAGGAGATCTAATAACGTGAGAAGGTGATCTTCGAGGCGTAATGGTGATTTGACTCCTTGTATTCATGTTGAATGGAGGTCTCCCACAAGATAATATATATTGATGATAAGTATAACGATAAAAGTATATCAGTGCTTGTCTGAGTGAATCTAACTAAATATAATCTTTACATTGGCTTTTATATGTACATAAGAGAGGTTACCTCAAAAGGAGGATGGTCTAATATCGACTATCTCATAATGAGGCTGGTTAATATTTAACAAGATATTTAATCTACTACAGAGGTCCCCCCTCCAAGACGGAGTCCGAGGGAATTTACAAGAATATAATTGTTAAGGAGATTACTTACATATTATTATTCTATAATATTTATTTATTACATTGTATTTAATTTTGTATTATTGGCTATAATTTTTTTTTTATTATTATTGTAATTTAACTTAATTTTTTATTTTTTTATTTTATTTTTTTATTTCTAATGTTCAACTAATAGATAATCATATTTGATTTAAATATCTAGCTAATTATTCTAGTCTATTTTTTTTTTCTAAATTATTCTATGATATTAAGTAACTAAATAGTTCAATAGTATATACAAAATGGATTAGGGTTAAATGTTACTCTTCTGCCAGAGCGCGTTGTTACTACATTTGGATGCAATGGAACATTATCATCATCATTAATAATTTCATCAGATATGTTAGTACCATCAAACGGTGTTGATGGTAAAGACTCAATCACTGGCTTCAAACGATTAATTGCAACGGTGTCTGTTGTGTCTCCTCTTTTGATGACGTAGTATCTTTCATGGCGTGAGATAACTTCAAATGGGCCAGTGTAAGGTGCCTCCAAAGGACGACGTGGACGATCAACTCGAATCCATACTCTCCGACATTTATTTAATTCAGGAGGTACATATGAGGATATTGTTCTTTTATTAGCAGGTGGTCTAAATTTAACAGTTTTGAAATGTTCTTGCAATGTTTGTAACAAATGATGAGAGGTCAATAAAGCTTTATCTTCAATACATACACGAGGTATTAGCGGTTTTAATCCTGTCAATAGTTCATAAGGTGAAATACCATCATCATCTGGCCAAACTCGAAGAGCCAACAGTGCTGAAGGCAAGGTATCAGACCATGAAGTATTTGCTGTTTTTAGAATAGATTTTAGAGTGCGATGCATACGCTCTACCAAGCCGTTAGTTTGGGGATGGTAGGCAGTTGTTCGCAGCTTAAGAAATCCAATTAGTTTGCCGACCTCATGCATGAGTTCACTTTCAAAGTTTGAGCCACGATCCGTAATGACATAAAGGGGTGCGGAATACCTAGATACCCATTCTCTTACAAAAGCTTCAGCTACAACAGGAACAGTCTAGTCAACAATCGGAATGGCCTCAACCCAGCGCGTGCAACGATCAATCATGGTTAACACATATCTACAGGTGGTGGTAATATTCGTCAATGAACAAATGGGTGCAGGTACCGTGATAATATCAAGATGTACTGTCTGCAAACGATCAGCTGGTAAATTATATGGTAAAGATGGACTAATGGTATGGCGAGTGATTTTAGTTTGTTGGCACTGTAAACAATGTTGTACCCAAATATTTATATCTTTGCGCATTTTAGGCCAATAAAATCTGTCATTAATTAGTTTAAAAGTAGCTGAACGGCCATAATGACCTAAATTATGAAAACTCTCAAAAACGGTAGAACGATAAGAAAGGGGAACAAAAGGACGCGGTAAATTTTCTGATGTCTCACACCACACAGAGCCTTCAACAAAATCAATAAATTCTAAATTAGAAGTATCAAATGGTATGCGCTGCTGCGCTTGAATGATTTCTTCAAGGTTGATAAAATTAAAAGATACGGCGGAAACCGTTGAACAATGATTTGGCAAATCGCGAGATAAAGTGTCGGCAACAACGTTACTATCACCGGGAATGTAAATAATGTCAGAAACAAATTCAGATAAAAATGAAAATTTCCGTTCTTGGCGAGGAGAATGATTATGAGCGGAGCGAGAATGCCAAGCAGGAGAAATTGGTTTATGATCAGTAAAAATTGTAACTTTAGTGTTTTCAATAATTGGGCGGAACCGTCTAACGGCTGAAAAAATAGCTAGTAATTCACGATCAAAAGTAGAATACGATAGTTCAGTTGTCGATAATTTGCGTGAATAAAAACTTAATGGTTGAGGGTTTTGTTTTTGTTCGTGTAAGACAGCACCAATAGCAAAAGCTGAGGCATCTGTAGTGATAGTATAGTCAGAAATGGAAGGATCAGGATATGCTAAAATGACTGCATTGTTGATAGAAGATTTAAGATTGTCGAAAGCGAGTTGATGATCGGATTGCCAAACAAAAGGTGCAGAAACATGTGAGTTACGTTGGTTTTTGGAACGAGGCTGAGTGGCATTAGCCAGTGCTTGCAGAGGTTGAACAATGTCTGCGTAATGTTGAACAAATTTACGATAAAACCCAAACATACCAAGAGAACGACGTAAAGAAGAATAATCAATAGGAGAAGGCAGTTTTAGTAAGTCTGATTTTGATTTTGATTTTGGTGAAATGCCTTTGGAAGTGACTTCATACCCTAAAAAATCGACCTTGTAAACGGGCATCATGCTCTGATTGACTGCTTCCATAAATTAAAATATCATCGATGTATGAAAAACAAGGTATTGAACACAAAACAGAATTAATAAAGCGTGAAAAGGGCGCCGCACTATTGCGAAGCCCAAACGGCATTGTTTGATAACAAAAGGCACCGAAAGGAGTAGTGATGGTTGTTTTGTTTATGTCATCAGGATGTATTGGAATTTGATGATAGGCTTTAGATAAATCGAGACGAGAAAAAATTTTAGAGCCAAAAAGTTCATTGTTAAAAGATTGTAAATTAGGGAGAGGATAGCGATCGGGTTTAGTGATTCGATTAAGTGCCTGATAATCTCCTACAGGTCGAAAGGTGTCAGGTTCAGATTTTGGAACCATATGCAACGGACTAGCCCAAGGAGAAGTCGAGGGTTTAATTATACCTGCATCTAATAATTTATCAAACTCTGCCTTGGCCACGGCTAATTTGACAAAAAATGGGATCTCCGACAGTTTCGATGCGGTGTACGACATCGTGTGGCGGTGTGTTTTTGAAGGAAAAAGGTGTAAATAATTCGGCACGAGAATTTAAAATGTTACGCACGTTCGAAGAAAGATTTTTGGGAAAAAGAAATACGACAGACTCGACGGAAACAGAACAGGATTTTAACGGGACAGAAACAGTTGTTGTGTCGTCAATTAAAATTTGTTTGGAACAATCAAGGGTTATTTTGTGTTTGTGTAAAAAATCTATGCCTAAAATCGGTTGAGTAACTTCAGCAATTATAAATGAATGGGGGAAAGAGCGTCTTAGGCTAGGCATAGTGGCTGTTGTTGCGAGTTCACCTAGTACATTGATGCCCTTTCCGGAGGCCGAAATTAAAGATAAATTGGAAGATGCTTATGTTAAATCATATTTTTGAGAAAGAGAAATTGGAATGATAGATACAGCAGAACCAGTATCAATAAGAAAAGCTACAGCAGGCATTTTTGGAAAAATAACAGTGACATACATAAATAAGCCATGCTGAGACGTCATAGGCTCAACACGGCTTAAAAGTTTTCCGGGGCCGGCATAGCGGAGACTGAATTAATTGGAGCAGGCGAGACAGGACGGGAATTGTTTGGTGTTGCCTGATCATTGTTTAAAAACGTTGGTGGTTTTGGACCAGGCCATTGACAAAAAGGGCGACAATATCTAGCTTTTGTACCAAAAAAAATGTGAGAGCGGCAAATTTTAGCACTCTGACCTGGTGAGTAACTAGTAATTACCGTGAATTGATCGTTATTGCGCGCATACTGAGTAGAGGAATTCGGTTGTTGATACCGAACTGCCTGAACTGGTGCAGGAGCCTGAAAAAAATGTTGATCTAAGGGTTGAGTATTTAAAAAACTAAGATTGTTAGAATAGGAGGTGTCATTACGGAAAGCGGCCCAAACAGTGTCAGCTACTTTCAAAAATTGTGGCATGGGCAATTCTGTATGGCTTATCAAAAGCTGACGAATGTTAATTGGCAAAGCATTTAGCAAACGATGTCTTATCAAATTATCAGTGGGTGCGATACCTGAAGCAGACAGCGACTGTTGAATCTTCGTACAGCAGACTGATGGTTTTAAACCCTCCAACGAAATTGTGCCAAGAGCTTCTTCCAGTTTTTCTTGATCCGTTTTCTGCAATATTTGGAGTAATTTGTTCTTCAAATCCGTGAAGGGTGTGTCTGATGAGAAGAGCTCCGTGCTGACGACGAGTGGACCAATATTGGACGGCAGTTCAGCAACCACGTACCGAAATCTGGTTAATTCATCATGGATAAACTTCAGGTCGAACAAACACTCCACTTGCATGAACCAGAATGTGATTTGTAATGGTAAAAATGATGGTAATTTGAGCGATACAAAACGATCGTGTTGTGTGATATGTTGATTGGTTGTATTGGTTGTATCTTGAGATTCATCTGCAACTGACATTGAATAAGCAGCTGCGTTGTTGGTTGCGGGGTCACCAATTGTAGGAGATCTAATAACGTGAGAAGGTGATCTTCGAGGCGTAATGGTGATTTGACTCCTTGTATTCATGTTGAATGAAGGTCTCCCACAAGATAATATATATTGATGATAAGTATAACGATAAAAGTATATCAGTGCTTGTCTGAGTGAATCTAATTAATATAATCTAATTTACATTGGCTTTTATATGTACATAAGAGAGGTTACCTCAAAAGGAGGATGGTCTAATATCGACTATCTCATAATGAGGCTGGTTAATATTTAACAAGATATTTAATCTACTACAATTCCTTCACATAATTTTCAGGTTATATTTCAGTACAAGTTAAGTCTGTAATGACTTTGCTGAATACTGTAATTCATTACCGGTTGCCGGTTGCCGTTAGCAACTGTGCCCGTGTTTAACATCATTCTGATGATCAGAACATTACTGGAGGACAGAAGGTTCAAAAATAGAAGAAAGAGGAGAAGTGTCAACTAATGCTGAATGATTCGTTGTATACAGAAATTTCAGGTGATATTTCATTAGCAGAAGAACACGAGTCTGTGATGACTGTGTTGAATAATGTTTTGCGAGTTGTAACGATTATTTGAGTGAGAATCCGGGCAGCAATCGTACACATGTAAAAGCGTGTTGTATGACCTAGTCAAAATTCAAGAAACACAAACGTTTGACTGTAGGGTGTGGGTCGCTGGGATTATTTCTATAACAATTGTTACCTATGCTATTTTAGTGACCGTTATCTACGTCACAATTGTAATATAAATTGCGAGATAAATACCTATTGCGAATTGTATAGTTATCGAGATGATGAGGTCGAATTATATTTATTACAACTTTACTAAGCAAAGCAACTGGTATTATTTGAGGATCTCTAATCTATCTTCAACACTGCTACATTGGCGACCCCGCAAGAACACTCAAATCAAATTATATTTTTAGCTTATTAGTATCGACAACAATTCGTCAACATGTCAGTTCCTTCAACATCAACAACAAATAACGTCACTCCTGCTCGAATGTCTGGTTCAATTGCTCCGCAACGCGATCCGCAACGGACCGGTTGATCTAGCAACTGAATAGCAGCATTATGAAGAGAATTTCAAGCATTAAAAAGTCTCCACACATATGTCCTTCTGTTACTGATCGTCTTTGCTGGTATCACTCCCGTTTTGGTCAACGAGCTAATCGGTGTAACAGCCCTTATGCCTGGTCGGGAAACGATCAAGCCAGCCGTTAATGACAACAACTGTGTCTGGCTCTTCCAGTCGTCTGCTATTTGTCCGTGACACTGCTACTGGCATCACATTTCTAATTGATACTGGTGCTGAAGTCAGTGTGTATCCAGCTAGTGTTCACATCCATCGTAACTGTCCTGCGCTAGAAACTCTCAAGCTGCAAATGGTAGTGCCATACGAAAATTGGTCACACAGTCCATTATTTTGCATCTTGGTCTGCCCACAATATTACCTTGGTCATTCCTTGTTACTGAGATACAGCACCCGATCATTGGTGCTGAATTCCTCCGTCATTATGAACTCTTAGTCGACTTGAAGAACAATCAACTCATCAACGCTTAACAGTATTATCGTATTCCAGCTCAACTTTCAACTGTCATTTCTTCCACAATTCATCATGTTACTGCTGCAATTTCTCCATTTAATCAATTACTTAATGATTTTCCATCCATCACCCGTCATTGCTATAAGGAAAATGGTACCCATCATCAGGTCAAATATTTCATTCCAACAACAGCTCCTCCTACATTCGCCAAACCTCGCCGACTTGTTCAAGATCGTCTCGCAGCTGCCCAAAAGGACTTTGATGTCATGCTGTCCCTTGGTATCATCCGTCCTTCATCTAGCAGTTGGGCCTCTCCGTTACATCTCGTTCCAAAAACGTCTGTGAAGAGGCGCCCATGTGGTGACTATCGTGCTCTCAATAATGCAACCATTCCCGATAGATATCCAACTCCACACATCCGATTGATTTGGTACGTGCATATCATCAAATCCCTTTCGCGGCGGATTACATTCAAAAGACTGCCGTTACCACCCCCTTTGGCCGAATTCATACAGGGCGATGTAGTGCGGCCCAAATATTTCAACGGTTCATGGACGACGTCTGCCGTCCACTCAATTTTGCTCATGTCTATCTGGATGATATTCTCGTAGCTAGTCCAACCTTCGAAAAGCATCTGGTTGACTGTCGTAGCCTCACACGCCTGGCGGAGTATGGTTAAATTATCAATCCTACCAAGTGCAAATTTGGTCAAACCACTCTCGAATTTCTTGGGTATAAGATTGATGTTGCTGGAATCAGCCCATTGCCTGGCCGTGTCGCTGCTATTTCACAGTATCAAGCCCCTGCAGATATTCGATCTCTACGTGAGTACCTTGGATTGCTATATTGCTGAACTTCTATCGACGGTTCATCCCAAATTGTGCCTCAAGTAAGACCTGCTATGTGTGGTTTTAATTGTCTTCCAATCAAAGTGCAATTGCAATGGCGTATTGCATCAGAACAGCTTGATATAGCATTTTTCTGGATTTTTTGTCAACATCCTTAATTGCTTTGCTTTGCTCTGATTTTATCTAGCTACGTGAAATCTTTGTGAAATTCAATAATGATGCTGTAAACGGTTTTCTGAGAATGCAACGACCTCAACAGGATTAAATGGCAAATGCACATCAATGATGTCATACCAATGCCAATAACATACTGGTACGTAAGGCCTGGATTATACAGCGCGCTTTCGAGCGTGCCGTGCTTTCGAGCGCGCTTTCAATTGAAGGCGCGCGCTTTTGAAGATGTCTAGTTATACAGCGAGCCGTCCTCAAAAGTTGCGTAAAAACTTCCTGTGAAGTACATGATGACGTGTAAGAAAATATCTCACAAGACTTTTGATTGACAAGTATACGCTTTTCGTGAAATAAATTTATTGCTTCAAAAAGTGACTTTTATCACAATTCGCCATCAAATAGTTGTGATTATCGTACAATGATAGTTTTTTAACCTACCATGGTCCTACAAATACAAGACAGTGGCTTATATCTAATCTGCAGAGCATATATATATAAACTTGTCTAATTAATACTATTTGAAAGTTTTCTCCTCTTCAATTGAGAAGTACAGATGCTCTGAGTAGTTTCCCTATTATTATTTTGTGGATTTCGATTATAATTCGAAAGAAAATCAATGTTTATTCATCTGTTTATTTTCAAAACGGAACTGTATCTAGGCAACGGCCGAGAAAAAGAGGCTAGACATTTCTTTCTCGACATCAACCCCCGGTTTTTACCAAATATGGTAAGAGGAATCCCTGGAATGTCGAAATGAAACAGCGCCTTCAAGTGAAAGCACGCTCTTCCTATGCGAGCTTTCGATTTGGAGCGCGCCGTGCTAATGACAGCGAGCCGTGTCAAGTTAGACGGGCGCGCCGACAGCGAGCCAACTTTCAATTTACTGTAAACGAAAGCGCGCTGTATAATCCAGGCCTAAGTTTACACAATGCAATAGAAAACCAATTTCTAGAATATGACATCATAATAAAATTCTAGAATAAACATTTTTATAAAATCCTCTTCGAAATTTCAAGGCTCAATCAAACCAGAAGAAGAAACGAAAATACCACTTATCACTAAGAAATACAACATAAACACAAATTATTTCTATTTAAGAAGTATTTACATTGTAACTTTTTAACATATTCATTTTCCATTTAATCTATTTAATATTTAGTAAATAAAGACATCGATTCTAAGTATAACTTAAATCAATTCATTATTCAAACACCTTTGCCAATATATACAAACTTGATTCAAATATATGTTTTATTATAGAAAAGGGTTAGCATTTACTTGGAAATTGTTGATATTTAAAGGACGAGGAATGTTGGAGACAATATGAGTGAATTGTTGAAAACTCGAGCTTCCACTCGTTTCTTCCAACTTTTTCGACCGTGCCTTAAAAGTAAAACACGCCAAGTGTGCAGTCACCATTCAGTCATATTTTAATGTAATTTTCACTTATTTAAATTAATCTTGTAACTTTACTTAATTAATAAATTCTTGCTTATTAAATAAGTAACAAATGACAGCAAAAAAAAATTTCACAACGGTTCGCCATGTCATATCTTCAGGGGATGATCAGGTATATAAATAAAAATTCAAAAATTCAAAATATATATTGTGTTTGAGTTTACAAAGGAAATTATAAGATACAATTACACGGAATTAAACAAACAACTGGGAACTTATAGAATCCGATCCGTGTTGGCTTGATCTGCCTGATTGCAAGCATTTCATAAACAAGACAATCTGTTTTGTTCTTGCATTTATTAAAAACATGGAAAATGTGATGATTGTTCAAGACAGATAAACCGCGAGAGTGACGAAGGTATGTGACAACAGCTGAAACATTGTATCCGTCAATATGTTGATGAAGGTTTTGGTATGTATAGCCAACATAACTAGCATCACACAAGTCACATTGAAAACAATACATAACGCATTGACGGGACAACGTTTTCGGCAAAAAACTTGAAAGGCAATTGTCAAACCTTAGTACCTTAGTACAAGCTAGCACACTTAATACTACATTTATAGATACGCCTCCAATGTTCAAATTTATTTTGTTTGACATACTCTCCAGCTTTTATTCGGGTCATCTTTAGCAGCCATTAAGAAGCCTGACTATATCAATCAGACATACATATTTATAAAGTGAACATAAATGAAATCGAGGTCGCACATTTTCCGTTTCTAAATTGAAGATTCCTTGTAAATTAATAGAAACTACGTCACGGATGTAACTATATTTGTTGCCAAAAGCATACATAGTCTGTAAACCAATCAGTGATCAGTATATTGTTACATATTGTTAAAACAATGCAACATTTTTTGTATCTTTATGACCAACACCATCATTTTGCATTTTTGTTGGTTCGTGGAGGGAATGATTATTGATGATCTGAATATTGCGAGTTATAGTATCACAATTAAACATGAGTCTAACATTTTATACAATGACTGTACTATTTGGAATATCAATCTATTTATATGGTGAGTGAGTTGCGATTGTATCGTCAACATATAATTGATTTCAAAACGTAATTCTGCGACATTTCTTTATTGGGTTTTTAATTGTTTTCCTATCAAAATTGAGCAATGAAGAACATTTAACTCAATCTAGCTTAATTGGTTTTAGTGGGAGGGAGTGGAAAGGGTTGTTTTTGGTACCAACAGAATAATTTCATTCACTGAACTTCTGACTCAATATAATGCAGCCTGTAATTAGCAGCACAACAGTAATGGGTTTAGAGAAAAACAAAAATAAAATTTATGAATAGGTTGAGGTCCACCTGGAAAATGTTTTTCATATACTGTTATTGAAAATAGGTAGACTAAAATAGTAATATTCAAGTTATGATTTCGAAAGGTAATAGAATTTGAAATGAATGCATCTTATTACCAAGTGACCGCAAGTTGAATTTTGTATTGGTTTAAAGCTGCCATAAGTATACTATCTACAAAATTTCTGAATATTTGTAACAATAAGTTCCAGTCATCAATTGCAGGTGTTAGCAGGTTTCTTGCATGCCAACGGAGAACACCACATCGTATCACATTACATCATTGTGAATAATGAACATTTTTAAATTTTCATAGAGTATCATGTACCTATAGATTTGTAAATATGATTTGTTTATGAGAGTTTTCATAAACATGTTTTTAAGTATCAAGATAGGAAGGTATTCATTGATACATTTCATCATTATGATCATGTGCAATCCTCAAGGCCCCTCAAGTAAATCATTTATTAAAAATAGAATTCAATATTGATTGTTACAGTTTACCCCGCTTAAGTGCAACTCAAAATTGCCAACGGTTTTCATTGCATTTATCCGAATTTGCAATTATCCGAAATTGTTTACCAAGGACTTGACCAGAAATTGTTTAACGGGTTTCAGAGCCAGGTCACAGATAAGCGGGAATTTCACTTATCCGAATTGCAAATAAGCGAGTTACACTGTACATATTATTTGTCCCTTGTGAGGAGAATATACATGTATCTGATACATAAAAATGACTGAATGAATGAAAATGGCTCAAGCGATTCATCAAAAAAGCTTGATATCAATTCTCAAATGTTCAATACTGCAGGTGAAAGCTGTATTAGATTTTTCAAGGGTATTAAAATCGATCGCGTGAGGCTCGTATCAGTGTTTTTATGAGGGATAAAAATTGAACATCTATGCATGAGAGGCTGCGAGACAAACGGGAATATGGAAGAGATGTAGGAGAGACTGTTACGACGAGGCTGAAGAATAGAAAATGCAATAACCCTTCCAGTGCCATGTATTACAATTATACATAGAGATGACTTCATGGGTAGCACGCTACCCATGAAGTAATCTTTTTATGTAATATCCAGCGAGATTTCAATATCAACGATTATTGTTATTATTGTGATTGAAAATAGGGATTTTATATTATGCTTGGATGAGGTATGCTTCTTATTTTGTTTAGTTTAGCTTCATGAAGTGGGATTATTCAGATTCCTAGAACAGTTATTATTTCATTCAATTTCATGAATAGTAATATATAAGAATTTTATTCAAATTGTATTTAATGAAAAATCAATGACCCATTAAATTAGAAAACAAATCATTGTTGTATTGAAATTGATGTGGGACAATTGATCTTCCAGACAAAGGTTATGTTGCATGATTATTAAAATGATTACAAGTTCGCAAGTTCGATATTTGAAGTTTGCAAGTCAAAACAAAATTCAGCCGTGCATGTTTTTCAAAGTTAAAAAAATTATTTACAGGGCAAGTATTTTCCCGGGCAATGTTTACATTTTTTGCCAAAACTGAAGTGGATTTTGATTGGTTATTTCATTTTCCTCACACGTGAAGAAACATGATACAAGCAATATGATTGGTTATATCGTTTTCTTCACGTGTGAGAAACTGATATTTATTACTGATTGGTTAAAATAAAAAACAGACGAAAATTACAGCAACAAGAGAACAATGGGAAATCTGACTGGGTATTAAATAAAATGAATTATACAACGAATCATTTGTAGTTAACATATAGGAGGCTGCCCCGTTGACATTAAAGAGGTTTGGAACAGTAGAGCAAAAATATTCCTTCTTTCGAATTCCTTTTAAATTTTCAGAAAAGAGCCTAGAAGTTCATAATTAATTCTGCTGAATCAAAAAGGGGTTAATTAGAGCCCAGATTAATTTTGAGCATCATACAAATTCTTTATTATCTTAATTTGAGCAAGTCAAATATTAATCTTATCATCAAATGTATGATATCCTGATGTTAATGTTTGGAATATATCATCTACTTATAATGAGATAAGTCTAAATATATTTGATAAGTCTAATTAGCCATTTCAAAAGACATTGTACAAGTTAATTACGATTGCACTTTTATACGTTGCACAGTACAGCCAATAAATGTTTGTGGAATATTTCCAACTAGAGGTGATTCTTGTTCTGATGTGGAGTATTGCTCAATGGGATTATTTGTATGTTTTTTTGCTTTAAGATATCACCATATGCTCAAATACTGAAAAAAGTCTTTTTGATATGCTATTTGCAAACTACAGTAAGAATATCCGACCAATTCATGATTACAATGAGCAAATGACAGTGAGTCTTTGCGGGAGGCTCATTCAAATTCTATCAGTGGTGAGTACATGATTCGAAAGTAAGTTTCTATCATCCTTCGTTTGCATGGATCCAACTCACCTGATATTTATTAACTAAAGTGGGCTGTGCTCGGTTTTCAAATTATAAAAAGATGTTCATTGCCCAGTTAACATGTATACTCAGTCAACTTGCGATCAACTCAATGTATGGGGGTGTTCTATTTCAAAATCCCGCTAGCACTCCTAGATATCAGGTTTCGCTGGAAACCATACCCCGAAATTGCACAAAAATGTAGATATCTTTGCATTTTGCATGAAAAAAGCCATTTTGGTGCCTCATAGCAGGTGTCCAGACTCCTCAAAGCGGGACAAGTTTGAAACCGGAAATTTCACAGCAGAATTCTCAAGATTGAGAATTTGATAACCCGAAATTGCCGCATGATGTAAAAATTGTACTAGCAAACATGGCATGTATCGCACCTATATAGAAGTACCCATAGGCATTCGAAACGATCAAATGATTCCAAAATTTATTGGTTGATCGAGCTCCATCACAAGACTTTGAAATTGATCATGACAGAGCCTTTGCATGAATCTGCTTCTAAAATAAATACTCTAAGTAATAAGTGTGTAATTTTATTGTATTTTACATTTATATATTTTATTCCTGGGATTTTAGTTGCATGAATCGTTTATACTCTTCAAATAGTCTTTGCCTCAAAATTAAACAAAACTTTGTCCATTCCTGCATTCGCCCAAAGCAATTACGA
The DNA here is from genome assembly GCA_916610825.1 of Haliclystus octoradiatus. Classification (NCBI taxonomy): domain Eukaryota; kingdom Metazoa; phylum Cnidaria; class Staurozoa; order Stauromedusae; family Haliclystidae; genus Haliclystus; species Haliclystus octoradiatus. Next base: position 26,378,046 of record OU744448.1, read on the forward strand.
TACTTTCAATGTCATAATTAGCACAATATGAAAATAGTCTCTCAGATTAATGAAAAGCCATATTTCATAAAGCAGCTAAATGATCAAGATAAATTTCATTCAAATCCTCAAATTTCAAGTCCAGATTTGGCGCTGAAGCTCTTGAATATGCGCCCGACACAAATGTAATTTTAACTAGTGTATGATCGATGAGTAATATTTTGAAGTTTAAACAATTTATTACGCTGTAGTGCAAAGCTTGGAACATATTGATATCAATATTTAATTAACACAGATCAACATTTTCTTATCTTTTTGAGTGCTGCTATATATATTTTGTTGAAATAATTTATCACGAAGGACACAAAATTTGTTACTTTGGGGAATTGCAAAGCCGACTGAACTGTCATTCTGAACTGAGATCTTGTCAGAGTTACGAAGACTCAAGCTTGAAGAAGGTCTGCTCGCAGTAGATTTACACTACTTTTGCGGCGTTCATGAAACCTTAATTAAAACTTAATCAAATATTCTGCTATTCAGGCAGATCCTGCAGCATGTTCATATCTCTATTCTAGACTATTTTAATACTACACAATTCAAGTTTATTAATGAAATATTAATTTCGTCATATCTTTCAGAATGAGAAAACGCAAGCTATAAAAATAAAGGTCTGGTTTCGAATGGTAAGTCTTTTTTTTTCATATAGGATTGGATATTATTTATTACTTACTAAATACGTTATGTTTCGTAAAACGTAGCATCGCACTCGAAAGTATGTTAAACAAGAGCAACGTTTAATGTACAAGATCTTTTAATGATTAGCTCAGTCGGTTTTGTTAAAGACCATGTAAAATTTACTTACAAGAGTTTGGACACGCTATAATCGGAAATCGAAATTCATCATAAATGTTCGGTAGTCTGAAAATGAGGCCAGTTAAAGGAGCAAAAATGACCGACAAGCGCTACGCACTTAGGATCACGTGCTTGTCTATTGTTTAAAACACAATTTTCATTGTTGACATGAATTTATAACAAATTAGGCCTGCGTATAACAATAGTTTCAAAGTGAGACGGTTGAATTATGCTAAGCTTAAATTCAACTTGAGCTCGCAGCGGTCGCCGGTCAATTTTGCCCCTTTAATGGGTTGCAATTCTAGCACCGTGTCTGGTGACAAGCATCAGATTACGTAATTTTCCGTTTTTGAGTTGCATAACCTCTGAAAATGACCAAAAAGTCCAGGAATTACTTTATCCAATGGCAATGTCTTGTAGGATCCTTTCAATGCTCGGCTATACCTATTCAAATTTCCCGCTTTGCATTGTTGATCAAGGCGTATTGGCCTGCTCGGAACTCATTTGAAAAATGGCGTCTTCGAATGTTGATAAAGCGATTATGACAGTTATTTTAGTTCATATGATATCGATTTCAACATTGCTCCATTACCAAATATTATCAAAGTTATACCTTTAATAAATGACGAATTTGAAAAAAGTGTGAGCTGTCAAGAATATTTTGAAAGAAGCGAGATTGAAGCAATAGAGCCTGTATCGTTCTTACCACGTTTTGGGTCTCTTGGGAATTAGGCAAAATCAAATGGTACTTCAAATTACGGCGTGCATTAGAATCCACAAAGTTCATTCTAGGTGGACTACTTTTTAACGGTGACTGATCAACCTACAAAGTAGATGATCAGCTAGAATACATTCATATAGTTTTCATTCAAATACTAAGTCATTTTATTACTATTATTATTATCCTCGTTATTATTTTTATTATTATTATTTTTATAACTAATCTGAATTTTCAAAACACTTCCTTCTTCTGAATCAGTTTTTGATATTTACTTCAGTGAAAGTATACTTTAAAGGAGATAATAAAAACAAAGGTTGTGCATAGATTAGTGTTGATGCTATTGAAAAATATGTTCCAACAAGAGATTTCAATTTCATAGTCCGCAAATTTTGCCTGGTGACACTAGTAAAATCTACAAGCGTTGCACGCCAAGGTGTGATATCAATGGTGATATAAATTTAATTTAATTAGATGCTATGCAATTTTATGCTATCTGTTGCGCAATTTGTTCTCAAAGATTGTTATCGACAACATTGTTCGTTCGTATGTCTGTCGCGAATTTCAATAGTATTTAATTTACGGTGTATTGTTATGTGTGGATCGTATTGTAGAACCTGTCCATGTATCGATCATAAAAAGGTTTTGTGTTGTACCCCTTAAGTCAGTTATGGCTTGACCATCGTAGATTGAACATATATGTCATCTTGTTTCATCTTTTTAAAATGTCCATAGCTCTACATTCCTTGCCCTAAGATAATCATTTGCATTAGTTAGTTTGTAATTGAAAGTATCTCTTTTTAATAATATCATTTTTATGTTATATTTTGTTCTTGTTAAGCATCAAGAAATGACATCAATCTATGACTATCTATTAGTTCCACATGCAATGAATATCACTGCAACACATCATTACATTTCTCGTATCATATATATTCTTTCCATAATTACACAATCAAAACCCTTGTCTATTTTAGGAATGGGAACAAGATGTTTTGAAATGGGATCCTCATAGTTGGGACGGGATAGAGAGTCTTCAAGTTTCACCAGATATGATTTGGCTACCTGGTATCACTTCATACACATCGTAAGAATGTCTCATTCTTTTTGGTTTTACTTAATCTGCTTCACCTTAAGATCCGTTGTTACTCGTGTTAAACAAACCTTAGAATATTTACGAGGCTGAATATGTTGAGTGATAAATTCAAATTCATATAAAAAAAAACATAAATCTATACCGAGCAGGTACAGTATAGAATAATTGGATCACAAAGTACAAAAATGTTTCGATTTACGTTTAATTATAATATTTCGTGTCAACTTCTGTGTTTCGAGAATTGGAAATTTATTAAGCATGCTTTGTATGAAATGTGAGAGGTGTTATTCAATAACTCCATAGCGAAATACTTCCTAAATGCCAGCTCTTCATGGACGGGAGGTGCCACACTAAAAGAAAGCGAAGTAGCCAAACTGTCGCGACGTTAGAATATTTACGAGGCTGAATATGTTGAGTGATAAATTCAAATTCATATAAAAAAAACATAAATCTATACCGAGCAGGTACAGTATAGAATAATTGGATCACAAAGTACAAGAATGTTTTGATTTACGTTTAATTATAATATTTCGTGTCAACTTCTGTGTATCGAGAAATGGAAATTAATTAAGCATGCTTTGTCTGAAATGTGAGAGGTGTTATTCAATAACTCCATAGTGAAATACTTCCTAAATACCAGCTCTTCATGGATGGGAGGTGCCACTCTGAGAGAAAGCGAAGTAGCCAAAATGTCGCAACATATGGAACTTATTGGTGAAAAACTGTGCAAAAAATCGAAACAAAGCAAAATTCCCGATATAGGCATTTAGGGCTACTAACTAACAATTTTATTTCTATTTTCATGTCAGATTTGTGCAGTCAATTTATCTATTATAAGTTCAAACTGTTTGTCCAAAACGTAACTCTTGTTTTATAAATATTTATTTTCCATAATCAAATGACTATATGTAATCCCTTACTTTGAAGGTTAAAGTAAATAAATATGTTTTTGTGATGTATAAAAACATTTGTTTGACCCCGAGGTCTGATAAACAATGAATAGGGAGCTATATGCATATCTCAGATTGAGTTCCAAATTTCTCTAAGAGGCTGATACCTTAGCCAAACAATAGGGCAGTGTTTTCTTTGTGGAATGATATCAAGCTCTGATGATTCTCTGAGAAATTACGCTCTTTCATAAGTGAAAACAAACTAATCATTATCGAAGATCAATAAGTTTATTCCTATGTTTAACATACTACTTATTCTGATTTCAATTGAATGATCTGTTGGGAATTTTGTGCTCAAACTTTGCAAAACAACAATGATTTTGAAGATCCGTTGTATTTTTTCAAGGAAATAATCAGAATACAAATGAGTATAATGAATCATTTTGTTGAACTGCTTTTCACAAAAACTGACAGAGTTGTATAAAAGTTGTATATCTAGGAAATTTTCAACTGTATTACTTCTAACGATATAGCTTGATTGAAAATATTTTTGCTCTGAAACTTACAAGAAAATATTGTTCCTGCTTTATTTGAGTATAAAAATGCTCTCCTCTTTTCTACTACGTCAATTTTGACAATGTTAGCATAATAATTCATCTTTCGACAGTGCGTCCAACTTATTATATGACTTTTCGTGTTATTACTCCCCTTTAAATCTGTAGAAGAAAAAAATTCCATAATGTAAACTCAATGTATATTTCAAAGTTAATCGCTATTTTGCTAAGAATTCAAAAAGATTTTTTTGCTCAGTAGTTTGAAAAACGTAAAAAACTTACGTTTAGCAATTTAAAAGTTGGGTTGAATTACAATAATAAGTTTCATATGAAACTCCTGTTAATGCTACTAAAAAAATCCAAACATTTTCAAAAGTTATCAAAGATTTTCGAGGATCTAAAAAAGTTCTTACCATTCTTATTTCACTTTTCAAAATTCTTCAAAGTCTCAATTGTCAAACTCCTATTGAGTGGCCTAAAATGGTACATAATCTGAAATTTCCTATCCAACTGTAATTTAATCAGCTAGAATATGAAACCCGAAAAAGTGTAACGTTCCATATATAGTCATTATAAGGGTGTTAACCCCTGGGCTCTACGGCCATGTAGCTTTCATTAATTATCATAAAAATGTTATAATTCAAACGTAAACTTGGAATAATAATAATGTGGCAATTAAATGATATATTATTTAAACTGCTGAATCAATTTCTAAGCCATCATTATTTTGATTTCATTGTATTTGTGTTACGCTTGCAGCATCCAAAAAGACAAGGATAGCCTTCCTTCTCATTTCACAACTGATGTCGTCCTTCAAGCTAATGGCAAAAATGGATGGTTCTCACCAGCGACATTTGAAAGTACTTGCGCCATGTCTGTGATTGACTTCCCTTTCGATGTACAAGAATGCGAACTCGGTTTCACCTCATGGCTCAGTACTATTGATATGCTTAACTTGGACGTTTGTCGCAACTTTCCAGTTATAACTGAAGACTACATTGAAAATAGTGAATGGCATGTAGAAGACGCTCATTTTAAAAGGCTGATGATTACTGAAAAAGATGAATTTGGATTAAATGAGCAATACGCCGAGATCACACTGTACATGAAGCTTCAGAGGAAGCCTCTATATCATGTACTTAATACAATTGCGCCCTGCTTTATCCTTATAGGATTAATGCTCATGACATTTTATCTTCCACCAAATTCAGGAGAAAGGATGGGTTTGACTGTTACACTGTTTCTTTCTGTTACTGTTTTCCAGCAGTTGGTAAGTGAATCATTGCCTGAAAATTCGGACAGTTTTCCACGTCTCACCCTCTTCTTCATTTTCGTCATTCTCTTGGGTTCCCTCAGTGTATGCACATCTTGCTTCGTTATCAGAATGCAGAAGCAATCTGAATCCTCGTTTTCCCGTCCTGTTCCACTGTGGATTCGGAAAATGTGCCTCTTGAAGGACTGCAATCTCAAGTGTGAATCACCACGTCAATCTTCTGTTGAATGCAATGACAATTGTGGACTAGATACTGAAAATGGTGTAAATAATGTAAAGGTAATCAAAGAGTTCACTACGACAGTCGAACAGACTGTGCCAAAGGCAAGAATTGATATGTGTGGCTTTACTTGCCTTCCAATCGAACTACAATGGCGTATTGCGTCAGAACATCTTGACATCGCATTTTTCTGGATCTTTTTGTCGACATCTATAATTGCTGTGCTTGTTCTAATATTACCTAGCTATGTAAAATATTTATGAAAGATAATAAACTGTAAATGGCTGTAAATGGTTTCAGGAGCATGCAAGGACTCTAATAGGATTAAATGACAAATGCACATCGATGATGTCATACTAATGCCAATAACATAATGGCAACCTTGCAATGCAATAGAAAACCAGTTTCTAAAAAATGACATCATTAAATAATGTATTCCTGGCTCAAATCTGAAGAAGAAAAGGAAATACCACTTATTGCATGAGAAATACTATATCAATACAGATTGTTTCTATTTACGAAGTTTTTACATTGTAACTTTTTAGCATACTTCATTTTCCATTCAATCCATTTAATATTTAGTAAGCAAAGACATTGAATTGTAGTTTTACTTAAAACATTAATTCAATATTCGATCGACCTTTGCCAATATATGCAAACTTCATTCTAAAATCTGTTTTGTTTTAGAAAAGCATTAGCACATGCTTGGAAAGTATTCATAATTAATAGACGAGGAATGCTTGAGACAATAGGAGGAAAGCGTGGAAATCTCTTACCTCCACTCGTGTCTTCCAATTGTTTCGATTGTGCGGTAATAGAAAACATGCCAAGGATGCAGTTACCACTCAGTCATACTTTAATGTAATTTTTACTTATTTAAATTAAAATTGTAACTATATTTAACTAGATTACAGTTTCACTCAATGAGTGTAATCGAATAAAGACTTTTATTAGATAAAAAAGTTAGCACTTGGTAAATATAACTGCAAAAAGTCATCCTGTTGATAGTATTTCATTAGTTGGTGGTAAATACATGCCGTTTATGCATGTATAACGTGTTGCTATTATATAAACAAATGAGCGACATATAGAATATATATGAAAATACCAAAAATCTTGTCGCTGGGGCTCTTATCTGGGATTCCGCCTCTTTTCAGTGCTTGCTGCAGCTGATAAAAAATTAAATCCAGAAAAATGAATTGCCTGTTTTATGATTGAAAAGTTGAAAGTCTACAATTTATGACTGGAAGGAGAAAAGTTACTTTAACAATTGCAGTAATATCAAAGTTGCAGCATTCAAAATCCTCCAAAAGTTAGAACAGTTTATCAGCAAAAACAATGTGTCTAAACTAGGGTATACAGTACGTATGTATAGGTGATATAAAAAGGGATCGGTATCCCGATCTGAATATAAAAGATGTTATAGATATCATACTTACATACCGTATATGTAATCAATCTATAAATACTTAGATTCTACTGTTCAGTACATTCAATTACAACACAGTAGAGAAATTTAAACCGCTGCAAATAACAATAAGATACCAATTGCATATTTGCATTCTACCATGATTCTACTGACGTACATTACAATCATCTAGCAATTAAGGCAGTTGTAAATACCAATGAAGAGTACAGTTATAAATATAATTTAGCATATATACAATAAATATATGCAATATCTACTATATAAACGTCGATGAATGTCTGTTTGGGGCTACTGTATTTTTGTATCTACTGTATTCGAGATTCACGCTTCTCATGGTAAAAGTATCAAAATCCATACTTTCCGTGGGGTGTATGATGACTTTTTGCGGCAACATAGGCCATGTTTTCTGTCCATATCTTTATATTCCTTCAGTTGACAGCCCGAAGTGTATTTTTTCATAGGCTTGCTCTTGTGGCTCCTTGTTTCCTTCGGGTGATTGGGCAAATGGAGAATGATTATTATTAAGTAAACACCTGTTCATAGCCTAGCTATGAAGTGATAGCCTGTTCCTCAAATAACGAAGTATATAGCAGACACGTTGATGCCCGTTGATTAATACTTGCCCATATATCAAAAATGTTGACAGTTCTATACAAATAGGGGAATTGCATGCATGAGAAGAACACATCATTACCTCAAACGGGGCAAATGTAGAAATCTGAGAAATTTTGGGACACAAAATAATCCCGAGTATCTAGTCTGGGAACCCCGTTTAGCGTTCTTTCTATCAATCAAAATACATGTATCCATAAAGGGGGCATACATAGCCCCTTCATTAAATGCAGGTTACATCATCTGCTCATGAATATTTAATGTTTCCTATACCATAGAGAATGCTGTAGTAGGCTATGTGGAAACTGGAATCAACGAATCGCTTAGACTAGTGGCCGTAGCCAAGCAATTCATCATAAGTTGTGATATTATCTGACTTTTAAGCTGATAGTAAACTAGATTGAAAACTAATATAATCGTGAATACGAGATACGATCAGATTTTTTTATGATGCTACAATCAAAGCTGTAACATTTTCCATTTCGTCAAAATTTGGAGATGGAGATTTGATTGCGAGGCAGACAAAAGAAAAATGATTATTCGATGACGTCATATCCTGCGTGAATGACATATACTTGTAAGCATTTGTTTTGTTTAAATTCTTGATTGACAACACTTAAAATGGGATAGCGGGAATAAGGTGCAAACGTTTCAAAACGTCCTGTGTAAATTTTTATACAAGTAGCACACTTACAGCTATACTTACAGATACACTGACAACTACATTATAGATACACCTCCGATTTTCAAATTTGTGAAGTGAGCATATATAGCTCAAGCTGCTCCTCAATTAAATGCTGCGCTCTGAAATACACTATTTACTTTCCAATAGATAGAAGCGAATACAGTGTGGATAGGATACTGGAAAATGCGAAAACAATCTGCCTTCTAGCCTAGTGCATGATAAATATGGCGAGAAACAGTTTGTTGAATTTTTTAATGTCATTAGATATCTGGTAATAGTTCTGGAGATTTGAAGAGACTATAACTAAGTATAAAAGTAGTTTGTAAATACTCTTTCAATTTATCTACAGCTCCCGATTAATTCAAGTGACGCTTGTTTCTACCTTGTGAAGTCAGTATCAGAGTTTTTGACATCATCCGGCTTTTTATAAATAGCCACACAAATGAAATCGAGGTCGCACATTTTTCGTTTCTATATTGAAGATTCCTTGGGAATAGAAACTACGTCACGGGTGTAACTATATTTGATGCCATACATAGTCTTTAAACCAATGAGTGATCAGTGTATTGTTACATGTTGTTAAAAATAATGCAGCATTTTTGCATCTTTATGACGAACACCATCATTCCGCAATTTTGTTGGTTCGTGGAGGGAATGAATATTGATGATCTGAATATTGCGAATTATAATATCACAATAAACATGAGCCTAACTTTTTATACAATGACTGTACTATTTGGAATATCAATCTATTTATCTGGTGAGTGAGTTGCGATTGTAAATTAACATATTATTGATTTCAAAACGTAGTTCTGTGACGTTTCTTTATTGGATACTATAAACTCTTGAAAATATCATTGTAGTACATTAGTGAAAAGACGAAACGTCGCAAAATTGAGTCTTTTTACCGCTTAAATTGTTTTCCTAAGAAGTTATTACGCAATGAAGAGAATTGAATTGTAGGCTGGAAAATGTTTTTCATTTGTTGTTGATGAAATTAGGTAGACTAAAATTGTAATATTCAAGTCATGATTTCGAAAGTTAATATAATCTGAAATGAATACATGCATTATTACGAAGCGAACGCAAATTGATATTTGTATTGGCTTAAATCTGCCATATAAACTGCCATATGCTACGAAATTGATGTATATTTGTAACAAGTTTGAATCATCAATTGCAGGTGTTAGCAGGTTTTTGGTCTACAAACGAAAAACACCACATCTCGTCACAGTATCCTGTATTGTGATTAATGAACATTTTTAAATTTTCATAGAGTATCCTGGATTCCTTCGTTAAGTATGAGATCTTTCATTATAAATTTGAAAATATCAAGATAGAGAAAGGTATTCATTAATAATATTCAACATTATATTCATGCGACATCTTCAATTCCCTTCAAGTAAAGAATTTAATAAGAATAAAATACAATATTGATAGTAAGATATTGTTTATAACTTACTGGAAGAATAACATGTATCTGGTAAATTTAAATTACTGAATGAAAGAAAACGGTTCAAACAATTCATCGAAAAAATTCCATCCTCTAAAATTCTGACGCAATATAATGCAGTTGTGTAGTTAACAGCATAACAGTAACGAAAGCAAATTCAAGTTTGGAGGAAAGCAAATTAAAAATAAAAATAGGTTGAGTTCAACCTGGAAAATTGTTTTCATATATTGATGATCAAAGTAAGTAGAGTAAAAGGTTAATATTAAAGTTATGATTTCCAAAGATAATAGCATCTGAGATGAATGCATATTATTACGAAGCGACAGTGAATTGAATTTTTATTGGCTTGAAGCTGCCATACATATCATATGTGTAAAATTGCTAATAATTTGTAACAAGTTTAAATCATTAATTGCAGGTGTTAGCAGGATTTTTGTCTGCCAACAGAGAACATCACATTGTGTCACATTATTGTATTGTGATTGATTAACATATTCCTTCTGTTGAAGTCTTTTTAAATTTTCATAATAGAATCTAGAAGTTCAGAACTTCATTTATCAGGAATAAAAAAGGGGGTGCTAAGATAAGTTTTGGCGGCATTGATGTTACTTCATTTTCTAAGCCATACAATAGTAAAACATGTTATAAAAACATCGATTAGTATTTTTATTTTCAAAATCATTTCAATTATGCTGCAAAATTTATACTTAATAATTATATGTCAATAATTATTACTGAGTTTGAGTAACATTCTCTTACAACCATTATACTGTACTTACTTTAGCATTAAATAAGCTTCAATTGTGGGCCCTAGACAAATAAGCACTGGCATTTAAAATGTTGCCGCCAGTCATTTTCATTTTGATCATTGTATCGGGCTCTCCGAGTTAAATTTTTGGACAGACTATTTGATTTGAAGAGCATCAGTTCAACGTACTTGAATTCAACAACTTTAATAATAACTCATAAATTCGATAATAAATATTCGTTACCAAATACGTATTCCAATACATTTATAATTTTATCTGAAATAGTCTGATCTCCAAACACTACTGACAGAGAACACTCTAACTACATTCAGTTTCATTAAATATCAAATAAGGTATGCGCATTCGCTAAACTTTCGTATCGACGCTTCTTAAATTCACAAATTTTCTTCTCTAAATATATATATATTCTTCTCTATTATTATTATTAGATGTTATCTAATAGCAAAGAATATAGTGCTCAATGTCATGAATGGCAGAGCTGTAAATAATAATTGCTGCGAGCCCTGCGAGTAGCTTTCTAATCGCACTTACTGGAAATTCAGCGGTGTCATAGGAATTTTTTGTTGTCACTAATTCAGCGGTGTCATAGGAATTTTTTGTTGTCACTAATATTGATTCTCGCATAAATTTACGTCACATGTCGCTGGATTTAAACCATGTCTATGCTGAACTTTGCTGTGTCATAGGAATTTTTTCTTGTCACTGAAATGTGCTGATGCCTGCATATAATTACGTCATTGAATATACGTCACGTCGTCGCTGGAGTTAAAGCACGAAAGGAAAGTCACTAATATTGATTCTCGCATAAATTTACGTTACATGTCGCTGGATTTAAACCATGTCTATGCTGAACTTTGCGGTGTCATAGGAATTTTTTCTTGTCACTGAAATGTGCTGATGCCTGCATATAATTTTTCTTGTCACTGAAATGTGCTGATGTCTGCATATAATTATGTCATTGAATATACGTCACGTCGTCGCTGGAGTTAAATAAAGCACCAAAGTAGAGAATACAACCAATTTTATGAAAATCATCGTCATTTATAGCAGCTTCACTTGTAGTCCACACTCAACGCTGTTAAACGCTGTTTACTGCTCTATACTATTTTATTACAGAATTAATGCTTCAATGTTTAAACTCAAACTTTGTAGTAGATTTCAGTGCTGCTCTAATTTTTCCCATATAAATAAAAATAAAATATGCACACACACACGCACTCAGTTCGGCTGTTGCAGCGTACATTATTAAATCTTTCAGGTTTTGTCCACAAGTGTATTTATAATTTGTAAATATTATTTTATATTATTTTATATTATAAAAAGCTTTACTTTTTTTAATTTATTTTGCATCAGTGTATGTTCATATTTACATCAACCTCTACAGTTTTTTTCCCCTTTTTTTTTAATTGATACTGTGCTCAAATTTCTTTTTTACCTTTTTTTTTAACTGATACTGTGGTATCTCAAAAAGTTTATTTATTAAAATAACAATGTTATTTATAGGATAGTGGTGCTTGTTTTTTTAAATAAAAGAAACGTTTTGATGACGTTCGTTTTCAGGATACCATAATGAGCACTGATATTGCAAATGGAACGTCTTTATGGTCACTTTCGCCACTGCCCATAACCCAGGTCTTACATGCTTTCTATCCAGGAAAATTCCTGTCTCCCGGCATTCTGCACGGGCTATATCCTTAGTACAGTATTCGGGGAATATTCGTATAGCTATACTGAAAGCATCCTATATTTTTGATTGATAATATCGGTGAAAGTTTATTTACTTGCAGAAAACATTCCCTTAATGTTGCTTGTAGGATGGTGGTGTTTGTTTAGAAAATAAAAGGGACGGCTTGATGACGTCGTAGTTGCGCATCATAATGAGCAATAATATTGCAAAATACTTAAATCCGCCCAAAGATACATCCAACTATGCTTGCACAGCTACTTCCAATTATAAAGAAGTCCTCCCTGAAGTTCAACTTCTACCAGAAACAATGGAAGAGGTCAAAGGAAACATATGTGGCCTAAGCCATATCTCCAAGAAACAATGTTGCATCAACTGTAGGTCAAAGGTAATACCTAAAAATGAGAAAATTGGCAATTGCCTCAAATGTAGGGCAATGGTAAGGCTTACCCAATGTGCCATCGAATGGTTCATGAGAGTGATTTTTGTAACCAGCGACATGTTGACAATAAAATTTAGTATCTCTCACAATGAAATAGGACTACTACTTAAACTCGTCGACTATGACACATCTGTCAACGAGAACATTTTCATAGAAGCTGTGCTGAGTTTCGATAAAGATCTCCACATTACCTATGACTCCGTTAACGGGAAAGTTATAAAAATTAAACAAATGTAAATCGATAATTCTTATTTCGTTCTGTACATATTTAAAATGTTTTGTTAACTTCTTTATTTTATACCATTATATACATTCAACTATACGTATTACAAGATTATAGAATAACTTTGTTGAAATTTTTATAACATTTTTCGATCACTTTACAATTTCGTTGTTTCTTCTCTGTCAAACTCCAGTCAAACAAATCCAATCTCTGTCGAATATGAGAATTACAGTAACAAATTTTCTCTATCATGCAAAGTATTAAACAGGTCCATATTTTCTTGCATATTCCCTGCATTATTGTCAATATCATACAATTACAAACAACCTTCTATCACATTTTATCAAATATCTTTACTATCATTTCCCTATACTTGCAGCACTTTTGCAATTTGTAACAGCTAGTAATACAAATAGAAAGGAGACAGAGACCACACATTCTTATACTGTTACTTTAAGTTTCATGCTTTTTATAGCAATCATCAGACAGAAATAAACTATTAATGAAAAATATACAGTAGTACCTCATTCAGATAAATATAATGCTCGCAGCTATTGTTTTGCATGACAAAAGCTATTGTCGCTAGAATTGTCGCTAAATTGTTAAATGTGATGAAGTTGATCATGTTTGGCTTCCTAGTTGTTAAATTATTATTACACTATGTTTTTGTTGATTTATAGTTTGCTGGGTAGAATTTATTCTCATGTCTACATTTAGATATATGTTCTGATCTAGTGTTCAATAAACATTCTTTTGCACTAATAATATGGAACTTTTCTGCAATACATTATTGACATTTCTTCGTTTTGTTGCTGTAGGCCTTTGCCGTTGAAAGGGACGTCCATTATTTTCTTCTCTATGTATTTGTATAAAGGATCAAGCTGTCCCATCCAATCAATATACAAAATCTTTTTATTCTTAATTTGAGCAAGCCAAACATCATCCTTATCATCATCAAATGTATGATGTTCTGATGTTAATGTTTGAATTTTAACATCTACTTTAAAGAGAGTCACATCAATCCAGCTACTCCCTGAGTTACCCGTTATAGAAGGAATGTATTTGGATATTTGGATATTTGTAAAACGTTGTCTTACTGATTGAGCATAGGGCTCAATGCAAAATATAGCAGAGCTTAAATAATAATAGTCAGAGAATCACACAGTCATGTTTGCTACTTGAAGTTTCACGCCGAGGCGATCATCAGGAAATCTATTCAATGATAAAAAACACTATACCTTCTAGATACATACAAAATAGGGTGCTATTGTTATTAAGGCTATTGTTAATTTTATGGATATAGGTTATTCTATTTTTCTTTATTCCGGCGATGCTGTGATAATATATCATGTTTTAAATTTTGACAAGTAAAATTTGTTTTCATGTCTACATTTTGATATCATTTCGGTTTTTTTATTAAGAATGTTTTTATTAGAGAAACTTATATGATAAGAATAGTATGGTTTAACCCCCTTTCAATAAAAGTGTAAAGACGAATATTGATAAATTATTCCTTAAGATAATAAAAAGACATTTCCCAAGACAAATCCATTTCATATATTATTCAACCTAAACAACATCAAAGTAAGCTACAGCTGCACAAGAAACGTAAAGGCAATCATCCAAAGCCATAACAAGAAAATATTTAACAATCAACAACAAAAGAACAATCAACGCGGCCGATCATGCAACTGCCGACGCAAAGATGCGTGCCCGATAGAAAATAATTGCCTCATGAAAGGCTTGTGTACAACGCAACCGTTACCACAAATGAGGGAACAGCAGCAAACAATTATATAGGATTAACTGAAGGCATATTCAAACGACGTTATACTCAACACGCGCTATATTTAGAAACAGAAAGTACATCAACTCAACAGAACTGTCCAAGCATATCGGGCAATTTAAAGATAGTCAAATTAACTACAACATCAAATGGTCAATACTTTCTACTGCCGTTGCATACAACAGCCAAGCAAAAAAAATGCGACTTATGTCTTTCAGAAAAGTATCATATAAGTTTCTCTAATAAAAACATTCTTAATAAAAAAACCGAAATGATATCAAAATGTAGACATGAAAACAAATTTTACTTGTCAAAATTTAAAACATGATATATTATCACAGCATCGCCGGAATAAAGAAAAATAGAATAACCTATATCCATAAAATTAACAATAGCACCCTATTTTGTATGTATCTAGAAGGTATAGTGTTTTTTATCATTGAATAGATTGCCTGATGATCGCCTCGGCGTGGAACTTCAAGTAGCAAACATGAATGTCTGACTCTCTGACTCTCTGACTATGGATGTTTTGATATATATTTTAGTTCTAGGAAGCCATATAAAAACACATTGTACGATTCAATATCAACTGCACTTTTATACGTTTCACAGCCAATAAATTTATGTGGCATATTTCCAACTGGAGGAGATATTTTATTGTTCTGAGGTGGAGTATTGTTTAAAGGGATGATTTGTATTTTCATTTTTTCATTACTTTAAGATGTCACCAAATGCTCAAATACTGAGAAAAGTCTTTTTGATATGCTATTTGCAAACTACAGTAAGAATATCCGACCAATTGACGATCACAAAGAGCAAATGACAGTGAATATTTCCGGGAAGCTCATACAGATTCTATCAGTGGTAAGTACATGATTCAAAAGAACGTTCTATCATCTTTCGTTTGCATGATTCGAAATATTTTGATATTCGAAAGTGAACTTTAACATTGTTTTCGGCTCAGTATTTAAAATATACATAGATGCTGATTGTCCAGTCAAAAATGTACCCAGTCAACTGGTGATCAAACCCTTGTTGGAGAGAGGCACTTTGATACGTTTTGTATCGGGGTGTGCTGTTTCAAAAATCCCGCTAGTAGCGCAAACTGCAAGTTTTGCTGAATCCCATACCCTCAAAAATGCCATGTTGGTGTCTCACATCAGGAGTCCAGCCACCAGAGGGACAAGCTGTAAAGTGGACATTTAACAGTAGAACTCCAAAATGAAAATTTGATATCCCAAAATTGCCAGTATGGTGCCAAAATGGTACCCTCAAAAGTGGTACGTATAACACCTATATCTAAGTACTAATAGGCATTGGTTGATTAAGCTCGATTGCATGATTTTGTGATTTAGCTTGACAGAATCTGTGTATGAATTCGTTTTTGAAATAAATACCTTGAACAAAAGTGTGTAATTCGATTGTATTTTGCATTTAAATATTTCCACCGCCTGCCTGAAAATTTTTATTCTCTTCCTTGTAGTCTTTGCCTATGAGTTAACTAAAGTTTGTTTATTCCGGCATTATTCCAATAACAATTACAATAACTTAAATATCTTACAGGGTACGATATTAAGATAACATCTCTTATTAATGAAAATAATATTGCACCAAACAGCTAAAGGTTCAAGATAAATTCCCCTCAATTAAGGTCCTCCTTGGTGCTTAAAGTATTGAATATGTGCTCAACATAAATTTAGTTTTAACTTTTGTCACGAAGGATAGAAAATTTGTTAAATTTTGGAACTGCAATGCAGACTGCAATGCCATCATGAACTAAGATCTTGAAACACATTTCAACTATTGCACTGTTGTGTGGGTGAATTGTATGCAGAAACACCTTGATCGCATCCAGATGGGTCTACGGATAGTGCTCCAATGTCACTTCAGGACCCCTGTCTCGCATGCAGATGCTTAGTCAGCTTTGTTGGCTATGCATCACATACAAGGTGAAATACAATCAGTTTCCTGGGAACTTAAAATTAAATTTCGGAAAGCTCCTCCTATGATATCCAAATTCTTCTCTTCTCCATTCACCACCAAAACACGATCCTCAACCAATAACGATATCTACATCAAACAAAGCCAGTCAAACTCTTTCCAGTCAGTTGGTGTTTGTCTGTTGAATGATCTGCCATCCTCGATGAAAGTGACCATTGACAGTTCAACTTATAGCAGAATGTGTAAAAAGATGCTATTAAAGATAGACTAATTATTTAATTTTGGTACTTTTATACTGTATTTTACATTTTTTTATAAGGAGCCCTTTGAAAAAAATCCTGTCTAGGCTTAAAAGTTTAACTTAATAAATGATGATGATGATAATGATGATGATTTTCGCAATTGCGTAGACGCTACACTTGACGAAGGTCTGCTCATAGTAGATGTATCTGCACGAACAGTAGGTCTGCACGCAAGCTACGTCGCATGTGGCTTGTATATTCATTATGCTTTATTGTGTGTCTTAACACCATTTTTGTGACGTGCATCAGCCATTTTTTTAAATTTTATTCAAGTATTCAGATAATTAGACAGATCCAGGAGCATTTTAAATTTGTCATCTGCAATCTGTATATGGACTATTTTTAGAACGCAGCGTCATGGCCTGTATCATATCAAATTTATTCTCAACGATTTCAATGCTACACTATTAAAGTTGATTAATAAGATTAATTTCATTTTGTCTTTCAGAATGAGAAAATGCAAGCTATAAAAATAAAGTTCTGGTTTAAAATGGTAAATCATATTTTTCATATTGGATTGGATATTATTTACTATGTAATATTATGTAACGTCAAACGTAGCTTCGTGTGATCGATTCACTCGGAAATATGTCAAATAAGAGCAATGTACTTACAAGAGTTGGGACACATAATATTCGGTATTCGAAAAATTACCACAAATGCTCCGTCGTTTGGAAATGAGGCCAGTCAGTGGGTTGTTGGAATTGTGTTAGAGTTGTTACCACCTTGCTGTTGAATCGATAAATTATTTTATAATATATGTTGTGGAACAACCATCAAGAGATGCATAGTTAAATGATCTCTTCGGTGAAATGTTTCGAAACATGCTTCAAACGTGAATGATTGAGTGAATTCATGATCTTGACAACGTAACTGACACTGTTATATCCGAAGAACCACCTACAAATTTCGGGCTACTCCAAAAATCTCACTGTTTATTCTATGTGGACTACTTGTTAACGATGACTGATAAACCTACATAATAGATGATCACCTAGAATAAATTGTTATTAATATTATTATTAATATTATTAAACTAGCAATGAGTGTAGGTCCAGTACTGGACCTTGTGTGATAACCTTTCAGATTCAACTATATGTCAAAAATAATTAAACGATTGTTACACTCTGAGAATATGTAAAATCTAAATAGTCCTTGACTTCAAGAAGTCTAAAACTTGAAAACTTGAAAAGATGGTCCAAACAAACTTGTCTTGTCTCACTCGAATATTTTCCGCTAGACCTTGACCTTTTTATGTTCTATAACATGGGTGGATCGAGGATTTCCCAGTTAAGGGCGCAAATTCCCCTGAAAAGGGGGCGATCTTTACAGAAATTCTTTGAAAAATTGCTTAAAATACCAAACATATCCCGACAGACAAACTTTATTCCTGAAGACGGTGCTGACTTTTAACAAATAACTGTTACAATTCTTTATTATGGAGGTAAAATCTTAAAACTATGAAATCAAATTTTCTACTGCCCGGTATGAAACCAAGTTTTTCATAACGTTATATTAAATAATAAATTATATAAATACTCTTCTACAATGACTTGATTAATTTTGAACTCTGAAACTTTAGAATGTAGACACGTTAGATAATCTCTTCAAACTTTGGAGAATTAGTCGAACGCCGACGTCATTTTAAAATTTTCTTGCAAGTTTATATATTTTGAAGGCCCTCGCTAGATTGTTGATTCCAAACCATGTCTGGCTTAGGTTGCTTTGATTTCAAAACATATTGCTTCTTCAATGTTCCCACACACTATATATTAAAGTGACTCTTTCAATAGAAGTGACATGTTTGTATTTCAATTTTAAGAAAGGTAATGAAGGGCTTTTTGTTTCATTAATAAGTTATGGAATTAATTTTTTAATATTCAAAGCGTTAGCGCCCCGCTCTAGATTGCTGATATCACAACAACCACTTGAAATATGTCTACGTTTCTTTGATTTCAAAACATATTTGGTTTGGCTTAGTTATTCCGACAATTCAATACAATTCAGTATTATTTTCAATATGATAAGACTGATTGTGTCATGCGCCGCCTATGTGTATTCAAACGACGGCCTGACGCGCATGTGTATTCTCGACGAGAGTTCTGACGTTTTCTAAAGTTATGAGCTAAATATTGGTTGATTAAATTGTAACATTAGTGAAGGCACTCCGTTCGTATATACGTCCTATTGGTCTCTCTGTTGGTGATGATGAGAGTGAAAGGCTCGGTTGAAGGTATTGGTATGATCGGGTTTGTGTAATATATGATATGTGATTTGTTATTGTGATCTAGAGTTATATATGATATGTGATATATGATATGTGATTTTGTTATTCTGATCAAAGGATCAAGGAGGCGTGTATGTGTTAAATGACGTGGGTGAAATGTAAAGGTGTATCTATGACTACTGAAATATTGGATTGTGGCTATTGTGACGTAATGTATTATAAGTGATAGCTGACTTCATGTAATAAGAGTTGTTGTGATATGTATGTTAAATTTAAAGTATAATGGTTAACTGTGACGATATGATGTAATTATGTTTTAATTTTATGCTGAGCTGGATTATATGACGTTTTTGTATTAAATGACTATAGCGTCATTAGTTTATTATAACTATTGTTAATTGAAAGTCATTTAGAATTTAGCCGTTGTTGATAGAGTAGCACGTTGACGTCATATATGTCAACTGCGGAACACAAATGATGATGGATTGAAATTGTTCCCGTGTTAATAGTTTAATGTTTAAATATGGTTTAGATTGGATGTGTTTATTCCGTATCATGTAAAATTGTTCCTGTCTTAATGACTTTGTTTTGTATTTTATGGTTTGGACTTTAGCATTGACGTCAGTAGAATATAGCATAAATATAGAGTAATTTGTAAGTTTTAGAAAGAGTTTGGAGTTGCGTCGTGGTGGTGTTTGCTGATAATAAAGTTACAACTAACGTAACAGTGTGTTCTGTTTCTGTCTCCTCCCGCATCTGCCGATAACCAACTTACATAAATATATACAAAAGAGGCTAGATTAAAGAGAGGCTGAAAATGCGGAGCGCAACAGATTAACTTATTTAATTTAACTTGCTAACATTTTTTAACTTGAATTCAAAACAAAACGTTATCCTTCTGGAGATTTCGGTTCGCCTGCGATTTATCTACCTGAAAATCATATCAAATAAAGTATCCATGGAAGTTGATTATTTAAAAAAAAAACGCCAAAAAATGATAATATTCATACAAAAAATATGTTTCTGTAGATGGTTATCTCGATACAAATGTTTGCATAATTTCCCGACTACGAACTATCTGTATTATTTTGCAAGTTATTATTAATATTATTATTATTATTATTATTATTATTATTATTATTATTATAATGTAATAATAATAATGATGATATGGTATCTAACAGCAGTTGATATAGTGCTCGATGTCATTTGACAGAGCGTGAATAATAATAATAATGGAGTCAAAGACTACGCATTCATTTTCTGTGACTTAAAGT
>OU744448.1:26398958-26493958 GCA_916610825.1 Haliclystus octoradiatus
ATTATTATTATTATTATTATTATTATTATTATTATTATTATTATTATTATTATTATTATTATTATTATTATTATTATTATTATTATTATTATTATTATTATTATTATTATTATTATTATTATTATTATTATTATTATTATTATTATTATTATTATTATTATTATTATTATTATTATTATTATTATTATTATTATTATTATTATTATTATTATTATTATTATTATTATTATTATTATTATTATTATTATTATTATTATTATTATTATTATTATTATTATTATTATTATTATTATTATTATTATTATTATTATTATTATTATTATTATTATTATTATTATTATTATTATTATTATTATTATTATTATTATTATTATTATTATTATTATTATTATTATTATTATTATTATTATTATTATTATTGTTATTATTATTATTATTATTATTATTATTACAGATTACAGAATATTATTTTTTTAGTTTTGTAAAAATGTATCTCATACTGCACAAATGTTGCCATCTCAAACTGGTTAAAGTTAAAAAGAGTTTCATTCATCGTATCGCAGAACTTGTTTTGTATTGTTATTGGTGAATTTGTGTCGGGTATCGTAGACTTGTCTCTGCCTTGATCATTATAATGTTTTGTATGGCACCCAGTAAGTCAGTTCCGATTTGGCCATCCTACAGTGCAAACCCCGGTGCACATATATTTCATCTGGTTTCATCTTTTTCAAATGTCCAGTGCTCAACATTCCTTGCCCTAGAATAATTATTTGCATTAGTTAGCTTAGGTGTCTGATGATATTTGTCTCCCGCCACCTCATACATTGATTTGTTTTTGAAGTTTTTCTACATGTTACAGTCCTTTCCATGTCAATGTGATTAAGCAGCTCTTCATAAGCAATCAAGGACTATCTACTAGTTTCACAGACAACGATCAACACTATCAACACACCATGAAATTTTCTCGTATCATATGTATTCTTTCCATAATTACACAATCCAGACCCTTGTCTATTTCAGGTATGGCAACAAGATGTTTTGAAATGGGATCCTCATAGTTGGGATGGGATAAAGAAGCTTCAAGTTTCGCCAGATATGATTTGGAAACCTGAAATCACTTCACCCACATCGTAAGAATGACAAATTAAACTATACTACCTCTCATTCTTTTTGGTTTTTACTTAATCTACTTGTCCTTGAGATCAATTGCTGCTCGTATTAAACAAAGCTTAGAGTATTAACGAGGCTCTATATAATTAGTGATCTATTCAGAGTCGTATAAACAGTTAAACCTATACTGACCAGACACAGTAAAGAGTAATTGAATTACATTAGGCATTGCGATTCGCATAGCATAAGAATGTTTTGATATAAGTTCTAATTTTCACTTTTTGTGTCAACTTCTGTGAGACGAGGAATGGAAAATCATTGAGCATGCTTGTTTTGAAATGCGAGAAGTGTTATTCAATATTTGCATAGCCAGCTTATTAGTAAACACCAGCTCTGCATGTATGGGAAGTGCCACTTGAAAAGAAAATGAAGTAGCCAAAAGTCTCAACATATGAAACTTTTTGATCATAAACTGAAGTACAAAATCAAGTTCAATCATTTCACAGGAAAATATGCGTCCTCAAAAAGGAAGAAGTAAGATACCGTATATCAGAAAATGTATTGACAATGTATGCTATGTATACTGTATGATCGATTTTAATCTTGTGAATCATCATTGATAATTTGAGCATAATATCTTTAAATGGCTTGATACAACAAAAACAGTTTGTTTGCAGTGCTGGGGAAGTATTATATATTGTAATGTGGAGGGCCGGGACATGTTTGCATTGTTAACTCGTTTAATTTCCATTCCTGATAACATCCGCCTTTCATTTACATTTTATGTTGTTCACTGCAAACATATCAACACTACAAACATTGATATAGGCTGTACGCCTAATTTTCAGAACAAGTTTCAAATATCTACTTCTAAATTGAAACCAAACAGTTTTTTCAAGCGTTTCGCTGTTTCATATTTGTTAAGCCTATCCGGAGAATGTGAAAATATCATTTTTACGAATTTGGAATAAAGACGACCCCTTGGACAACTTCAAAATATCAACATATCAAAGTCGTCATAAAAATAAGTGAGACTTGGAGTAAGTCAACTGATAAACATGAAAAAAACAATTGTTCGTGTATCCTGACGCAAAACAAATGTGGATCATGCAGCATTCATGCTAAATTTAGCTACTGTTATTGTTATTTTGAGTAAAAACAACATTATTCGAGAATCTCTAGGAGTATTTCAACTGTGTTTACATCAAGCGATATAGCTTAATTTAAATAATTTTTACTCAGCAACCTACAGGAAAATAATTTTCCTTCCCATTTTTCTGTTACGAGTATGCACTACTCCTTTCTTATAAGATAATTTGAGAATTTCAGCATCACAATAACAACTTTCAACAGTGCCTTCAACATTTATGACTTTTCGTATTAATACTTTACAATAAATGTCTAGATGAAAAATTTCCAAAGCGTAAACTTCATGTTTATTTCAAAGTAAGGATGGGGTTATATATGGAAGCACCGAACTCAATTTGAATCAGGTGCGACACCGAATAGCATTAAAATCGCAATTCTGGTTATACAGACGAAGCAAATGTCGAAGATCTTTAAAAACTGTTCTAAATGTCACGTGATAGGAAGTAGTTTTCTTGGAGTTATAACGAAAGGTTTGAAACCAGAGTGTTTTTTTTGCATTATTATTATTCATTTTCAGCGATTATTCCGTTGTATTTTGCCTATCAATAGTTTGAAACTTGTATAAAGTAGTAATCTCAATGAATTGCAAGCATTTTTACGGGAAACAGTTTTTGTTCTAAGAGGGTATAGTACTCAAAGTAAAGTAAATGCGAATTTCCATTTAAATAACTTATTATGATACAATCGACCCCGATTCTAGTGATAATGCATTGTGATTGATTAAAGTAAAACGCATTTAAAGGGTTTAAATCATGATCTTGAAAAACATCAGCTTCCCTGTCAGCCATCTTTCAATCATATAAATAAGGCACCATAACAACTTCCCAAAAGTGATGTTCTTTCCATCTCATTGCCATGGAAACATCCTTTAATATAATTTATTTAAATGTATTTAGTTCGGTGCGATGATATCTCGCTCGTTTAACGCTGCGATGAATTTAATTCATGGAGAAGACTCCACATGTCCAGGATTGACGAGCGAAACTAGCTCGACACACCAAATGATTTTTGAGGAATTTTGATGAACCGAATGGTGTTATACGAAGCACGCTATTATGAGATTTAATTCGAATGAATGAATCAGTTGAGTTCGCTGCGTCCAAATAACCTCAGTCTAAGTCACCATTTTGTGAAGAATTGAAAAACGATTTTTTTGAACAGTAATTTGTGAATCAGGAAAAATATTTTTGAACATTTTGAAAAGCTAATCAAAATTTTTTGAAAATCCAAAAAAGTTGTTAACATCTTTATATCTTTTTCCAAAGTTCTTCAAAGTTCTAAAATGTCAAACTTCTGTAGGAAGCGGTTAAAAAGGAGACCAAAAAGGTCTAGAATTGAAAATCTCCTACCCACAACGAATTTTTTTATCAGCTGGAAAACGAACCACGAAAACGTGACACATCCCAATGTAGGCATTATATTGGAGCAATCCCGTTGGCTATTTATTGTAATTTACCTTCGTTTGATTATCATAAAAAAAATGTTATTATTCAAAAGGCAAATTACGAATAATGATGTGTCAATTAAATGATATATTATTGAAATTACGGAATCAGTTTCTGAATCCTCGTTAATTTGATTACATTATATTTTTGTTTACCATTTAGCATCCAAAAGGACAAGGACAGCCTTTCTTCTCATTTTACAACTGATGTTATCCTGAAATCTAATGGCCAACATGAATGGACCTCACCAGCCACATTTGAAAGTACTTGCGCCATATTTGTGATGGACTTCCCTTTTGATGTGCAAGAATGCAAGTTTCATTTCACCTCATGGCTCAGTACTATTGACATTCTTAACTTGGAAGTTGGTCGTAACTCTCAAGTTCTAACTGAAGACTACATTGAAAATAGTGAATGGCATTTAAAAGACGCTTACTTCAAAAGGCACTTGACTAATTTTACAGATCATTTTGGATTAAAGTCGCAGTTCGTCGATATCTACATGCACATGAAGATGGAAAGGAAACCTCTTTATCATTTTCTGAATACAATAACGCCCTGCTTTATCACTATAGCATTAATGCTTATGACATTTTATCTTCCTCCAAATTCAGGAGAACGGATGAGTTTAACTATTACGCTGTTTCTTTCTGTTACTGTTTTTCAGCAATTGGTAAGTGAATCACTGCCTGAAAATTCGGACAGTTTTCCGCGTCTCACAATCTTTTTCATTTTTGTCATTCTTTTGGGTTCTCTCTGCTTATGTGCATCTTGCTTCATAATAAGAATGCAGAAAAAATCTGAATCCCTGCTTTCCCCTCCTGTTCCACTGTGGATTCGGAAAATGTGCTTCTTGAAGGACTGCAAACACAAGTGTGAATCACCACGTCAATCTTCTGTTGTATGCAATGACAATCGTGGACTAGATACTGAACATGGTGTGAGTAATGTGAAGGTAATCAAAGGGTTCACTACGACAGTCGAACAGACTGTGCCAAGGGCAAGAATTGATATGTGTGGCTTTACTTGCCTTCCAATCGAACTACAATGGCGTATTGCCTCAGAACAGCTTGATATTGCGTTCTTCTGGATTTTCTTGTCAACATCCCTAATTGCTGTGCTTGCTCTGATTTTACCTAGATTAGTGAAATATTTATGACTTCAATAGTGACACTGTAAATGGTTCTTGGACCATGCAACGACTTCATTAGGATTAAATGGCAATTAATGCACAACGATGAGGTCATACCAATGCCAATAGAATACTGTTAACTTTACACAATGCATTAGAAAACCAATTTCTAAAATGTGACATAATAATATAATGTATTTTCGGTTCACGTGTTTGAAAAATTCTATAATAAACATTTTTCTAACATTCCATTCGAAATTTAATGAGTAAATTTTGTCAAAGGCTCAAAGTTTAAGTAAAATAGAAAACGCAACGTATTACTGATTAAATGCTATCAACATGAATTGCCACTATTTAAGACGTATTAACATTGTAACTTATTAATTCATTAACATATTTAATTTCGTCATATTTTACTGTAATTTTTAAAACTAAAAATTATCAAATTAAAATTGCAACTTTACGTAAAGCCTATTTTTTGAGAAGGTATGGATATAGAGCATTCTTTCGTCATCATGGCTCGATTAAGCCTCCAATAAATATATAATGCTGCGTAATCGATTAAATGTTGGGAAGTCTTAACCTAGCCTCACATCAATGGCAAGACTAACTGGTATTTTAGACTATGTCAGACCAGAATTACATGATGCCGTATAGATGTTTGTACCGTATTAGTAGGGTGTATATAGTTGTGAATTGCTTCCTCTTATCGAAAGTTCAAAATAGAAGATAAAGAGTGCTTTTGACGTCCACGAACATACCACTTGGAATAAAAATATTTTGTCAAATGTAGAAAGCCAGGTAAGATTTCGCCGTTAGCAATCGATAGGTCTATTCTTAGCAAGACTTGCTGATATTTCTTCTTATGGAAATTCAGAAATCTTACTGAGTCAATGTTTACATAATTTTTAATTTGGATTGAAATAAATCAATCTTTGAAAAAACACCATTCATTGGATTAACTGGTTTTCAGTGGGTATTAAGAAGTATTGATATGGCCACACAGCTCGGACGAACTGCACAACTTTGTGGAGACCCTTAACAACACCTGCAGTACCATAAATTTTACCATGGAATCTTTCACAAGCCAAATAGCATTTCTAGACCTTAAAATTTACATTGAGGATGACACCCTGTTAACAGATCTCCACACAAAACCAACAGACACCAATAACCTTCTATCATACCAGTCATTTCACCCAGAACAGACAAGGGATTGTTAAGGGATAAAATTGGGATTGTTAAATCAAAAACAGCAAGGTATTACCAAAACATTTCAAACCCTGCCATACTATACCTGCGATTATACCTCTTATACACAATTTTCATGGAGAGGGGCTACCCATCTACGATAACATTGAGAGCAATAAAAACAACACTAGCAAACCAAAAATTTCCAAAGAAAAATTTGGTCACAGTAAAAAAAGGCTACCTCTTGTCCTACCATACCATCCAGTTTTTCAAACAACTCAACTATTAATCAACGAAACCCTAAAGCCATTTCTAGAACAACAAGTCTGTTTACATCAATTACAACCACAAATTGTATACTCAAGACATGAAAACTTACGTGATCTCATCATACGAACAAGAGACCCGATTCACACAAATCAACAATCAATCAACAATCACATACCTACATAACTACAGTAAAATACACCTACATGGACTAATTATAAAGCAAATTAAAGATTTTAAAATAATTTAAAATAGAAAGTCCACTTACCAACGAACTAATGTCACAGGAGAGACTACCACCATCTTTACGGAAACCAGCATATTATTACAAAAGCAACTATCTCACTTTGCTTTGATACCAATCACAGCTTGAAGCACCTCGTGTAAAATCTTGCAGCAACAGATCATCTGTCTCTTTTGCGACGACAAATCAAAGAAGAAGGAACAAGCCAATTGTGTATCATTACCAATTACTTTTTACCAACTTTCACCACCAGTTACTACTAGTTACTGATTAAAGAAGAAAACAACCAGGTATGAAATCATTAACATTTGATTACAAGTAAAATCACTGACTTTTGGATATTGAACACCATTACTGGAACGGCCATCTTGGTCACCAGAACATACAAAGAAATCAACTGCCAACCTGTCAATGGTCAACAAATAAAGAAAAGGGGCTACTAATTATTTTAAGAATAATCATTTAGAAATAGGGAATTGTTATGAAAAATTATTATATTTGCATTTTGATCTGATACTTGCAACGGAAACAACTCCCATTTGTCAACAGATTTATTCTTTGGCATTTCCCTTTGCGATTCGCTCCTCTGATGATCCAATCGTGGTGAAATATATAAGGGCAATGGCGTTTCGCTCCCCCTGGTCTGCCACGCAGCGTATCAGATCTCTTTAATTATTATGATTATTAATATTGAAATCTAAAAATGACAATTTCATACCACACGGACAATGGCCAATACCAATTGATGTCGCTATACTATATGCTATACTAAAATATAATGTAACAAAAACAAATATGATATAATATAATATAAATAATAGAATATGATTGAATTGAATACTATTATCAATACTATTAACTTGGCTATACGCTCAGTAAAAGATATCTTAGCTAAAATAATGATAGCTATATCACTATCTTTCACTATAATATAAATTTAAATTATCAACACAATATATACAAGATATGAGGAAAAAAGAACATTCAACAAACATTGCCTGGAAGACAATATTGATAACTACATCAGTTTTAAGATAGCCTAGATAATAATTTTAATATCAATTTGCATCATTTCAATTTGTCAATAATGCTATACTAGACAACAACTAATATTGTGTCTTTGCTGATATTACTTCCTGAAACTATGAGTCATCCGTTATGAATTTACCATGAACAATAAAAGAACCTACTTCAACCCACTGCACTTGAACCTATCATTAGAGAATACCCTATCACTCTCTAGTTTCATAACAATAAGACCAATTTACATCTAAAAAGATTTTTGTTTTGAGAACCAATACAGCAGATCAGCAATAAATAGTTCGGAATGATTTGAAACTTAACAGCAGTACAAGCATGTGTGAATATGTATTACCTGAGCTGTGTGACCACCTGAAATGAACAACAGTAATTCCTGGGACCAAATGGTATCCATGACAACAATATTGATTATTGCTATAACCTATGCCTACATCTGAACAGGTAGGTTAGAGATTATCAGATTATCTATATATAACAATATAATTAGTTACCTGAGCAGAGTGACCACTTCAAATTAATTTATGAGGAACAACTATACTGGGTCAATATGCTGTGCACACGTGCCGAATGACATCTCAAACAACTATAACATATCTAATCCTCATAAAGGAAGGCCATTCATACACTTCTGCCTGAATACCTGAGCTCAATGACCGTCTGGGGTATATAATTGGAATATCCTTGCTCGAATAGTAAACATAGCAACCATTATGTGTAACAATTTTAATTATAGATTTTTTAAATGTCCTATTCATTAGATTAAAATATAAAAACCTTTTTGTGAATAAAATGACCCTGACTGTGGTGTGCTCTGGGCGGGGGGAGAGAGCTAAGCCTTGATTGAATACGAAGAATGAATCTGTGATCTAAAATGCTGCTTGTTCTGAAAATCAAACCATGCATGTTGGATGGTGTAGTCTGCTCCCGTTTGTTGTGGAAATAACATTAGTTTATAGGTAAAACTAATTCGGTGTATCATTACCGTTGTAATATTGTAAAGAAGAACAGTAAGGACAATTCCTGCTCCCATGAAATCCATAAACAGCCAAATAATCAATGTTAAGCTGAAGGAAATCTCTCGCCATTTTTTAAAAAATAGTGGGAATTATGGAATGGTCTCTCTATTAATGGGGGATTTTTTGAAAATTTACGACAACCACCCCCCTCTGAAACGGCCCCTAAAAAGATTTTGGGACATAAAACAACAACACAATAGAAAATTATGTCAATCTACTGGAAGGGCAACAAAGAACTGTAACTTTGAAAAATGTGACCACATACATTCATAACAACTGTACCAGAAAGGTACATGGATCTTCATTTCAAATATTATATAATTATTATTTCAAATATTATATAATTATCATTACAAATACAAGTAAATATGAACCAAATTAACATTAGTTGACTAATAGTTTATACAAAGTGATGTATTTGGAACAGGACACACTCCAATTAATAATGATCAAAGAAAACCAGTAAATATTATGAAATCAATAATCTTAAAATCAATAGAGTAATCTATCATAAACTAATTTAGAACAGACCCAAGTAATGACACGCATAGCCACATTTATTTTAAATACACCATAGCGACATCTGGAGGCTACGCAGTTGACCTCTCCTGAAATTGAAAATTTACAACATTAATTGATACTAACAAAGAACAATTTACATCAAAAGAACCCCAAACTGTCCCAATAAGGATGTCGAGATTGGATAAATAGAATAAGTAGAAACAAATAATCATTCATTGGATTAACTGGTTTTCAGTGGGTATTAAGAAGTAATATACTGGAAATGCCTTTTCAAAACCTATAGCTGTAGCGTACGTCATTGTCTATTGTACATGTAATATGTGTTAACTTCCTGTAAATCTATTGTGAATAACCTGTTTTTTTGTAATTATTATAATTCTTAGCTATCGATCGTGAACATGTAACATTGGTCATGTCATAGAGGCTGTACAACCAATGCTATCTACATCTACATAATCATTCTAGCCATCCTTTACCTTAACCTTGGCCAACATCAAACTTTAATTAATTATCATTAATCGATACACAGCAATTCCTCTAGCGCTATCACGAGAAACTATGAGTAACGG
The DNA here is from genome assembly GCA_916610825.1 of Haliclystus octoradiatus. Lineage (NCBI taxonomy): Eukaryota > Metazoa > Cnidaria > Staurozoa > Stauromedusae > Haliclystidae > Haliclystus > Haliclystus octoradiatus. Next base: position 26,408,645 of record OU744448.1, read on the forward strand.
AGAAAACGTTTTATTTATTACTGTATTTCAATATCAATGTTTTGAAGTATTCACACAGATGATAAATATAGCAAGCTTTAATTACAGACTCCTTTGGGATTTCAGAGAATTTCCAATACAATGGTGTAGCGTAATGTGATTGTTTACAGTAAACATTACTTATTAGCTGTATTGCTGATCCACCAATATCAATCGTCAGGAAAGTTTAAGGTTTCGTCATTGTGCTGATCCACCAATATCAATCATCAGGAAAGTTTAAGGTTTCGTCATTGTTTTTTACTTGCAACCTTGTATTGTACTCAAAGTTTGTTCTTGTTATCAAAGCGGCTTTGCATAGTCAGCCACAAGCCACTTAGAAGTCAATTTGATGAAGAATTTGATGAAAAAAGTTTTGAAAGGGATGATAGATTTGCCGTAGTGATCACCTATGGTTTGAAAAGAAACACATGGATCCCGTCATAGAAAACACTCACATACGCTACAGACAACTCAAACACTCAATTCAAATACACATTAAAATTAGAGTTAAAGCGTCAATTAAACTTCTACACCACATTATTATATTTTCCATCAAATTTTCAAAATTCGCACTTGAAATAACCTTGCAGCAATTGTCTGCTGTAGTTTACAGATCATTGTTGAATATATTAAATCAGTACAAATAAATAAGATTAACAGTATAAAATTGATCAAAAACACTTTTGCCATTACGATTACAATCATCGTCATCCAATTATCTGGTTAATTCATGCCCCAACAATTACTGATCAAATCTCAAGTCAATTTCCATTCTGTGCAAGTGAGCTTAGCATACATCTATTAAAAATCAATAAATGTATATCCTGGGTGTGGATTGGGAATGGCGCATCATATTCACTAGCATCATACAAACATTCTACTGTGGAATGTTAGGAATCAGACAAATCGTAATATCACTACCCGAGTGTTAATCCATGGTTCCATCATAGAAATTGTCTTAATCGAGATCATGCGATTGTGCCACCTCCAATAAAATTGTCCAATCATTAGAATACCACAAACTTCTATAATTTGTCAAAATCACAATGGAAGTCATATACATTCAAATACATCCCTCTGAAGCACAAAGTTTTAGTATAGGTTTTCATTCAATAGACTTATGTATTTCTGAGATTGTTACCTTTGTAGTCATAAAAATGATTCAGCATTGCTTTAGTGATGATTAATAATATTTTTTTGAAATTTTGAAGCGTTTTCCTCATCGACTCTGTGTATTAATTGGAAGGGCATTGAGCACCCATTTCCCACAATAATTTTTGAACACAAATTTTGCGCATATTTTGTTTTTTATCCATAAGAACAATAAAATGAAGAATGCAATCCATCTTTCAAACTTTCATTTTCTTTTGGACTAGTCTATAAAACATGAGTGTAAATTTTTATACAATGATTGTGCTATTTGAAATATCAATCTATTATTCTGGTGAGTGAGCTTCGAGTCTGACGTTACAATCTAGTAACAGTATTCAAATTTAAGAATAGGTTGAAGACCACTTCGAAGATGTTTTTCATATATTGTTATAGAGCTTGTTGTAGTAACATCTAGACAATTTAGTAATTGACGTATAAGGATAGACAATGATGTGGTCCATCACAAGAAACAAAAGTCTTTTCTTCTGTATTTCTCGAGTTTGAGCTGTCTCCCTATTTTCTTGTTCTTTAAAACTATTTCTGCAGATATATACATCTCTAAAACATTGCAGTGTTGAGACAAGCAGTGATTGCACGATGCTCAATAGCCTAAATTGTTTCATGTTTGAGGATAATTATTCAAATGTTATAATTAGGATACGCTTTGTAATATTATATAATACTTCGTGGCATCAGTAGATTATAATTTTTCTATCGGAGAATTTGAGATTTTGCTAACAATAGTAGACTTCAATTGTGTAGGACTGTTGATTAGCAAAAACCTTCATTGGTCCCGCTGATTACCACCTGTGCCCGTCAGAAATTCCTGCAGATACAGATGGATTAATTATAAATTAATATTATAGTTGTACACGATTTATTAGTTGATGTTATTTGATCAAGATCTACCATGTAAAATAGATTTGGCATTTATAGTTATAAACTTACAAGATTATAGCTTGTCAGCTTTGACGAATTTAGTTTTGTTTTAATTTTACGTCTCGTTGTTCGTAATGATTTGTAATTAATACTCCTAAAGGCACGTTTAGGCAAAACGCGCAGTTAAGAGAAATCATTCGATAATCTAAGAGCAAAATATTTCATGAACACGGTTCTGTTTTCCTGGAAACTTCTTTTGGCACTCATTTGTAAGCCCACTAAATTTAGGCATTTAGCATTTATGAAGTCTTGTCAAACGGCTTTTTCTATCAACATAAATCGGTTGCAGTGACTAGTTTATAACCATTTAATGTCTTAATTTAAGCATTGAAAGAAACTGCATGAAAACTTTGAAAACCATGCTATAGTGTAGAAACTTCATTTCGCAGCTTTCACAATCCTCTTAGTGAATAGTTAATTAAGTTGTCATATTATAGCAGATAACATCGTTTGATTTATAAACTTCAATTCTGATTAAAGATTCAATTATTTCGATAAATGACTTAGCAGAGTATATTCCAATGATCAGAAGTTTGTGGATAGCAGACAAAAAGGCGGAGCTTTTACCATGAACGTGATAAATTGAAATATGTGGACAATTTTCAGAATTAAAAAAAACTAAAACGTTTCTGGTTATTTACATTTTTTAAAGTCTAAAATGCATGGAAATACTAAAGAAATTTTTCAAAACGAAAATCTCGTTGTAAAATCTATTTTTCTTTTCTCTGTATAGGAATTATTCTACTTCGGCCTAATTTATTTCTGCAATGTGTTAATTGCTTTTTATCCTGCAGTTATGGTCAATCAGAGTAGCCTTCTGGTATCGGTTTTATAAAAATAAAATAACATAAAATAAACATTTGCTGCTTTCGTATATGTTCCTCAAACCATTTTTCAAATTTCATTGAAACATTAATGATCAAATGTTACGTATGGTTATGATCTAATGAAAGGATCTAGCAAAAAAAATATTGATATAACTATCTAAGATAGAACAGCATCATTAACAATTAAAATTCATAAATAATATTGATTATAAATAATTAATAAGGTAAACTATATATTGCACTCTACTGCATGAACTAGATGAAATTAATTTGAACGACCTGCGCTCACCTGCTCTTTGAAAAGTGAGTTATGTGAATATTATAATTAGCAAACACAGCCTTTTAATTTTTCAACGCATAATAGTAACGATAATATTAAGGGATTACATCACTCTTGTGAGTGGGTTATCGGAATTTTGATCCACGAGTTCACTAACAACAAACGAGAAATCCATATCGTAAACGAGGCCGCCGAATCTGTCAATCCGATATTGTAAACGAGGCTGTCAAGATAAGAGTTAAATAGAAACAAAACTTAAAGGCGCACGCATCAGATAGATGTTCAAAATCACTACGAGAAAATAATAATTTTAGATGAGCATTTTTCTTATGCATATCATACAGTTGGTAGTTAATCAGAAATCAGAAAGTGATACCGTTTTACTACAAAGTTATAGTTATCTTTGTATTGCTCTATGGTAGAATTTAATTGCAAGGTGAACGACGTCTACTTGAAGGTTGTCTTCTACGAACTCGATTCCGTCGATTTCGTCTTCTTAACGATCGGCGACGCCTTCTTCGTGATGATCTGTTGCGTCGACGGCGTCTTCTTCGAGAAGCCCTACGTCTCCTCGATCTCCTCCAAAATGGATCATTATTATGTATTTCATCTTCTGTATTAATTTCTCCATCAACCAATTTTGCTGGAGTCATATCCAACAAGTCCCCACCGTTAATTTCTTCATCTTCTTGGATATTATCTGCTCCTTCCAATTCATATTCCTGATCATCAGCGGTTACCTTTCTATCTTCATCATTGTCTGCTGAAATATATTGAAAATGTAGAAATTTTTATCCATCTATAATGTATGATGAACCTACTCTTATATATGTCCAAAGATTTGACTACGCAACACATACTGATGCTTTTTAATGCCCTCCCACCGTCTGCATACCTGATAAAATATATGTAATACCATCCCTATCCTCTTTCACAGTGTTTTCTTTTCCTATTTTTAAAATGATTCAAGAAAATCGTTTTCAAAACGCCAATTTTGATCTCCAATAACAATGATTTTCTGCACAGTTTCAAAAATGGAAATATCTTTTTGTATTTTAGACTGCACAGGCATTTCATATATTGTATATGTAGTCGTAATGGGAATAAAATTATACATATACTAAATGATTATAAAAGGAATTTAGGATATAATATCTGTCAACAAACAAGGACTCCCGAATATGCTTGTTCCTGCTATAATAATAATATTAATAACTATTTAATATTTTTATTCCTTGAAACAACGTTTACACGACTTCATTAATAACCTAACAATAATCAATAACTCTCAATAAAAGGCGCAGAGACAGTGAAGACGCATACGTTGATGATTATCCAATCTTCTGTTGTCAGATGTAAGCATTTGCTGAGACCCCTCCCTCAACTAAGTAATCGTACTTTGGATGGTTCTTTACTTTTTTGCACCCAGATACATTTCAGTACTTTAGAACAGTGAAGTTTTGAACAATTTATTAAACATTATATACAGCTATTTTGTTATAGTATATAAACAGTGTATCTAGTGTTACAACTAACTAGACAACGACATATATAGGATCTTCTCTTGATTACTGATGCGAGGGAAATTTCAAAAGTATCAAGTCTGTTTATATCTTCTTGCGACCACAATTCTATGATTTTTGACATCCACATTCCAGCAATGCTATACAGAGAAGTCGTTGCCAAAAGAACGTATACCAAGCATCACAAACTAAAATTCCATCTTTTCCTATATTTATCGTAGAAAGTAAAGTTATTCAAAGAAATTGAGACGCCTAGCAGCTATCGAACGCAAGTGGTACAGAAAAATGAAAATGGGCGTTTCCTCACCCGAGGCATATAAGCTAACGGCATCCGATTATGAAAGAGCGAAATTCCGAAAAAGACCTATTTGATAAACCCTCTCTACAGAAGAGTTTTTCATTTATCAGTTCTAACCTTAAATTTGAAGCTTCTGTCCCATCTTTGAAGTCAACTGATGGTACTCACATTACGGAGGATTTTGGAAAAGCTATGGTTTAATTAATGATTACTTTTCTACTGTACAACTGATGATGGAATGCACTAGGTTTTGCAAGTCGTACTGAAGAAAATCAATCTATTAACTTCGTAGAATTTTTTTACGCAAAATTTGTTAAAATCTTACAACGACCTCCTCCAAAAACTGCACAGTCTCAAGATGGTTACCAAGCCTATTTTAATAATCAAGTGCAGATGAAATATCCATACCTTTTAGTTTATTGTTTAAACCTTCTTTATCTAAGCGACAGCTACCCCAAATTTGGAAATCTGCAATAGTTGTGCCTATTTACAAGAAGGATCCATCTAGTCTAAGAAAATTACAGACCTATTTCTCTAACTTGCATAGCTTATATGATGATGGGAAAGATTATTGCTCAAACGATTCTCTCTCATTTTCAAACTTACAAGTTGATTACCAATGAACAGTTTAAGTTTGTCCATCATAGATCTACGTGTACACAATTAGTTGCATTTCCATCAAAGTGGATTGAATCTATCAATAAAAAGCTACGTATTGATACTATTTACAGTGACATTCCACATTAATTTGACACTGTTTCACATCAGAAGTTATTGATTAAACTCGAGGCATACAGCATACACTTTCACAATGGAAATTGGATTTTTATTTTGTAGAACACAAAGTTTTTAAGTTGGTAGTTCAATATCCAAGCCAATACCTGTACCAAGTGGAGAATTCCTCAGGGTCCGTGCTGGGCCTGTTACTATTTATTATGGTCATTAATGATATTATATCATGCATTGAACCTGGCTGTGATATGAAACTCTTCGCAGATGATGCAAACTTTCAAGGTCAAGGGATGATGATAACATCAATGATATACTCGGTATTAATACGAAAAATATATTCAATTGGTGTGTATATTCAATACTTCGCAAATGCAAATATCTCTAAATACGAGTTATGTATTTTCCTTAGGGAATAAAAACTTTCCTTTTATAAAATAAAAAACTTTTATTTAATCGATAGCCACAAGTTAATCAGCGTCTCCAAAGTTCAATATCCGAAAATTTATTTAACAGAAAATTTAAAAATTATTGCACACTTTGCCCAACTCTCTGTCAAAGGCATCTTTACATCAAGCCATGAAGATTTATTGCTCCGGGCGTTTAAAGTTTACATCAGACACATTCTTGAAGCGAGTGCAGGCCGTTGCGCCGAAAGTCCGTTGCGCAATAAAGCGTTGCGCCGAAAACGTCATTCGGCGCAACGGACTTTCGGCGCCACGACCTTTCGGCGTATCGGACTTTCGGCGCAACGCCTGTAACCCTCTTGAAACTGCCGCTACTCTTATGGAGTCCACAGTTGGTGAAAGATATCGACGCCATCGAAAAAGTGCAACGAAAATTAACGAAATATTTATGCGCAGACTGTGATAGACTGAATATTTTAAATTTAGAATCACTAGGGATTCGAAAGATCAAACAAGATCTCTTCCTAGTATTCAAAATTTTAACGGTTTTAGTTGATATGCCAGCAACAGTATATTCAGATCAACAAAATACGGCCACCGTGGACACTCGAAGATGCTCCAATGCAAGCTAGTGCCACCCGTAGACATTGTGAAGAATTATTTTGCAATGAGAATTACTCGCTGGAGGAATTCATTACCTGATTCCCTAATCAGAATAAGTAATATGTACAATTTTCAAATAGAGCTAGATAAGCAAGATAATTTATCTAGTTCTTGCAAATACTATTAAACTAAATTTTAAATTTATAACTGGCCTTGTTAATGAGATGTACCTTGTAATAATAATTTAAATTCGGACGTTTAAAAATAGAAGCATGCTTTCCTTAATGTACGTGTCAGTTTTGGCAACACATACACATGCATACACAAACACACATAAAAATATCTAGGTCGATAGAAATTGAAACTTCACGAATTCTTCTGATTAACCAAATATGTCTGCTGGGACATATTGTCGACAGTCGATTCATAGAGGATATATCACAAATTATCAATTGCGAGTACTTAATACAATAATACAGAGAAAATATCCAAATTTTACGAGTTACTCTCATTCCATAATATCTCAAGTTTTCAACTTCACGCACTGACGCTAGATTGGGGCCTAATAAATTTTGAGAATGCAAATTGAGTTGAGGACCGTTATGGAATGATGCTATTTACGAGTATTTGTATACGATTATGTATTTTGGATTCACAATTACTAGTTTACGGATCACGAATAAATCGTCGGACGAGAGCCTTATACAGCCAATGTGGGGATTAACGGCGAATATGCAAGAATAATGTTTATTCCCTCTATATAATCTGGTACTGGTGTACTGATATTGATGAAAATATTTCTATGGTAATCTAGAGTATAATTGTTCGTAAGGCCAACGAAATTTGATTCATAGTTTCTCGTCAATTTTTTTCGAAAATTTTGGGAGTTTTTTTTTCATTTTCCATTATTAATTATTATTTTCTATAGAAAATTAAAATTTGAACAAATATACTACTTCATATTTTAAGCAGATAGTTCGCGGATTAGTATATACATGTCCCTAAAAAAAAGTCTCATTTGAGGCTATCAATGGAACGCTTTCGATCAAAAGCAAGATAGTAATGAATTTCAAGACTACAAGAAGTTATTGATTTAAACACAAACATAATCTCCTAAGAAGGTATTTTACCGGCGAGTTAACATGTTAAAATAGATGTTGCAACGCTCTAACTTTTTAATCGTTGCTTATATGTCCTATTTTGATAATAATACTGAATGAAATAATTGTAAATAATTTAATTTTCGGAGGCAAAATTGGACGCGGGCGCTGATGAGAAACTATAAATCAAATTTCGTTGGCCTAAATGTTAAACCATTACATCTGTACTGCTTGCTTACCTGATTTAATTTGACAGATGGCACTAAGCAGCAGCAATGTTAAGAGGAATATGCCTGTAAACTTTGTCATCGCCACCGCTTTAGCAAAAGAAAGATGAGACAAATTAGCCACTTCATCGAAAGGTTTCAAATAATAATATTGCCAACAAAATGCCTTACCGTTCTTATACTTCCAATAAGATGTATTTCCTATCCCAGTAAAGATTATATTTTAACATTCACCGCAGCGCAAATATGCAATTCTCATGCATACACATTCATGTCTCCTATGTTAGACTGTCATAGCATGATATGGAAGTTTATAGTAACGTGATCACAGCTGCAATGGAATGTTTACATAGTGTCTCCACCCAAATTCACATTCTATAATAGCACTAAAGAAAAGCTGGAAGTCGAAATGATACACAATTCATCATGTATGTTAATACAAATGACGAAATCACTGTTCGAATAATCGGATAGATGGCAATTGGGAGGTTTTCATGTAACTTGTGTTAGAATCTCGAGGGGTAACATATGTCGGCCGGCTATACGGGGACGTGCCAGTTTGGGGGATATTGCATATTCCAATAGAAAAAACTATCTTTTGTGTAGGATATTTTATAAACTTTGAGAAAAAATTTAAGTCGAGAAATTATTTTTAAATTGTTGTACCATTTTGGAGCATTTTCAAGTTCTCACATCTTATTCATAGCATTTACAGTTTTTGGAACTTTTTGGGTACCTCACGTTTTTCCAAAGTGCCAAACCGTGCATTTAGAGCTGGTGCTACCCCTCCCCTTGACCCTTGTGTCCTAGTCTGTAATTTTGATCTAAAGGGTTGGAACAAAGGCTCCCGGTATATACTATTAATTTTGATTAGTGGCTCTGAAAAGCGGATATTATAATGGTAGCTTAGGGATTTTGTCATGCAGCTAAAAATTAACGTTTAACCTATCAATCTATAATACTTCCTGAAAATAATTAGGTTTATCATAGTTGAAGGAGTAGAAAGGAAAGAAAATAGAGTGATGTATTTCATCATCAAAGTCATTTAACATATATATATATATATTGTATAAATGCGATCAATACAGTCAAACTTGGTTAATATCCCCTCTTTTAATGCCCCACCTTGCTTAATATCCCCACATTAAAATGATTTCCATTTTCCATTCTCCATACAAACTCTCATAATCCTACCTCGCTTAATATCCCACCTCGCTCAATGTCCCGCTTTTCATCCGTACCAGGGGGGGAGGGGGGATATTAAGCAAGTTTGACTGTATTATCGATTTCATGGTTTTCTTCGTGTATGAACAATGCAACACCTGCACTTGATCTAAACTATTTTTAATGTCTTTAAATGTCATCCGCATTAGTTTTGTGGTAGGCAAAATAAATAAGGTAAAACTTTAAATCAAAACCAATTCAGACCCAAAGAAAAGTTTTTGCATAAATTATACAATTAAGTCATTACTTAACAGTTGTATTTTTGTGAGTCTGTATGTAGGTGGAGTATGAAATCATTTTTAGATAAGTTCCTTGTATTCACTTCATTTGTTAAATATTTAGGAAGGTTATAGGTTATAGCAAGACAGCTGCTATGGATCCAGCGTTTCTAACATCTATGCTATGATGTTGGAGTCTGGTAGACATATACTTTTGGAAAAAGGGTTGATGTCTAAATATTGGAACACTATAGCACTTAATCTTTGATTTGCATTATGTAGATTATTGCCTAGCTATAGTCAGTATATAGCGGCAACGTACTTTCGCATCAAGAAATTATGAATCTTTGCAATCTTTTCAATTTTATCAATATAAATATCAACAATTTTTCAGCTAATTCATCGCGAAGCAAGAAGCTTTTCTAACGAATACAACTTTACGGTATACAGCGAAAAATGTAAACAAGAGTTTCAGACAAGTGATATCATTCAGTAGTATTAGAAACTTGTAACGAGTTAAGCAGCTACAATAAATTATATTACATCAAACCATGCTTTGTATTTCACAACAATTGGAAGTTCTATCAATAACTTCCATATCTGGATGTTCCTCTTCTTCTGCTAGCGGCACGACGGCGTGATGCTTTTCTACGGCGAGTAGATCGTCTACGTGTTGTAGACCTTCTACGAACGCTGCGCCTTCTTCTTCTTCCTGATTCACCGTAATCACGTCTCCTATAGTAGCTCGGTGCTGGAACAGGAGCGGGCTTTGCTGCACGTCTTCTTCCCCTACCCCAATGCCAGAAGGGATCATTGCGATGTGCATCTTCATCATCATCCTCTTCTTCAAGGTCATCATCATCATTTTGTCTCTGAATTTCACGGAAGAGTTCTTCGTCCTCATCATCATCTGTATCTCCTTCAGCTGCGTCGTTAGATCCATCGGTATCATTCTCTAAAGATTTTTCTTCGATCAAATCATCGGAAGAAATACTTCGATCATCTTCATCTTCGTCTATGTAGAAATTACAATATTACACAACATTATTCAATGAATAATGCTATGCATGTAAGAAATTCGGACAATATTCATACAATGCAGTAATTTTACGATGCCATTCTTAAAGGCTAATGTATAGACCCTTAGACTATCGTGTTGAGGATAAACAAACCCGGACATACCTACTCCAAAATCAAGTTTCTAAGTTTCAAGGTTATCATTCAAATTAAAAAATATCTTTAAAACATTCAATCAATCCTTCAAATATTCTTTTTCTAGATTTGCGGGACCTTTAACAACGTTACAGCAGCAGAACAAGATAAACATGCACAAATTATTTGATCTGCATAAGGCTTCATCACTATGTCTCGAATAAATATAATTAGGTTACAGCATCAGAAGCAGAAAACCATATGATAATTATTTGATCTGAACGGGAACTGTGTTTTTTTTAATTGTATGAATTGTTTGAATTGTTTACACGCGGCGATGAAAGGGTCAAATAAGGTAAGTCCTTTGGGTAGAATTTTTAGAAAATGGATCTCATAACGTTTTTATTTACGTCATATTGTTTCAGTGAGTTGATATTAGAAACGTTAATGTTGATACATAGCTTTTCAATAGTGTAAGATTTCACAAAATAAACACTAGCAAAACGATGCGAATTGAATATAAAGATAATGACAATCAGGGTTTCAATTACGATCTGGCTAGTTGTCTTTTAAACATGATGCTGTTTCTTACAAAATTAGATTCTATACTCCAATATTATATGTTATATAACTTCGAGGGTAAGAAATATCATCGACTCATCAACAGGAAAACAGTATAAAATATGCACAATTATCTTCAAATCGCCTTCTTTCAACGAAATTCTTTATAATAGCACATTGGAAAACGGTATGTGCAAATCAGGAAACCCGTTTTCGTAATTTATTGCCTTCGGAACACTCCTCTTGATTATAATTCAGATTTCATCGCAGTGAAAGCTCAAATCCGATATCGTGATGTCATATCTATGATGTTTGAAAATATTACTTTGAAAAAACTACTGTTTTATCCAAAATAATCCCTGAAGGTCAATAATGGCACTTAAGAACAAAGCTAATATAGTATTCTTTCTGAAAATTATATATTCGATTATACATACATGGTGTAATTCAATATTACATTGATCCTTTGCAACAACAAAGGATGATTTTTCTTTTAAATGGGAAAAACCATTGAAACTACAATTTGGTAGATGATATATTTGAGTCTGAAAATTGCATTGGCGTAATTTTTATTTCAATCTTGAATTTCCTAGTTGGTATATACTACCTTCAAAGAGCTGTTTTGGGCAAATCTCGCTTAGAAAAAAAGGACTGGATATAGCTTTCTGACGTAAAACTAAGAATACATTTATTTTTCTAGATGAGAAACGTATAGAGCTGTCACGCAATAATTTTCTTAATTTAATGCTACTCAGTAGCCTGACACGTAATTTTATTCTAGGCAAGGTTGAAGCCACCACCATATATACATTCATGCTATTCTCAAAACATCCAAATATTAAGTACAGCTGACGCAAGCGGTAATCTCTCAATTCGTTCCATACAAGCACTTGCTATTTTTAACAAACTGTTATGACTTTAGTACCTCATTTCGCTCGATTTAGGGAAAGATTTTAATAATTTTGGATTCCTAAATTTGTTAACGCAGCATCACATAATTTTGATAATGTTAAATTTTATTCTTACCCTATTTATTGCTTTTTAGTTTGACCGTAAAAATCTAAGCCTTCTATTCTGCTTCAAACTGTGATCACACATTCCATGTACTGAGAACAATAGCAACGCTTGGTGAATTGCTGTTCAGATTACTGTCCGGGGAACGATTTTTTGCGTGACATAAAGAAGCATAATCCCTTTCGACACATCACGAGCAAGCAAAATACGCATGTTTGAATCGAATATGAGGATTACTCTGCAGAGAGATGGGCCACCCGCTGTCTGTAACCTATGAACCACAAGCGCTGTTCAGTAAATGAATGATCGGGGAACAAAGTTGAACAATAATTGAAGGTGTTGTCATATTACAAAATCATTAAGGCAGTTAATAGAACAAAACTTAGAGAAATAGGAAGAGTACATATTAATCTTTTATCTCAGGCTTCTTCTAAATTCAAATTATATCGCCGCAATGATAAATAATTTGACATCAAAAATGAAATCGGGTAACAAAATTTATCACTTCCTTTTAAGACTTTTAAAAAATTTGAAAGTGATTCTATGGTTTTTTGTCATAAAACCAAATCTCTTTCTTCTCAGCGAGGTTTGGCCTGAAATTCCTAAGGTAATTTACACCAAAAAGGAAATTCCAAATAAAAAATAAAAAAATGCCATCGTAATTTTTAAACTGGAATGCAAGTGAATTGAGAGAAAATGGCAAGCAGTTTCTTTTGATAAGGTGTCATAGATCAAAACAAATAATGTAATGCTGAAATACGTAGAATGTAAGAAGTATTCGTGGAACATTAACCACGATAAAATTGAAGAAGAATCCACAAAAACAATGATAGTGACATTGTTTATTTAGGCCAACAACGAAAATCATGATACCTATTTCACCCTCCTAGCAACTATGCATAGATTGAGAAATGCATCGATATATCAATGTAATGTTGATAAATGATAGCGAACTCTACACTCATACAACTTCAATCAAAATACTTTCTTACCTGATCTTACAGTATAGGTCAAATTTAAGACAAGTACAGTCAATAACAGCGCCTTCCAAAATGTCATCATATTGCAGACCTTCAAGAAAACAATGATGTACATGATGTATAAATATGTTATGTTCATTATTCATTATTGTCATATTATAGGATATATTCCAAGACTATTGCTTTTCATAGTTCAGCCGTTATAGCCAGATTCGTAGCCTTTATTAACTATTTGATGATCAGATATACTAATACTTGAAATTTTAGACCTTCACTGAAGTTCATATCAAGATGAAGAAATGTGCTACACCAAATTCAAAAGAGGAGGTACACTTCATAGTACACTTGTATGATACAAAAGCCTTTTGATCGCTCAGACGTCTCCATACTACATTCCTTTTCACTAACATTGATGACTTACCGTTTTGCTTCGTCCTCGGTGAGCTATTTTTAATGTGTGCCAATATAAAGTATATCCTTAGCTTTAATGTTTTCTCTTCTTGCTCTAACTACAGAAATGTGACCATAGCTGCATCGGAATGTTGACAGTGTACACATCTACGAACAAATAGCTTTGGAAGTCGCTTCCATTGTGCTTCAAAATCCTACGTTGCTATTTAAGTTTTAGCAAACTTTAGTTCTAGGCAAAGTGGAAATCAAGCGGTATATTTCAAAGAGAAAATAATGCAACAATTAGCTTCTCACTGAATTACACCTGTAGCACGCACAAAATGGTACGCATAGAAGTTAAGCTGGCTAATGTTTTAGAAATGGGTGCATGGGTATGCTAAACCAGCTAGCAACTATCACCTAGCAAAAAGTAACTTGATCTACTTCTTTTGATAAATATTTTCTACTATCTATATACAAATGGAGCGTAACTCGCCGTTCCTGTCTGAATGTTGTCCTCTTTTCACGCATTTATTATCTCATGAAGTGTGATGATATCTAGTTCAAAATGATCGCAATAGTCCAAACAACGAGCTTTGCTAATATTTTTTTACATATTCGCCTTGCATAAAAAGATATAAAGAATTATCAACAAATATATCTGATATTTGCAGCCTTAGCTTTGATCCTTTTGTTGAGTGGGTAATTATACACCGTTGCCATGGTGCTGTGTTTGAATAGCGCCGCTATTGTTTTAGCCAAAATAAGCGATCGGCCCCATGAGGAAGCATTTAGCTAAATTCTGAATTGACATTTCTCCATAGAAACACACTGTTTAATGACTTAAGGAAAAATCGATTATCAAATTGCTTTCTTTTTTACTTCATTTTCGAATAGAAAGGAAATGTATATTTCAAACAGTTTAAATCTTGGTTTTTACGAAGAAAATCGTATTTAGATACTAGTTACTAACTGCTAGTTGGTTTCCCAATCAACCCTTCAGATATGATGAAGAATCCAATAGGGACGTACTAGCTGAAAAAATTCCGGTACATGAGATACCAATCTGAATACAGAAGTTTTCCCTGCAAAATAAATTTCGTTACCAAGTTGAATTTTTCTATCATTGCATATTGAAAAACTTATCACGATGGGTTTATATCAAACTTTTTCTCATTGCAAACTAAAAAAATTATGTCCTAAATATTTAAAAATTTATGAAAGATGTTCCTCAAATTTTTTGAAACAAAAAAAGATACTCTCATTTTCCCCAACCTGGACCGCCGAGAGAATATGGTAAGTGAGGTGATTGCTATGTAGCACGACCAATTTATAGGGCCCGCAGGTTGTACATTTTAATTGTGAATATTTCGCCAAAAATTTTAAAAGAGCGAAAACAAGTTTTTTATGAGGGATTATATTTACAAGAATCTCGAGGGCTCGAAAATTTTCTCTTTGGACCGTCCCCGTTTTACATTTATTCTTAATGCCTAATGGGACCACTTACATTGCGCATGTCTTGAAAACGTACCGCTTGCGATGTCTCAAAATCTCTCACATGTTTGAGAAGACAAAATGACGTCATCTGTTCTTGTTTTGAACAAGAAGAAAGAAATAATTGTTTAAAAATTTATATGCATTCTTAGATTATTTGAAAGAAGTAAAGTAAATTAAAATTTAATAAATTGTCATATAAGTAAAGTTAATTAATAAGATATAAAAATGTAATAAAACCTTCACGGTTAAACTAAGTTATTAAAACGGTTCCGTTAATGAGTGGTAGGATCTGATGGATCAAAACGAGTTGGAGCTTTCACGATTCGTCCATTGCGTGTTCTTTGCGATGCATCTGAGACGGTTTGCTCACTTGTTCTTAATTGTGCAATCACTAGAGCACGTGTCTGTATCAAATTTCGACCTGATTCAGTGCACACCTCAACGCGGCGAGAAGTGGCTGATTGTACATGTCCACGAATAGGACTATTTATGTCATTAATATTTCTAATCGCAACTCGCTCACCAACGTTTGGCTGAACAAGTGGAGCAATTATTTTTACGACGGCTTTAGCGGTGCGCTGATGATGTCCATTGATAATTTTATTTTCGATCAAAGCTGGAATTGGAGTTATGGGTTTACGACCCATTAACGCATGTAACGGAGAAGTTCCTATTGTGCGATGATAAGTAGTACGTAGTATATATAGCGTGCGTCTTAAACGATGTTTGTCATTTAAATGGTCCAAACGATGCCAACGACGCTTGAAAGTTCGATGGAATCGTTCTATCATACCGTTTGATTTTGCATAACGCGGTGCAGAATGTCGAATTCTAACACCCCATGATTTACAGAATAATTTGAAATCATCGGAAGTGAATTGTGGACCATTGTCACTCATGATTTCAAAAGTTGGGCCATGCATTGAAAAAATAGCCTCAAGCGCATCTATAATCTCAGAGGTTTTCTCTATTCGCAAAGGATATACTTCTGGAAAGCGGGGTCCATAGTCCACCACAGACAAAAATGTTGACCGCGATACGGTATCCGGTAATCGGTTCATCAGTTCTTTTGCCGGTTTATAAAGGATCTCGGATCCAAATGGTGCAAGACGTAGCATCATCCGCTTAAGTCGCGGTGGTATAGCACCTAACGGTTTAGTCCATATTGCTTCTAAAGGCTTATGATCAGTCCAAAATTTGCAAGTGCCACCGATAATAAACTGTCGGGATCGATTTGCTCCGAACACCATTGCTAACAATTCTCTTTCCATCTGTGAATATTTCTGCTCTGTATTCGTGAGCGCGTGACTGGCCGTTAACACAGGTTTCCACTCATTATCGTGCAGCTATAATAATACTGCACCTAAACCATAAGGGCTTGCATCGGAAAGAATTGCAGTTTCTGCATCTGGCGCATAAAACCACAAAGTTTTAGTTGCAGCACGACGTAAACATTCTTTGACAACAGTCCAAGCGTTATGAACAGCATCAACATTAAATTCGCCTTTCAAAATATCTCTTATTGCTTTGACGTGCGTAGATAAATCAGGCAGAAATTTCTGCATGTAATTAAGCATAACCAGAAGGCGCCGAGCCTCGGTTATGTTGTTAGGTGGTGACATGTCTAACGCTGCAGTAATTTTAGATGTATCTGGGGATATTCCACTAGCAGATATAGTATGCCCTAAATACATTAATTTATCCTGTGCTATTTTACATTTTGATTTATTTAGCTTAGCACCAATGGTTTTCAAACGAGCCATTACAATAGCTAATCGTTCGTCATGTTCTTTCCGGTCATCACCATACACTAATATGTCATCTATGTAGACACGACAGCCGGATAGATTCCATAAATGATCTGACATTGTGCGTTGGAAAGTCTCGGGTGCCTAACTGACACCGAATGGAAGTCGTAAATAACGATAATTACCGCGATGAGTGGCTATTGTAGTCAAACTCAGATGACCCTTCGTCTAATATTATTTGATTAAACCCTGATTCTAAATCGAGGGTAGAGAATATTGTTGCGCCATGTAAATTTGCGAAAACTGATTCCGCTGTAGGAATAACAAATCGTTCACGACTAATGCACTCATTCAATTTTCTAAAATTGCCGCAAATTTGTGGCTTTCCGTTCTTTCTCCGTGCAACTACGGTAGGTGATAGCCATTTAGTAGGGCCCGTCACTCGTTCAATAATTTTCATTTCTATCACTCTGTCTAGTTCCTCGGAAACAGGATTATGAAGCCTAAACGCTAATTTTCTGGCTCCTTGAATAACTGGACGACTATTATGTTTAATTGCGATTGTTGCAGCACCAATAGTTCCTAACGGCTCAACGGCATTTATTTCTACAGCAAACTCTGTAGGCAGCGATAAAGGCTGACCACCGAGCTCTAAATAATCGTGATACGCTAACAACGGGCATTTTAAATTATCTATTGTCTTAGCCGCAACATAAATAGATTTATGCTGTGGTGTTGCAGACAATTTTATTGTACCTTGTGCTGTAACACGAATTGGTTTACTGTTCCAAGGCCTGACATGGGCGTCTTTGAGGGAAATAAAATCCTTGGAATCTTTTAAATATTCGTTAGGCACCATTGTACATGTCGAGCCAGGGTCAATAAGAAATT
Source organism: Haliclystus octoradiatus (assembly GCA_916610825.1). NCBI lineage: Eukaryota > Metazoa > Cnidaria > Staurozoa > Stauromedusae > Haliclystidae > Haliclystus > Haliclystus octoradiatus. The sequence continues at coordinate 26,426,423 of OU744448.1, forward strand.
GTATTGGCTTACCTCTAGACCACAGCGTTTCATACGCCCTTTTGTCTGGCTTTGTAGAATCTACTGCAAATGAGCTGTCATCAGTGTCAGAACTGTCAGTGTGCAACGCAGCTGCTCGTGGCTTACGTTTGTAGTCCGATTTTCTGCCTTTTCTTTTGTCAATCCTTTTAGATTCTTTTTCAAATGATCTTTTATCTTTGCTACTCTTTGATCTGCAGACAATTGCAAAATGATTTTTACGATCACTATTCGTGCAGGTTTTTCCGTAAGCAGGGCACTTTCCGTATATATGCTGTCTACCGCAGTATCTACAATTGTCAGATGTCGTTGCGGCAGCCAAATCTGTCACAATAACTGGTTTTACAGTCTCGAATGTAGATATTAGCTTAGTACATTCTGCAATTGTCAGAGTATCTACATTCGGCTGCATGATAAGTCTTTTTGCGTCTTCAGAGTTTAGTCCTCGTATTAGTAAATCTCGTAATAATAACTCTCCCGTAAGCGTCGCATCCGTGTATCCCGTCTCCTCGTACACAGAACGTAATGACTGTAGAAATTCGTGAATGGGTTGATCAGTCCCTAGTTTTAAATCTAATAACTTGCATCTATAACTGAGATGTCTTCTTTGTGGTTTTAACACAGTTACCAATCAAGACAAAATGTTGTCTACTGTTTCGGGCGTGTCAGCCGTAAACGTGATATTTGTTTGTGCAAACTTTGTAAAATCTTCACCAGCCACGTTACATAAAATCGCGACTTGCTTTGCTAGAGTTTTCAGATCTAAATCAGTTGCAACCATGTAAATATTGAACATAGACTTCCAATTTGTAAATTTGTCATACGCATTGTGTTGTTTGGCGTTGAAAAATTCCGGTAGCTTTCCACGGAATTGTGCCATAATCATACACAGTATAATAATACTTAAAAATATATCCTATCAACTGTGCCAATGTTGAGCTTCGAGTCTCAATCCAAATGCTGTGTATGATAGATCATAGATAAAGACACAGATAATAGAAATGTTTCATAATAACTTTAAGATAAGCTCGTTATTTTGTAAAACGTACCCACTCGGTAACTGCGGCATTTCTTGTATTGCCACAGTAAAATACGAGGTTAAATAAATAAAATGAATGAATGAATGAATGAAGATGTATATTCATATATAATCGCGTGTTCTTCGCATCGCATACTTCACATTATAATTCTAGAATCAATGTCTTACATATTTAATTAAGAGGCTGAGAATCGAAATGAGGCACAAAATATTAATTATAAATACTAGTATATTTTGCTTAAGAATGATCATATTTTTGCGTGATTTGTGTGACGCACGCGATGGCTCGATTATTGGCACTAAGTGTAATTTAAATTCACTGTTTGGTGCCGTTGCTCAGATGTGGGGACGACCCAAACTATCCTGCCAAATTGTGTTTATATGGAGAATCTCTCAATCACCAAAATGGAATCTCGCTGCTCATCTGGTGATATCTCACCTGGATTGGCTAGCCACGCAACCACACATAAGCGCACTGCTGTAGAACAATCGAGAACAATGGTGTATGTTGATCTCACTCAAAGGAGTCGCCTCTTTTTCGAAACTGAACCTGTGAAGGAAAAAAGTTCAAAATGTAACATATTTGTTCGATGTTGCCATATGGCAAGAGTGGGATTTTGTGGAACTCGAAAAAACACTATACTTACCATGTTAAATTTGTGATTATTCTGCTTCAGTTATCCTCGCTTTCAGGAGCGATCGAGCCTCCAAATCGATTGAATTGGCCTACATTTTTATGAAAATGGATTACACGAGCATAATAGTGAAGTCAAGGAATACTCTGTATAGTCTAACAATACAAAACAGGTGAAATTATAGTCGTGCAGCATAAATCAATCAATGCAATATAAATTATGATATGACACTCCAATTAAGGATAAAGTTGGCTTCCTAAATGTCCTGTCAGTAAGACAAATTTTTTATAGTATTGTAAAATGAAGTACTAAAGTTTTTAAACATTTCGACGGCTTTGTATCGAGTTTATCTCTAAAAAATTGTACGTGACACTGATAATCACATCAGTTTTTGTTACATGAAGTTTGATAGAGGAATGTAATCTCACATTTCCCATTAAAAACATGCGCCTAAGCGTCTCTCACAAGAGTTCACAACCTAAGTCGATGTTATGTTGATCATCGTGTGAATTCTTCGATAGCTGCCATGAAATATGAAAGGCAAAAATGTTATACTACGACCAAAGAAATAGGAGCAACCTATTTTATTACTGGTAGAATAATGATAGACAATGGAAAGTGGTATTTGAATTTGTTATGGAGTAGATTTTTTTTCGTAAAGATGCATATTCTGTTTGCCGATGTATAATAATATTTATTAGTATAAATGTACATCCATTAATAATATTATTATGAATTGAATAAATAAAATTTTATAATTAGCCTTGAGCTGATTTATTAATTCGAGAACAATAGAAATTACACAACTTATTGTTATGCACGCAAAGTGGAATATATTGAATTAAAAATTCATTAGATTATTTAATACGATTGAAATCGCCAACAGCTCATGTCAACGTGGAAATATTTAAAAGATAATAATAGTATTGGGCTGTAATAAACTAGCTTGTTTCTCGGTAGCTCTATATAAGTGAAGTCAAGAACAGCTTCTTGAACAAATGATTTTTATAAAAAGCCCTTAACAATTATAACCATCAATAATTATGACAGCATACGTTATTTAATTCATTTAACTTAATTCAATTTATTACCACATCTAATTCTAACATATCTTCAAGTTTACTCTCGTAGCATCAATTACAATAATTACAAGAAGTGTTTCTTTTGTTTAAGCACATGGATTTTCTTCGATATATTCCATAAGATTCCACCAACATTCAATAGAAAATAAAACGCTGAACATTCAACATCTCACAGAGATTCACAATGTATAAGTTAATTTGAACAAATACATTTTCTCTTATTCAATTGTCCTATTAACTTTAAATACATTTATGGTTTAATTGAATAAGTCTGCAACAGCTGACTCTTCTCATACTATCAATTAAGTGTCACATGCTAACTAGCACTATAATAGTTAACTTTTCATACCAGTAGAAAACGTTTTCATAATTGTGTGACATTCGTATGAGAAGGTACACTGTGAAAATGACGTGGATATCAATATGCTTTATTCTTGCTATATCATTGACTTACGCATTTTCAAAACCATTTAATCCAGGTAAGTCAATATTGAATAGTCTTTTAATCATTATTTTCATCTTCATTTATAGAAATTAGGAAAATGCAACTAAGTCAAATGTGAAAACATGTTTGATTAATATCTTGGGAAATGTGGAATACCTATTCTTTTCTCATCGCTGTGCGTCTTAGAATTAATAACAGATTTTCATTCTTCCAATATTATTATGTGCTGTATATATGCATGCAATAAGTATACTTCAAGTTTACTAGTTCAATTGAGATCAAATAAATACATTACTAAATATATTACTTGAATAGAGCAAACCTTTTGAAAAAAAGAGAATTTTCTATCAGTGAACGGCAAACGAATTAATCAGAGGGAAAAAAGTAGATTCATGTACACTCCAATGTACAGAGTCTGATCCAGACCGAGTTTGATTTGTATATTATCTTTGTTATTTCGGCTCAAAATCAAAATTAGAATCAAAATGATACTTCTACTCATCTGATATAAAAAGTTATTTAACAAAGAATGGAGATTTTAATCTAACCCATTACTATTGTTGATTTACAAAGTGAGTGTACATTTGGTTGTTTGCAACCCAGTCATTTTCATTTCGATGAACAAATAGAGAAGGCGAAATGACCGCAAACTTAGCTAACTAAATCACATGTTAATCTATTATGTATACTGAACTCATATAGTCAATGGCTGTTAAATTTCACATACGACTATTTCCAAATCATTGAAAATTAAACCATGAAAGATATATATCATATATATAGAATCAGGGAAGCAAATTAAAGTTTCGGACTTGTGAGATTTATTGAAAAAATAGATGTTTTTCACACGCTGCCAACGAGTACCTCGAGAATCATTTGAAGAAAAGAATGATAACCTGCAGGGTGATTTATTTGGAAAAGACCGTGACCGTTGGATGTATTATCATACCACACTAACATGGCCGATGCGAAAGGGCTCTATTAACCTAGAAACATAGTCACATTCCATTTGCAAAATATTATATTGCTATATATAAAATATGGATATATAGTAGGTAATTTTTCAAGGGCCGTAGTTTATGATCTATTGTATATGTAATTAAATCATAACATTTTGCTACAGTTCATACTATTTTGAATCTCCATTATAGATGATATTTTTGATTTCGACGAAACTGTTGGGAAAGCTCATCACAATTCTCCATTATCTGAGGAAAGCAAAAGGGTAACTTCAGGGAGTCGTAGGTTAATCAAAGATAACGAAGATGATGATGATGACGATGATATTGAAGATGACTCTCATGATGGAAATGGAAGTAAACATAAGCAGCACCATCATGATATGGCAGGTAATTTATTCAAATTAATAATGCTTGTTATAATGATAATACTAATAATAAATTTCAAACCATGCTTGAATTGTCGCATTAAATATCTTGTTATATAATTTATATAATAATGGTAACTAATTTACTTTCTTACTTATTATCCTCTTTCTGCTCTTCACGGAAGTTACAAAATATCCCAAAAGTAATGATATTCACATATAAATTACGTAAAATCATTGTGTCTATTATATAGAACTTATAGCTATCTATTTCTACTTCAATTCTTCACCGTAATTATATATAAGCATTGATAGTTTTATTAATTTGTGCATGAACAATTTGAAATAATTTAATCTGAACTGATAACTTATAATAATGATTATCATTCACTTTTAAGGTGATCCATATGAGCCTGAGATAGTTCCAAGAACACAAGGAGTTTCATTGACAGATAGAATTGAAAGAGCCAACGAAGGTGAGGACGTTTTATAGACAACTATCAAATCACTAAAAGACGGAAAGTGCAGGAATTGCATTTTAAAGAAAGGGATAGCAAGGGGTATAACCATCAGGTATCCCCAAATTGAACTCCATATTAAGTGGCAGATTGGGTTTATAGGTGTGTAGCTACGACATTTATTTCGCATTCGTTTTGAAGTCGATTCGTATAAACCCCCATGGGAAAATCTTCTAATAAATTTTGAAATTCAAAGATCATATATTTACAAGATACTATTCAATGCAAACAGCCAACTTTTTATATGAAATATCCAATCGTGAATTATAAGGTCATTATTATCGAATTAAAGAAATACTTTCTTTAAAATCAATTCCACAATATACGAAAGGTATCGGTTTGAACCATAGAGATAAATAGACTGCTAATTTGTGACATCGCACGCATTTACAATGGGGAATCAAAAATCTGCATGATGGCTGACAATTGTGATCGAGCGTGCGTTTTGAGATCTCTTTTATTACTTGTAAATGTATGTGAAATATCGCATGTTTTATCGCTCTGACGGTACCAAAACTATTGATTATTCCTTTATGTGCATTACTACACATTAGTTCCCTATTTTAATTGCAAATGCGTACTATATAGAAGCAGCTTTCTTAATTTAATGCGATATTTTGTTTTGTATCAACGAGTGGAGTTTTGCCAAATTATTTAAAACTTTTGAACATCAATAAGGTGAATACAACATCATGGCACAATTTCATTTATTCTAGTACTTTGCGAATACGTTTTTATCTATTCAAAGTCATTTTGTTTGTTGACCATTTTTTGTTGTTGCTGTTTTACCTATAGTCGGAAATTACTCAAACATAGACAATTAATAAAACAGTAATAAACAAATAAATGCAGGCTTAATTTTACGTAAAATATATTCCAGTTACGATGTCCCTTAGTTTTGAAGAAGAAATTATTTTAATTCGTGCCTACTATTCAAAATCAATTCCAAAATACACACAACTCTTCATGTTTTGGTCGCAATCGTCAGCCATTATAGATCCCCATGATAGATACGCTTTTCTTTAAGGTCTGTCAATGGGTCAATGGCATTAGCAGTCTAGTAAGTCTGTGATTTGATCCATATTTTGTCATGTCAAAAACATGCTTGAAACGTTTTTCAATTATTAATTATGTACCCTATGATTCATATCTGTATAAAAAGTATTTCGATTAAGCGGAGAACAATATGGAAAAGAACGTGAAGGATTAATTGAAATTTTAGTGAAACAAAAATTGACATATATATATATATAATCTAATATCGCAGCTTGATGTAGATATTTCTTTGGTTCTTCTCTTAATAAATCCAAAAGATTGAACCCGTTAAAATTATTTTATCAACTATCCCGGAGTATTAGTCGAAACCAACTAGGGTACTATTCGATGATCTGCATTCTGATTGGTTGCTCCATCATTCACTATTTTCTCACAGTGAATGCTGGCAAGTGCCCTCACAAATTCCAAAAATTAAAGAAGCGATTCGCAAATGTTTTTAAATCAAAATTTTATACGAATTACGAGAGTAAATTATAATTTCCGTCCCCGAGAAAACAAAACAAGTAACAAAATATGAAATAAAGTTGTTCTATGGTAAGCTATGCATATACAATTTTAATCGTATTTAACAATCTTCTCGCAACTCTTCGCTACTTTATTGCAGATATAAATTAGTACGCTGGTCAGCTAAAGTTTGTAAACAACCAAACTTTATATTACAAACTGCAAACATTTATGTATTTTTAAATACTCAATAGTTACGTCCTCAAGTTTTCTATTTTGTGGGGCTTTACTTTGTAGCCATTATTAATATCCACTGTTCAATTTTAAAAATTAAATCTGAATCAAGTCAAATCAAAATTCGTCCTCCAAATCACAACGCTGTAGTCGTCATGGATGCCTTTGATTGACGGCTGTATTTTTGAATTTATTATGCAATGAGCAGATACATAGTTGACAATCAGACGACTCGCCCTTGTTGTCTACCGTCCTGAATAGTCACCTCGGTGGACCTCGATGACTATTAGACGGTAGCCAACTCGTGCTCGTTGTTCAATTGTTAAATAATTATGAAATTATATACCTATAGGTTATATATAAAATGAAAGGACAATACTGGAATTGAAAAACTATTTATTTGAAGTAGAATATTTTCCATTTCTTTTATTCAATTATATGTACATTGATTAACCATGATTAACTGCTTCCACAGGATCAAGGATTAGATTGGAAGAAGGAGACATTGCCCCATCAAAGTCTAACAACAAAAGAGTCGTGACAAATGTTAATAGTGAAAAATGGCCTAGTGGGGTGATTCCATATACCTTCGAGGCTTCCTATCGTAAGTCATAGAAGTGTGCTTATCGAATATGTATGAATGTTACCTTATTGTGTCATAGTTTGTGTTAAAGACTTCCAGCATTTGACGAACTGTGTGATTAAGGAAACCTAATAATTCAAGTCTTCTTTTTGAGATCTATATAAGGTTTTCCACGGTATTAGGTTGTATATATGGCCGAGAACAACAGAATGCTGCGCGAAATTTTCGATCATCTTCAAAGTCATTCTCGAAACAGCTCAACACTTTTCTCATCAATGTTGCGCATCTGGGGGTAGCAAAATGAACGTAACATCTGCTCAACATCCACTCTACAATATTGAGCGGTGCACTTGTAGAGCGGATGTTGTGTGGGATGGCTAAATGAATTCAACAGGTGCTCTTCACGAGTTCTACATCGATGCTCTGCCAATTTAGTTCAAATTCTAGGCTCATTTAGCCTGGTGATATTAAAACATCAAGCTGATGCTAGTAACTTGTAATCAAATACTGCAATCCAAATATACCTCAGTCATTTTAACGAAAGATGATGCTATTTGAATACTATTAGCACCATTCGGCATGCTACGGCACAAAAGTTTCATAATAGTAATAAATAATCAGCTTCCAATCTTTCACAATGTATAAGTTGAAGTATCCACGCAAGAGTTGTGTATAATATATATGTTTGCTTTTATTATCAGCTTATAAAAGTGCTGTGTTGAAAGGAATGCGTACTCTTGAAGGAGCAACTTGCTTGACATTCAGGGAAAAAACATCAAGCGATGCTAATTCGATTAAGATCATCATAGGAGGCGGGTAAGTTACAAAAATCAATATTTCTTCCTACAGAAATTATATTTAATTGATCATATCCTCTGTATATGTACTGTATGATGTTAGCGTTGGCGCGTTCTCACCTTGAAATTCTCTAAATCAATATCAATATGCAGTGAATATATATAGATCACGAGGATCATCCAATTACAATAATATTTCCATACCATGATTCAAACTTGAGTCTATATATCTGGAATATGAGGATACATCAATTAAGTCAACATGAATAGGTTATTAGGATTTGGCAGTATTGCAAGAGGATTTTCAAATTAATGAGGTCTTATACAAGCTGCCTTTATAAATCTTAGAACAATACGGAGATACGTTCTAGATGAAGGCACGCACAGCCTATTCGATCATCTCTGCTTTCGAAGTAAGTTTGAAATAACTTTTGACTGCTACTAAATTCAGGTGTTGGTCTTACGTCGGTTTACAAGGAGGACAACAAGAAGTATCTATAGACAATGGCTGTCAGTGGGAATCGACTGTGATCCATGAATTGATGCATGCAATTGGTTTTTCGCACGAACAGAACCGACCAGATCGTGACTTATACCTCACTGTTAATTTTGGGAATGTAAAAGATGGTATTTATATATTGAATTTTCATCATATTATGGCGTTTTTGAAAGGGGAATTGGATCACTAACGATGAAACTATCCATTAACAATGCGATTTTAGAATAAGGATTAGTTCCATTACTGAACATCCTTATGAATCAGAATTACTGAGAAGTATTACCACTTGAGAAATCGTTCAACGATCATGTGCTCAGATTCAACTTAATATTATATGCATTATTATAGTTTGAAACTGTCGAGACTTCCCAACATATATGTTGAGAAAAGATTAAGGCAATTCGGAGACGTAAACTTGCAAAATTGTGGAGTTCTGAAGGTGTCGAATAACAAGGGTCCATTTGAGCGTCTACCATGTCCAATTTTCGGGCAAAATTACCAAATACTATTCCACACACAATTGCTTTTATGATATTAAAGTGCACATGACACAAACAATTTTTAACATAGACTCGAGTAGCTGAAGCTTAATGATGAAGAATGATGACAATGATCTCTTAGTTTGAAAGCGTATAAGCAGAGATATTCAATGTTGAATCTACCCTATTTTCGATCAGTCACTTTTTCCAGACTCGGAACGATAGTAAGAATGACAAGATAGCTTACAATAGGAAAAAGCACAAACGATAACTTTAAAATATCGTATCTCCATTCACGCGGAATTAAAAATTTCTAACGTCCAAGTCAGCTATGCCTGCACCTTTGATACACCTTTCTGCTTGAAACGACTTCATTTAACTGAGAAACACACGATATACGAGGATATTTACTAGTTGAAATAGCGTTTTCTGAAGAAAAAGGCTCAAACACCTGACAGACACTTGTCTCAGATTGGGGTGATGTGTATACGTAAAACAGCGGGTGTGCTATCCAAACCGCAGGCCGCGGAGGATGATAAACACATTTTTGACAGAAAAAAACAAATCCAACAACTAAAAACCCTTGTATTTCATGTAGTTCTCAATAGATTTTATTTCTTTCAAGCAGAAAAGGTGTCCTACAAACTTTTGATTTCTTTCGAAAGGAGGTACGATTAAGCTTTGACTGTCGTTCCCAGTTTAGAAATCAGTGAATGATCGTAAATAGTGTAGATTCAACATTGAATATCTCATTGCTTATACGCGTTCAAGCTAAGAAATCATTGTCATCCTTTTTGATCATATATTTTCAGCTACCCGAATCTATATTAAAAATTGTTCGTGTCATGTGCACTTTAACAAGATTCCCATAAGTTAGTGAAGAATTAACTTGCATCAGAATCTGCAACTTGATTTGAATCAAATTAATGCTCCTAGAATGAGTGAATATAGAAATGGTAATCGAAGTGACATCTTTCAACAATAACCATCTTTTGATAGGAAAATCTCATAATTTCGATAAGAAGTCTGCCGCAACAACTGCCACATATGCAGGATATGATTACAAAAGTATTATGCATTATGGTGCATATGATTTTTCCAAAAATGGTCAAAGAACAATGGAAGCAAAATCTGATCCATCAATGGTCCTTGGAGGAGATTACATGACCGCAGAAGATGTTCTTGAAATAAATAAAGCATACACATGCTCTAGTAAGTAATTACTTCACCTTCCTTACTACAATTTTTCCAAGTAAATTTCAGACATTTCAAATTCAATTTAAGACTATTTCATGTCAATTTCCGACAGTTCTGACTCAATTTCAGAAATTTGGTTATCTGTCTGAAATGAATTTCAGACAGATAGTTACTTTACATGCAACTTCCAATTTTATATATAGCTATATTTGGACTATATTAGGACTTGAATGAATACGGATAATGCGGATAGAAGGAACATATTTAACTCATCGGAAGCAGGAGGATGGCGTAGATTGGCGGAGATTAGCGAGGATCTATTATAAAGTATGAAATGCCTGATGCAGGCGGAAAAGTAACTTATGCCCTGCCAATCTCCATCAATCCCTGCCATCCTCCAGCTACCGCTGATTTAAATTTGTTGCCTCTACTTGCCTTCGAGCATGTATTTTTTATAATTAACTTCACGATTGACAGATACGTATGAAATCGGCAGTTGTTAAAGTATTTAACGGTTTGAATTTCATTTGGATATTTCTGAAATCGAATTGGAAATTTCTGAAATTCACTTGGAAATTTCTGAAGTTAAATTGCATATTTTTGAAATTCACTTGAAAATTTTGGAAATTCACCTGAAAATTTCTGATATTCACTCGAACATTTCTAAATTTCACTTGAAAAAGAAGTAGCAATGAAAATGTTGTACAACTATCTTGCGTCTGTTCAACACATAAGGAGTGAAACTTTATAAAATAAAATACATATAAGACAATATAATAAAAGGAGTCAAATACTACACATTCATAATTGTGACTCCTTTTATTATATTTAGCTCTGTCAAATGATATTGAGCACTATTTTTTGCTATTAGATAATGAGGGATTACATCTCGGCGGCCTCCTTTTTGATATGGATTTCTCGTTTGTTGTTAATGAACTCGTGGGTCTAAATTTCGATGGCCCACGAACAAAGAATGATGTAATCATTTTAATAATCATGTAACATAACCTCTGTCTGGAATATCAATTATCTCTCATCAATTTCACTACAACAATGATTTTTCTTCTAATTTAATGGGTCATTGATTTTTCGTTAAATACAATTGGAATGAAATTCTTACGAATATCATTTCAAAATATGACGCAAAGATTTCAACATAATTGTTTTTCAAACATATGTGCAATATTAAAATAAAATAAGAGTTACATTTAAATATAGCAAGTCCCAAGTTGTTACTTTTTGAATTTATCAATTTGAATTTTTAATTACGGAGTATACATTTAATTTGATTTTGAAAAAATAATCCATCTGTCGCAGCTTGTCGCCATTTTCAAAGCACATAAAAACGTGCAGGTATAGGTCTATAACCGCACACGTACGGGTATAGACCTATACCTGCACGCTTTTAGTGGTTGCCATGGAATCTCGTGGGTTGTCTTGATATAACTGCTAAACACGTGGTACAAATCCACCAATCGTGACTCGAGTTTTTTTCAAGTGATTATTAATATCTAATATATAAGACAATATAGATATTCATGAACAATTGTTGGTAATAATCAATTCTCAAGAGAATAATTTAATTATAGAAAGTTTGATGACGAATGTCCTCTACTTTATTGTTTCTTACTAGACCAAACCCAATTTGTACAGTTTCTAATTTTAAAAATTAATTTTATAGTATATAGAATGTTTGCAAGTAAAATCATATAGCAAATCATGATCAGATATATATATGTTTGACTAACCGATTTGAATTTCCAAGACAGTGAGTAGATAAAATACAAATTCAGGCAAAAACTCATCTACGAAATATATCCAACTCCATATTGCTCCTGTATCACAACACATAAGAGCACCAACCGTTGTTATTCGTTTTCCGCTAAATATCCTGAAATGAAGTTGCACTTTTATAACATATTTTTATCAACCTTATTCGATATAGTGTTATATAGGAAACAATATTTTATAGTTAGAATATTAAAAGACCATTTGAGCATTATGGAATCAAATAAAAATATACTGTTAAAATATATGCCGCAAAGATTAAAGGGAGATCCAGACATTTATTTTGACAATGGCATTGATAAGGATTGATTGTTCTCAATATAAATTCAATCATTTATTTTCATAAAAGCTATCCTCAAAAATAGTGCAGATACTAAGGAAGAAGTATCTCTGCGATATCAAGCATGTAGTACTTATTATATAATTATCAGTGGTATACAGGATTTTCCACGGCTGAATAAGCCGTATTCGAAAAACATCATATTTCGCACAAAGAAATAATATTAGTTTTACACATGAAAATAACACATTTACACCGATCTTTGAGCAGACCATTAGTTGTTGTAACAACAACTTTTTTTTCTGTTCCATTAAAATTTAAAAATTTTCAATGTGGAAAATTGGAAATTTGAGATGGAACCCTTGGAGAGGGTTGAATTTTCTGTCAAAGATATGAGTTTAGCCGCCATAAATGATGTTCATTCACGATATTTACATTATAAAGCTTTACTGCATGGCATTAATGTTGGAATGACAGCTGAAATAGAATCACATTAAAAGAAGTTACAATTGAAACTGCACGTGTTGCTTACTTTGCTAGACTTCACTATCTATCAAAGAGACTCAGCATAGCATTAGTGGTTTTATTTTTTTAAATAATAAAGACAATAACACTTTATGGAGGCTAGGAGATATGAATTAATTTATTTCGTATTCAAGTCGACAGATTACTTACTTTCAGAGCTTTATTCGCGAGATCTCGACTCGAACGTTAGAAAAATAAATCTTACAACTCAACGCAACATTGAAGTATTCTCTATCTAATATGCAAATTTCAGCAATTGCTCTGAACTCATTATGAGAAACATTTATTAAGAAATAGACTTAGTATAGGTGATTAACATCAGATACAGGACATCGATTGCTAGTTAGTTCCTACTCGAATTCAAAGTGCCATTCAGCGCTGTTTTAATATACTCACTAAATGTATTATCTATTATTGTAGTTTCTCTTGTTAATGGTAAATGGACAGAATGGTCTTCTCCTGGTAGATGTTCTGCTTCATGTGGTCCTGGTAATGCAGTTCGAACGCGATCCTGTTCTTTACCAGCACCATCAGGTGGTGGAGCTGACTGTATCGGAGAAAGCACCAAGACAGAAGCATGCAGCGATGGAACATGTCCGGTACCTGTTGTTGTTGTTCCTGGAGGTATGACATGGTAAATTTGTGAGGTCGCTAATTATCTAAACTGTTTAATATTCCATATTCTTTTAAATTAGACCGAGAAATACTTGAATAGCTACGTTTCGAAAATAAAAACACCCCAGAATAGACGCATCGTTTCATATGTATATCAGTAATTTCAGTACGTTAATCAAGTTTTCTTGATCATTATGCAAAAACAATGTTTGTGTAGACACGGTACTTTTGATGCACGCTTGACGAATTGGTTCAAACAATTGTCTGTTCTCTTTCATTCGCATTGGTATGCTAAGAATAACAAGAAAATTTATGCATCATTTCATTTCTTTTATTTTCAATTACATGATGGTTTCAGGTGACTTGGCCTGTTCATTCGAAGATGATATGTGTGGATGGCAATCAAATATTGGCTCCTCGCCATACATTATGGAATTTATAAGAAATCGTGGTAGAACACCCAGTGGTAAAACAGGTCCAAGGGAAGATGCAAATGGGAACAAAAATGGTATGCCAAAATAAAGTAACACGCGTTAAATTTGAATGGTCTACATGCAGCTTCTATTACTGCATCTGCAATATGCCAGAGACAAAATTGTCCGAAGTCTTCTACATAGACACCCTTCTTTAGTCTAGCTTCATATTTAGCCACGGAAACACAAATCGGAGGGAGGCATTTGAATGTGTATTTAGCACAAGATGAGTTTGACAATAAATGACATGAATAATTGAACATTTCAGATAATTACTTTATAAAGCATACTAATATGGATGAAACGTTGTAATTTTGCAGGATATTATGTTTATATGGAAGCATCTGTCAAGCCTAAAAATGTCTATGGACAATTGATCAGTCCAAAGCTTGCAGCATCATCTTCAGGAAAACGATGTGTCTCATATAAAGTTCATATGTTTGGTAGAGGAATGGGTGAGCTAAGAGTCATTGCCTTGAATTTGGACAATAATGCCAAGACAGTTTTGAGAGAGCATAATGGTAATCAACATAAGATATTTTGGTTTGCAAATGAAGTCACTTTCGATGCATCAACGCCAACTAAAGTAAGAATTTGGAGACTTTGGTACCACCATGAAATCAGTGCATTTAGCCTTATTATTCCAATCTGATATAAAAATATAATATGTTACATCGGTCCATGCAGCGCCATAACATGATAGAAAATACATTTGAGGGATGCAAAAAGCCATTCTGTAATTGAATCTGTGAATCTAATTTCCCTTCCTCTGACTATGCAAGCCTATGCAATTATAGTGATATTAATATTTGAAAATTGATAGTGGAATAGAACATTAATTATATAGAACCATTCAATTCACTGGAGTTATAGATGTGATGGTGTTCAGGATTCAAAAACATCTACAGTAATGCCACACATCAAAACGACTGATTACATTATGATATCTAAGAATTAAGTCGTAATGCCATCTATATGACAAAACAGTCTTGATTCTGCAATGCTTCATCTAAAAATTCCCGTTTATTGTTGCAGTTAATCGCTACATTAATTATATATTGGAATTCTGCTACAACCTGTTGTCAGTATTTCCAGGCCTATTCTATTTATAAAGATTTACATATGCCGAATAAAAAGCAAAACGGTTATTAATAAGTTGGTTGTTTTGATAGAAAAACCAAAACATCTTATTTTGATGTCAGATTCATCATAAATGCATATTTATACAGAATCTTTTGAATTGGACGCCTTGAATTATCGACTGGAATATGTCTGTTACTATTATGTTTATTAGCTTCAAAGATATGCATAATTACCATACATGATGGTGATATTTAGATTCATAGGTTGTGTTGCATGATACCATCAGGATTTAGTTATGCCTAATTTTCTGATTTCAGCACCACGTTTGGCCTACATTGCTTTGATTTCACAACAGATTGCTTTCTTTATATTTGTTTCCCACAAATTGAATATTAAAGTAGCCCTTTTAAAAGAAGTGAAATGTTTGTATTTCAATTTTAAGAAAAGTAATGAACGGCGTTTTATTTCATTAGCAAATTAAGAACCTTAAATTCGTTTAATTTTCAAGGTGTTTGTGATTTCACTTTCTCAATTTTTCTCGCAGCTTAAATTCAAAATAGAAGATTTTCCTTCAGTAGATTTCAATTCGCCTTCGACTTCATTTACCTGCTAGAGTTTCAACGAATGAAATTGGGGAGATCTCTAAATTTCTTGATACAATGATATGAAATAAAGTATCTAACCACGTTTAATATTTGAAACTACATGAGGAAATCATAATTTGATACGAGAAATCTGACACCGTAGAAGGCTATCTCAACACAAATGTTTGCACAATTTCCCGAAAACGGATTATCTGTATTATTTCGTTGATGAGATGTGCATAAGTCGCAGACAGACCACAACTATATAAATATGCGAAGATAAAAATAATTTATTAACAAACAGACAATGCGATTAACATATAGATGAGTTCCCTTCCTTTGACTATAAAGTACTGCCATATTGACTGTGCGTTGTTCTTCCACTTATCAAATAGATAATATTTGAAGGCAAGAAGAAACATTCTTGGAGGAGTGACATGGCACTTGATGATATTGTAATAACTCAAGCTGCATGTTCAAGCAGTAAGTATATAAAATGATACTAACGTCGATTTGAGTATACTCAACTGTAGCACTCATGAGGTGGAGTAAGCAACTTTGTGTTATAGGTAGGCAATTACTAATTAATTATGGATATACATATAGACTTTGCTCGTAACGCTTTTATTTCCTTTTTTATTGAAGTTTTGTATATATATCGTAACTATCATACCTTTGAATATAATCAGAAGGGTTGAAATAAGATTGCAATAAGCAAGCTACGATATAGTTATTAATTGAAGAACACCACGAGGGATATAACACTCGAAAAACTTGGATCTTGAGGAAATATTTTAGTTTGTTCATAATCCATTTTGATTACTTTGGGTAAAAAGGTGTAAAGTGTGTATTTGAATCGAAAAGTTGTCTGGCAAGTATACAAATCATTACAATAAGATAAGAAACACTCAACTTCAATCAATAAAAATATTATTGGAAGAATTCAGAATTGCCTTGAGTATATCACAATATGTATGCATGTTCTTCATTCTTTTCGAATATACTGCGGAAACTCAATTAGTAAAAACTTTATAATTATTCAGGTCATCTTGATTGTGATTTCGAAACAAGTACATGTGAATGGAGAATGGTAAATAGTGACTATTACCCTTGGGAATTAAGAAACCGTCGCACACCCAGTCATCGTGTCACTGGGCCTTTATCAGCAGCAAACGGGAAAGGTAAATAGTTTGAGTTTGTCCCTCTAGAATGATTTTAGCTACTTTGATTAATTGAAAAATCAATGCTAAAGTTGTTTTAATCGATTATTACATTAAAAAAATTGTTATTATCTGAGTTATTTATTGCGATCAGCTTAATATCCATTTATGTGCGTCCCACGTTTCATTATTTCAACTTACATTGCTAGTTTCTATTTCCCATTTACTTTATATACTATCACGTTGTATATCTCGATTAGCATCCCACCTCAGTTAATCTGTCACTGCAGTGCTTGCATACTTGCATCTGTATTTGTATATAAATAAACCCAGTTAGAAGATTGAGAAGGATTTACATCACTCTTGTGAGTATATTAGTATGCCGTTAGAGAACTCGTGCTTCTAACTTTCAGTGAGACACGGACAAATCTTTTTCTTGCACATCAAGTGAAGCTAATCTATTTACATTAAACTGATTAAAAGTCGTTTACAACATCAAGGGACTGACGTCAGTATACACCAAGGTAGGTAAGATGAGTGATCAATGTGGTGGAAAAATTCATCACAGGATAAAAACATCTGTGCTATACCAGAGTGCTAAAACTACAGAGGTAGTGGGCAATGCATATCGCAAATAGTATAGACACATCCCGAATTCATAGTGCTCAAAAGTGCTTATAAATAATATATATATATATATATATAATAATAATAATAATGATAAGGTCAAGGAAGACACATTCTTTGATTGTAACTCCAAGTTTCACGTAATCAAACGATCATCAGACAACAGATACTTGTTTACGCTCTGCTTTTCACTAGCATTTAGCACTATACAATTGTCAATGATAAGCTTTAATATTTCTAATATTATTACTATATATATTTATAAATATTATTAGATTTTATCTAATAGCTAAGAAGATAGTGCTCAATGTCATAAATGGCAGAGCTGTAAATAATATAATAATACAAATATAAAGGAGTCGGAGACCACACATTGTTATACTGTCTGTATGGTATAAGAATGTGTGGTCTCTGACTCATTTCCATTTCTATTATCATTATATTTCTATATTTATATGCATATATATAATTAAATAAACCGTCTGAAGGGCGTCCGCGAAACTCAGAGCAATGGAGTAAACTCGTGATCTTTGATCTACTATATATATTGCTCTGCTTTTAGCATTGAGCACTCAAACTGATGTTTTGCCCACACAGCTACTTTAAATATATATATAGAGAAATTATGACTCAAAGTTTACGAGTTCGGTCGGTCAGTTCGTCCTATATTGCTCTGCTTTTAGCATTGAGCACTCTCATTGATGTTTTGCCTCACACATTTATAATTATATATATATATATATATATATATATTAGATATTATCTAATAGCAAAAAATAGTGCTCGATATCCTTTGACAGAGCTAAATATAATAAAAGGAGTCAAAGGCTACACAAAGATTCATAATTGTTACTAATAGTTTCATGCTTACGCAATCATCAGACAAATAAACTAATTAATGAAAAACATACAGTTCCGCCTATATCTATACCTATATATATATATAGAGTATAAAGCAGAGACGAGGCAAAGCTTTTTCCGTTGGAAAAGGAAAAGCTTTGCCTCGTCTCTGTTTTATACTATATATTATGCTCTGTCCTAAAAAAACATTGAGCACTTTCATATACATGTGTGTATAAGAGCTCACATTCAATACAATTCAATTTTTTAAATTAATTATTATTATATATATTTATATATATATATATGTAG
This sequence comes from Haliclystus octoradiatus, assembly GCA_916610825.1. Lineage (NCBI taxonomy): Eukaryota > Metazoa > Cnidaria > Staurozoa > Stauromedusae > Haliclystidae > Haliclystus > Haliclystus octoradiatus. Next base: position 26,445,063 of record OU744448.1, read on the forward strand.
AAACACGTAATTGTTTCTTAATTCAATATGTTAATACAAATATTCTTCACATAGGTTACATATTTGTCGATGGATGGTCTTACGATTCTATGGCAGGTGACGAATCATCTTTAATGAGTCCAACAATAGAAACATCATCACTTGGAAAGATTTGTTTAACATTTAGCTATCACATGGACAATGAGATCGATGAATACGATGATACATCAAGAGATATTGGAACACTTTCCGTAAGAACAAAAGGTGCAACTGGTATGAATACTGTTTGGAGTAACTCTGATCTTAAAGGACTTGACTGGGTCAGCAACCAAGTAACTATTCCTTCCACGGAAGCAATGGAGGTATTTATAATAGGACATGTTTTAATGTTACTCAATGAGTGGTTTCCTCTGAGATCTGATTATTGATGTGTTATGACAGATATATTCAATTGTTCAAGTGCAAACCAATTTTACGTTAGTATAGGAAAAATATTTATCCGTCAATGGTTTGCAAATGTATATTACCCTTGAACTGGTTATTGATGGGTTTTCCTTAAGTTTATGTTCTTACTTTGGAAAGGATCCCATGAAATTATCAAGCCAGTGTCTTCACAGATATTTTGGAGTTCAAAAGAAAGATTTTACTCGCCTGGAGCCAAACTATTTAGTATTATTAAAAGTGTTGATTTTATTTTTATAGATTTTTATATCGAATAAAAAAGTATCAAACTTGAACCAATCACAAAGCTCCTAACATGCTTTGCGGCTTGCTCTTCTATAGCACTTTAACGATGAACAATCAAAGTAATATGATGGAAATGCAGATTGTATACTAAAATCAAAATGATCCATCGGACTTCTCACTTATAACAACACTCCCACTGTGTTATGGAATATTCTACTGTACTCTACTCCTATCAGGGATGAACGAAAGAGTAGATTTTATTTTCGATCCATGAATAATGTTGTGTTTGATCTATTCACATGTCATGTTCAGCTTGATATAATACCTGTTCTATGACAGCAGGACCTGACATAATGGCATACTAACACCATCTTCTTTTACCTCCTAGCTTGAATTTCATGTTTTGAGAGGCGAATCATATAAAGGAGATGTTGCTGTTGACAATGTCAAAGTTATCGACGGTGAATGTTTTTCTGTATCTCAGTAATCGGATATCCGAATGAACATTTATAATGATCTCCCTAAATCCAGAATACTCTAAATAGAAGATAGATCTAATGTACATTACTTAACAAGGAGAGTCCTTTGTCAAATATCAATAATTATTTGTATAATGAAGAAAGACCGAGAATCTGATGACTGTGCCAGATGTAAATCGTATGATATTCAGAAAAAGGACATTATAACCATTCTAACTTTCATCTAATTCTATTTTCTTTTTTGTTCACAATTGTTTTATGGCTGAAATTTCATTATAATCATTATAAAGAAGGGCGGACAATTAAATAGAAAATCAAATGTGAAATAGAAATTCATAAGTTTGATTCCGATGATTTTGATTGAAATAAGCGACTGAACATATCTTGCCGAATGACAGCATCTGGTAAAGTTTTGTTGTTACATAGATAGAAAGTAGAAATAGATAAAGCATTCTTTCATGAAGAATTACATAGTACAATTACTAAAATTGCTGACGTCACTTCTTAAGCGGTATTGCTTGTATGCTTGAGGAACCCAAGGCAAATTTAGATGATTAATCGTTTAACAAATTACCGTACAAAGAAATTACACTAATACAAATATATGTTTCAAATTATGCTCCTCACATAGATATAGATTATAATTGTTCATGGGTGACAGGCCTCATAGCCGAATTTGATAACAGTATTATAGCAGTAATTACAAATCAGTTACAAATTTGAAGAGATGAAAGGTCAGAAATTAAATTTTTGTAGAAGAGAAAGTGCACACATTGCATGCAGTTTATGATGGAAAATTTGCTATAGTATTGATCAGTTAAATAGGACCTCAGGTCAGCTGAGAAGCGTTGCACAGGGACGATGATATAAAAAACTGGAGATGCAGCTGTTCCACGATTATTGTAATCTGTATGATTGATGGTATTCACTGTAAATGAGAAATTTTTGCAAAGGGAACAGAGAAAACATTTTGTTCTAATGCACAGGCTTCAAATGAAAAATAGAATTCAGGAAATGGAGACATTTTACCATTGTACAGTTTTGGGGAAAAGAGACAGAATTTTGAAAACACAAATCATCATTCCGGAGAATGATTGGTTTTTTGCATAACAATCCAAACGCACAACTTTTGCAATGTCAAAAGCGGTTCAATGTGAACACTAGCACACCAAAAAACAATCCTACACTCAATGTGTGGTTTTATGATGGAAGGATAAATCAATAAATTATGCGATTTAGATGAAATTTTTCGTACTTGACTCAAAGTGAAAATTTGCTTCTTGGTATTAGAAAAGATTTTAGTACGAACCATGATGCTTCCATTTCAATTTATTGTGAATGAGAAATCATACTGTTTCATTTTTACAATTGGAACTACATCTTTCAATTTCATGCCATTCAATTAAATATTGATTGGGCTTATTATAGGCCTACCATGTTTGAAAAGAATATAGTTGGATGTAACATTTCTTAAAAGGGAAGATATTGAAATATTTTGGAGAAATGACAACTCTATTGATTGGGAAGTACTATACAGAGAACCTACTTTTTAAATGGATTACGCAGGAGCCATCTTGCAAATTTTTGGTTGTAGCTTAGGAGTTCACTTACTTTTCCAACAAACCCAGCAATTAGCTTTCTTTGAAATGACACTCGCTATTATTTTATATACTAAAGAAAGCAAATGCTATCTGGAATTATTGAATTAATCAACGTAATCGCACTACTTGGTCATTATAGGAACCAAGTTTAGAGTTACTAGCAAATTGCGAATTACAATTATGCAAGTTGTACATTCCTTGCAACATGCAAAATCAGTTTAATAGTTCAAACTTAGATTCATTTCAAGGGCAAGCGAATAATGAAATAGTATAATAAATAAGAACAGCTTTATCTAAGCTAGCGATATATGTAGATGTTAATCAAATTAGTATAGATGATGAAATAATTATGAACAAATTTGCCATAGAGCAAACGAATTTTATAATTACTGTTTAGAAATGCAAACAAATTATCCTCAACAATTCCATCTTTACATTACAACACGCTTAATCTAGATAAAAATTACATTAATTCTTTATTGAATATTCATACACATTCATCTACTAGATGGCGAAATTTGAAGTTTACCATAATAATCAGTAGCCATAATATATCCTCCACCTATAATTCATGTTCATTTGCTATTGACCAATTAGAAACAAGCCTGTTGGAGTTAGAATCGCTTAGCATTTCACCTACCTTAACTCATATCAAAGTAGTGACGGTGTGTTCCCGCAGAAACTCAAAACAGCGAAAGCTGCACCGGCTTAGATAGATATCACAAACGAGAGAACCTATCAACATATTTATGTACTTCCTTCTGTATTCCAATCAAGCTTTGGTATATACCATTCAACAGATGGTAGCATTACTAGTTGAATTTATTTTTAATTTTTAGTAATTTTCTTCTGATTTTCTAAACTTAGCCACAAACTTGCACATGTAGTAAGCATATACTTAAAAAATCAGTCGATACTGTAGATTTATATATTCAACTAGAAAAATTTATATTAGTGATATAAAAAGCATAGCAGTATGATTAGTATCTTCTGTTCTTTGGCAGTTTGTTTGTTGAAGCTCAAAACCTCAGAATTCAAAAAACGAATTATTGCGATATTTAGCATTCACGGAAAGTGTGAGAGTTTCGCAAATTTGAAAGCTGATTTTTATCGATATGACGAGAATGATTCTATATTAATGTTACTATCAAACATGAAAAACAGTAACAGCTTGCCAACTAAGGCAATGTTTATATTCTTATTTCCAAGCTAAATTCAAATCTGCTGTGTAAGTTTGTTTTGTTTACATTCCGAGCTTTAGAATTGGAAACGAACTATTTAACAATTAGACAACGAGCACCAGTTGGCTACTTTCGAATAGTCATCGGTGTCATAAAAGATGACTATTCAGGACGGTAGACAACAAGGGAGAGTTGTCTAATTGTTTTGGTAGAAACAAACTAGTAGAATAAGCATAAGTAGTAAAAAGAAATAAATTCAAGCAATTTAATTCACTTTTAAAACTAATTTTAAATGCAGTCGTCAAATAAAGGAAATCGTGATTTGGAGGTTCAATTTCAATTCTACTTGATTAAGATTAAATTTTCAAAACATAATGATCGGATATTAATATTTGTTATAAAAACACAACTCAGCAGCAGCAAAGTTAAACAAAGAAACTATTGAATAAGTACAAATATATGGGAAATATATAAATGTTTTCAGATTGTAATATAAAAGTATTGTTTACAAACTTTACCCGACTATAGCGAATAAATCTTCAATAAAGTTGCGTCCAAAAAATGCCGAGAAGATTGTTAAATAAGATTAAAACTGTATAAATGCATGCACATTGCATAGCCTACTCATTAATAAAACATCTACATCTCATATCGTGATGCTTGTTTTGTTTTAGAGACACTGTAGTTAAAAAAATCTCGTATATTATTAATAAAAAAAATTGCGAATCGCCTGCTTACTTTTTGAAATATGCGAGGAACTTTCCCAAATGACCTTGCCAGAATTCACTATGAAACCAGATAGTTCATACTTTCCGTGAACTATGCTCTGACAGCACCACGGGCAAGCAAGGAGAAAACGAGAACGCATCAGAAGATTACGAGCTTCCTCAGCGAGTAATTTTCGCCTTCGAGATTTGTCCTGGAGTTACTCGAGTGGTTCTATCAGACCAAAGTTTGAAAAATAAGTATGAAATGGATGTATGTACGGAAAGTATGAAATATTTGGTTTAAAACATAGCCATGCCCGATTTGTGACTGTTTGGTACGCTTTTTCAGAGCATTTGTTGATCTTATGATTCATGATCAAGTATCTAATTCTCCTATTTCGATGACGTCACAAGAAGATAGCTGATTCGAGAACTGTACACTTGCCTTGAATTTTTGAAAGTTGTGGGGAAACATTTATTTCGAGAAATTGATATATATATATGTCTTCTTGAAATCAGAAAAATGAATGCTTGACAAGCATATAGTAGTCAAATCTTTTGTAGCAATATTTAAATTTTTTATCTTGAATATTTTTGGTATGAAAATGATGCAGAATTCTTTGGTATGATAATATAAGTCAATCAGGAAAGAAAAATATTAAAAATGCAACACCAGAACTAGCGCCAGGCTCTTTTCGTCAAAGTAAAATGGGTCATCTTAAGAAGGTCGAGTTTAAATTTTTTTTGCATAAATTTTAATTATTTTCCATCATAATTGTAACTTGACATTATTTGCTTTGCTATTCTGTTTTTTTCTTTAGTGAAGAAACAAAGAAGTCATGGTGTTTTGAAGTTTCAAAAAGCAGTCATCACGCTCCTCCTGTTTCAGAAGTTTCTAAACATCTGATTGAATAAATTTTTTGTATCGCTTCAAATAAAAAAAATTTGCTTGACATCGTTGTCTTACATAATCATAAAAGGAAACTTATTTATTTTGTTGTCTTATTTGTTATGCAAAATTGACTGGGAAAAGGAAAGGAAATGTGTAATACCTATATTTTGAAAATTCGTAAGAAGCTGTGAACGCCGCGAAGAAAGAACGAAATAAAGAAAGATTTATTGACTATAAAAGTTTGCCTATTGCCAAATTTGTTACTCGTCGTATACGATTTAAAAGAGCCGATTATTGAATTTATGGTATTTTTTTAGAATGTTGCTAACTTTCATTTGTAGAAATTGTTTTATTATTTGAAATTTTAGCGGTTGATTTGTTTATATTTTGGTTTTGGTAGTTTATTGAGAACTTCCCTTTCTATGTCAGGATTTTAGTTTTTATACCTATAGCTAAGAACTCGCGTAAATAGGCCATTAAAGGACGAGGGGATATATTAAGAAATGAAATTATGCTATGTTATGTTTCCACAGTTATCAATATAACTGTTATCAATTCAGTAAAAGTTAGGCAAATTGTTTTGAACTGTTAATTTGTTATAAGATCTTTCGATGCATTTTAAACATGTTTGTTTACTAGCTCGGATATTTCTCCTGCAAGCCAACTGATTTATTTTGAACAACTGAGAAACTGCATAAGACAGTAACTCAATGAAATTGTATATGACCCTACAAATATTCACTGTATTTGCTTTTTATTACGTGCTAGCTAATCCCTTGTTTAAATAATTATCAGTTGTTTCGTATTTTCATAAATTTCTTGAAATCGACTGGGTCACGCTTGTTTATGGGGAAATGGCAGTATTGGAGTTAACCAATCAAATTGCAAGAATGAATCGTTGCAAATCATTGTGGTGTTCTAAGAGAAAGTAGCGAACAGCTGAGCCACCAGTCATAAAGCAGATCATCGGATAGTACCCTGTAGTCAATTGCGACTAACTTTTATTATTAACGCCCACTCTAGTTGCAAAATTGCTCGCAAAGGAAGCCATACACCGTGCATCACTTTGAAGCACAAATTTCCAGTATAGGTTCTCAACCAACAGACTTTTAAATGCCAAAGAAATATTTCTGAGATTTTAACCCTTCATACTCATCAAAAATTATTCGTTAGTAATTTACTGAGATTTAATCATTTTTTTTTAAATTTTACAGTTTTTTCCCTATTGGTTTTGTACATTAACTTTTGAAAGGGGACTGAGCACCCATTTCCCAATATTCTTCTGAACTCAAATTTTGATTTTATGATGTTTTACCATTGAAGTCTACTCAATAATCTGAGCTAGTATTATAATTAAATCGATTCAATTCTTAACTTGGTATCTAATATATCTCGTCTTGACATAAATCTGCTTTGCTTAATCAACAAAAATAGTGAAACCTTTGAATGATTGTAAAAATGTTCTCAACAAAATTTATTAAGGAGTCAATGAGAACATATGTTTTGTGCTAATACTTTTGAGATTTGTGTCTGCGTCACGAATTATTTACGAAGAAATGTATAGGATCTATAAATGTTTAATGTGCTTTATTTTCTCTCCTGCTACATGATTTCTAACCCAGAAATCTTTTGCGAGGAATTTCATACTAAGGCTGTCTCAATATGTGGTATTTCAGGGTGATCTCCGTGATCAATGGTAACACGAGATTTTCCTCGATCCTCCTTCTCAATTAAAAAGTAAAGTCAGACTAATCTTGAATAATTACAATCAATTATTTACCATCATGACTAACATGCATTTAAAATGTATTGCTTACAAAAGAAGTGTTAATCCACGGGGAATTTAATTACTATATGAATAAAAAAAGTCAGTTTGAATGATGTAAATAAATAAAAATAACATATCGATCGGGATCGAGCTACAGAGTCGAAGAAGTATAAAAATCCTATTTCAACAAAAATAAGGCTAATTGGTAAACAAAGTCATTGAATAAATAGTATTTGATTTAAAGAGATTTAGAACGCAAGAGATTTAATGAGAGTGGATTACTTTATGCGATCAGAAGATCACCTACTATTGTATAGAGTATCAACTATTGTATTAGACCGCTCGCTACAGAACTAAAACGGCAGGTTTCTCCGGGCAACTTGAAATTCACACAAAATGTTCATAAAAATACCATAAATACTTTCCCGTTTCTTGTTTTAGTCAAATTCTATTGTGGAGCTCACCAACGATGAAGTTGTAGATCATTTCACGGTCAGAGCCCTCTTACTTCATACACTTGGTGTTTTCGTCATGCTTCTATGGATTCGCAAAATCATGGGAGAACAAAAGAATCAAAGACCATGAAACTCAGCATTTTCTCAAAACTGTTAAGAAGGCTTTGATCATGAAATATAGATGGGATTTTTGAAGGTTTCACAATAAAATTTTATTGAAACAAGAAATAGGGAATTGTTCAGCATATTCTTAAGAATACTTTTATGTGATTTCAAGTTGCCTGGAGAAACCTGTCGTTTTAGTTCTGTGGTGCTTGGTCTATATAGAGGTCATCTATAAATACGTCTGTAGAGCAATAAATAAATATCATAGCAACTGCATGAAAAAACACTAAAACACTAAAAAAACTTAAGAAATTTCTTTTATATTATTAATACACTGTATATACTCTATTTTACTTGACATAATGTATATTGTTATACTTTGAATAGAACTATACTTCAATAGTCCTTAGAACAGTTCCATATTTCCCAAAAAACTGTTTTATTGTTTACAACAGTAATGAAAGACGCTGATATTGTAACATTGGATTTTTTTCCCGATTCTAATATCTTGGTAGGAGATGGTGAGAACGTAAAGTCTGTCTATATATATTCCACAGTTGAATAACAGTTCATCTGGTCATTAACCAAGAAATCTTACACTAGAGAGACTTCTCGTCAGGCTTCAAGCGGCTCTTTTGAATGTTTTCTCTTGTGTACACGTTATACGTTATATATATATATAGTTGAATACTTTCAAGCGCCTTCGAACAATGTAGCTTTGTGAGCACAGTGTGCTTTAAATTGCGTAAAGTAGCTGGTCGATTAGTTCCATCATATTCCTTCAAATAAGCTGTACGGTTTTGGTCACATCATGGGTTTTCTATCTATCGCTTTCACGGCTCTTTTATTGGTTGGTTTATTGCATGGGAAACCTTTCAGTGAAGGTAATTACAATTTGTATGTATCATGATTGCGTCCATCAGATATAGTACTATGGTAACCGTAATAATATTCACTATCAATATAATATATGAAATGAAATAATACCATGATAGAGAAATTGATCTTACTTGCATTCTGAAGACTTGGAATTAGGACTTTAATACTGATACTGTTTTAAAATCAGATGTTATGAATCGGTGTTATAAAGAAAGAAGTAGCTAGTAGGAAAGTAAAATATTTTTCATGTTTCCATTTCCATTGAACTACTTTACATTTCATTTCAATTTGTAGCTTTAGCGCCTAATGTGGTGATATTCATATTTTTGCAACCAAATTGCAACAACAGTGATAGAAAAGAGCACGATTGACAAAATTTTTCCCGTCGATCTTTGTGAATTGATCAGAAAATGTCCTTGTTCATATAGCATCGTAATAATACCTGTATTTAATTTATAGCCAGCGAGATTTGTCAATAAGGAGTCTTGAGCAAATTTCATCTCGGTTTTTTTTACTTTCGATTGCCCACAATAGCCTAAGCCAATCCCAGTCTCTTTATATAGTTTTCCTCACACGGGAAAAAACGATTTAGCCAATCTTATTGCTTGAATGATGTTTTCTCATGTGTGAGAAGAACAATGTCACCAATCCAAATCCATTTCTTGTATTGCAAGAAAAGAAAATCCCCAGGAAAACAAACCTTGCAAGCAACATCTTGTTTTTTTGCTTGAGGGCCTTCGTGATTTTATAGGGATTTGAGCAAATAGTTAGACATAAAATGAATCGCTTTTGAGACTTTGAAGCTGTTGGGAAGATTTTGTTGTCAAATTAGAGTATGTCAAGTCAACGTAGCGCCTTGAAGTGCAACTTGCTCTGAGCCTCATGGGGGTTAAAGAATAATTTAGTGCCAGACTACATCTGTATGGATTTTATTATCGTTTCGGGCAATACAAGAGCCGCCACTAAAAAGATCTTAAAAGTAAGCAGCTACTACAAGAAATTGATCGTTAATAAATCCTTTTTTATAACAATGGAAACTATGCACAATGGTATCATGAAACTTTGTCCAGAAGTATCAGATGTTTCCCGCCATACCTACAATAAATACAATGAAATCGATAGATCTCAATGCTCTTTTTAATAACAATGAATGGAATCATTTTAATCATGTCAACCATTTTAATTCAAGTCTGTATTAATTAGTATCGTTTTTAAATCTTTATCCTTTTATTTTAACGAGCTGCTTTCAGTACCCCGCGATCTCGGAATTCTGTAAAACGTATCCTTTATGGTAACAGCTTAACAAACATTGTATAGTAGTAGAATACAAGAAAATCATTTAGATAGAATACATGATGATGATAACGATGAGAGTATAAAATTAACGAATAAACGTGTAATAATGAAAAAATTTAACAAAGTATGTATAACAAAGAATGAAGAGCGAAGAGAATTATATAATACTTAAATTTGACACTGGGAGAGGGTATTTTCGTGAGATTTGAAATGGCTGTTTAATACCACGTGATTCCGTTAATAACAATAATTTATGAACGTGATTCGTGAAACCTATGCTACTAGTGAGAAGTGAAAGCGGTTAGTTTATACCGTTTTTGTGAATACGGGGTTGCCCAGAACGTTTTCTGTGTTGTTGCAAAAAATGAGCTCCAAATGGAAGTGTTATCATCATCATCATCATCATCAGCATTTATTCAGAAACCTGATAAGTTTTACAATAACTTTTTGTCACAGGACTAATGTTGCCATGGCAACACCAGTGAAGTTTGAAAGTGATGCCACGGCAATAAGTGCTATAAACAGACTTTAGACCTTAAATTCTTTCTCATTATGTATTAAAAACCAAGTTTCATATAATATGCCACATTTTCTTTAAAAATATAGAGCGTGGCGTTATTTCTATTTCAAATTAGTGTCTACTGCTCCAAACCTCCTCAAATAATTACAACGACAAATCAACATTCCATAGAACAAAGGTCTTAAAAAACTAATTAAGTGGACATTAACTGAGTTTACTTGAATGATTTGAATTTAATGTAGATTTCATTAAATCGTTAACGCATTCATAAGAAAAAAGATAAAAATTAAGAAAGAATTTCAATCATCGACGTAATAGAACAATAAGAAATGGCTCCAATTTGTTGATTAGACTGATCTAAAAAATATGAAAGTTTGAAACGTTATCGGTCACATCAATTTTCTTGTTCAGAGAATGCTTTAAAAAATAAAAATGAGGTGTGCACAAAATTTATGGTAATTTGACATTTGGAAATGGGGCCCCAACGCCCCTCTAAATTACTACGTAAAGTTTAAAGGTTAGTTTTCAAACACAAATAATTTATCTTCTAAATTTTTCTTAGATGGCTGTGGAGGTAACGATCTGAATAATATGAATTTATTAATTTAAATGTTTGAATCGTTATCATTGCCTTAAAACTGTGCGGGTCGAATACGATGCATAAAAAAACGTGTCTTCCGCTGTGAAAAGATTAATTTACAAGCTGTCTGCAGTCAATCTGTCAATCTAACAATATCTCTTTTCGTCGCCGTTGAAATCGTATTTTGAAGAGAATTGTAACTCGAGAAGGTCATTCTGTTGAATGATGAATGTTTTATGGACTCAATATGTTGTTAACTTGTTATCAAAATATTCATTCTTGGTACGGCCGCTATTAGAAGAAATGTTACTCAGAAAACTATTCGCCAAGCAACTATTCATTTTGTTTAACTGAGCTAGAATTCATAACAAAATTAGCTGCCATTTTGGAAATAAAGCTTCGGAAACAAAGTCTTAGACATTGTTGAACTTGATTTATGAAGGTAATTACGTGAATCTCGAAATGTTTAAAAACTTATAAAATGCTACGTACCAAAAATATACTCGATGTCTTCATAATTTCAATCTTGAACATTTAACCGCTCACATGTGACTTCCGAAAATGTATTCGAAAATTCGTCGGGTATTCCACTGACCTTTATCATCGTTTGAAGTTTCGACAGTTGATCGCTCGTGCTTCAACGTTCTCCGTGTCCTAAACTTCGGCAGGTCTTAAACGCGGAATACGAAAGATGAGGAGAGATTTATGGAAAAGTTGAAATAGAGGTTTCTATTGTGTTTTAGAGTATCAGAATGAGACTACGGGTTTGTGATCTGCCGCTTGTCATCTGCCGCATGTCATTTATCTGACGCTAGCAGCGGAAAAACACAAGTGTAATGAATGAGCTAAAAACATAAACGTGAAGGAAAATCCGATCAAGAAGTGACAAAACTCATTGCCTCGATCTTTAATCAGTTTGAGTTATATTATTATTGCTGTTAGATGATAGAAAACATCTATAATTGATTGAATAATTTCCAATATTATAGATACATTTACTGTATATCAGAATGTCTAAAAAGCCATACATCAATCTTTACCAAACATCTTACTATCTAATTATATGTATTTACTATATAAAATCCGATGAATGTTGGCGAAATAAAAAGTCATTTGGTCACCCTCACCTTTTTGGATTTTGTTGGCTGATGTTGAATTTGGATTTTGAATACATTCAAAAATTTCGCCAACATTCATCGGATTTTGTTGAGTTCATTTTCGTCAACAGCGGTTGGTATTTCGAGGCTTGGAAGCTAGTCAATCAAGCCCACCAATCCTGAGACAAACTACGTCATTGTTGACCAATCAGAGAAAGGTTCATATTTTCAACAAAATCCAACAATGTTGGAGAAATGAAAAGTCATTTGGCCACTTCGCCAACATCGGTAGAGGACAATAGAACTCAGCAAAATCCGATGAATGTTGGCGAAATTTTTGAATGTATTCAAAATCCAAATTCAACATCAGCCAACAAAATCCGAAAAGGTGAGGGTGACCAAATGACTTTTTATTTCACCAACATTCATCGGATTTTGTTGAATTCATAAATGTTGGCGAAATAAAAAGTCATTTGGCCGGGGCTTTACAAACATGTCATTAGCCAATCAGATTGCTATAACAACATTCAACGATTTCTAAGATCTTTTCTTATTTCGACCATAAACTTTCTTGATCACTTATTAACTTGAAATCAGCTTGTTGCTATAATATTCAAACAGATTTTCAAACCTCAGCTTGACAGCTTTAGTAATCTAAGAGAACGATTCGTCTCGCTATCTGTACGGATTATATGTCAACATTTCTTTCTGTCCGATGTAGATAGGAGATCCATTATATATATGATCCGAAAAGTTCCTAAATGAAAAATATATCCACCCTAAAAATTGTGATTTTTCCTGCGCATATCGCAATATATATGTATATAATTTGTATTAATTGTTTGACTGGGACATAAAGTATCAACTCCAGGCTACTTGACAAAAGATAAAAAAAATTAATGGAAGTTCTGCTATAAAAATATATATAATATTAAATTAGTAATATCAAGGTACTTATGTTGTCTTTCCTGTTTCAATAGTGCTCGATGCCATAAATGCAGAGCTGTTTAATATTAATAAACGAAAAAATCAGCATTCCTATTTTCCTAGTATATAAAATGTCTGATATTTTCGTTTTTTAATATTAAATTAAACATTTGTTGTATTGAGAGTAAACTCAGGTACATATGCATATGAAAGTGCTCAATGATGCTTAAAACCGAGCATGTTAGAATAGGGGCAAAGATGAGGCAAAAGCCTTTTTTCGTACATATAAGAAGATATATAAATTGTACTTAACATGTATTATTCTTATTTATTATCAGAGGATCTCACTGATTTTGAAATTGCAATTAGTCAAAACAGCGGTACATTATCTGAGAACAAACTAGTGGAGGAGAGCAAAAAGGTAAGAGCTGTCATCGCAGAAGAAAAACGCAGGTTGGAGAAAAAACGTGAAGATGGCCTTGATAGTGATTCCAAGCATGGTCATGGGATGAAAGGTAGGATCTAAATACTACTTAAAATGGTTGATGGCTTCACATATTCATCTAAAAATACGCCTATAGTATAAGCAACATTTTTATAAGTACGAGAACTATACTGTCCCTCATTTGATCATCTGAAGTTCTTGCGGGGCATATTTCTATTTATTTGTGCAGTTCCAGAAAATGACATTTTTACGAGCTTTATAATTTCAAGAAACATTCTTCAATATCCAAGAATCTACATTCCTGTTTCAAGAAAAGAGAGAATCTTATTTCAAGAATGCCATTCTAAGCAAGAACTTTCGGCTTGGTATATGGACACAGGAATGTTTCTTAAACCCATAATAAATGTTCTTATATCAAGGAAAATATTTCTTGAAACAGGATCACGGTTTTTGCTGTGTAAGTATATGATAAGTTGATTAACGTTTGCAGAATGGGTTTAACGAAGATAACAATCTACGACGAGGAGGTTCTTATTTTAAACTATCCTGAGGAAAGCTAATATCGAAGGCTGGAAACCAGGCCCGGATACAGATTTTGAATACCCCTGTCAAAGTGACGTAATCAAATTGTCCCACGCATTTATTGGGATACAAATTCCCTTACACTCTAACGGCCCCCGGATTAGGTGATAAATAGTCAATTAACAGTCCCATGGCACCAACATCATCCACCTTTCATCATTTTCTTTTGTTTAAAAAGGTGAATAATTTATTTATTCTAAATTTGATACCGCTACTTTACATTACCAATCCAGGCACTAAACGTTATGTACGTTGTTTAATCAAAATTGAACGTATATAATGATAAAATATTAGTTAAATAGTAAAGTTAGCTGGAAAAATCAATTATCAACATGCAACGCCGATGTTCTTCCTCATCTTTGACAACTAATCGACTAAGAAATCGCAGCTGGAATCAGTTCTACGGTTTTCCACAGATCGAATAAATCAACATCAAAACTTGCAGTTTGACACTATCCATGTTACAAAGTTTGTCAATTGTTATCGAATAGAATCAAAATCCCCCTCTCCAACCAATCAGACGCTTTACAGAAATCATGTCAATTCTTATCAAAGTAGTTGACTTGTACAAATGCCGAAGTCCCACTTTTTCACTATGACGATTTTGATATGTTTGTAAATGAGTTTGTACGCTTATAACTTATCAAATTGCGTTATCAAATAACTTATCAATCTTATAGACACGTCCATCAAAATAGAACAATTGTTACAGAATTGGTTGGACTCCATCCATGTGTAGTGGATGATATTATAGTTATTGATATTTCAAGCTATATTTATACTGCTGGTTGAGATAAATAAATTTTACTTCAATAGAACTTTTTATTTATATTCTATTCTAGTTAACCCTTATGGCCCAGAGATTATCGAAAGAAATCAAGGCCCCACAGTTACAGAAGTGATTGAAAAGGCGAATGAAGGTTGGAATAATATTTTTTATATCAGTCTAATTGAAAAGCTCTTGCTAAGGAAGAAGCCGTAGTGAATACATACCATCATAAACGTGACACCGATAAAAATATTACCTCATTGAAAAATAGCATTTATTGAGAAAGTTTTTTATAAATGATAAATGTGCATGTTCAAGTTAGTACGGCAATATTTTATTTTGAAAATTTGAAATGAAATGTATTTTTGCTTTTGCCCTAAACATAATATACTTTTCAAATTTGGGTAAGCACTTGGCACTAATGACGTGATAGGTTGTACACATCGAATTGATTTCCAACAACGAAGTCAAGAAAAGCAAGAAAATTCGGTTTTCCTATAAAATATGGACCCTCTCTAAAGAAAATTTGCTAAAAATAAATAAGATTAACTTTTTCCTCCATGCTTACTTGAGATCTGTTATGTGCATTAGTACAACATATCACAAGCCTCATTAAGTTGTCAAATATCTGTTTTCTTGAATTCAAAATGGAGAGATAGGTTGTTCGAAGAAAAATTTTAACCACATTATCGGAATAAGGATATAAATATTACATTATTATGTGATTAACTTAATATTGATTTTTCCATTTCGCTTTAATAAACTATGAAGCATTCCCAATTTTAGAAATTTCCAATTAAAGTTTCCAGTGAGAAATTGCTAATTTGATTTCAGAGACTTCCTAATGAACTTCAGGCAAGTTAATAGTTCATCAGACTGCCGATGCATGCCTCGTGTTATGCCATCGTGAAGCTAAGAAAACATTAATGTATGAGCATATAAGGTATCTTTTAATGAAGGCTTTGAGGCTCGAGCTTTCAATCCTTCACTCTTGCCCTTCAATATTCCTCATGTAGTAAATAGAATACAAGCATTTACTAAGGTGTGATAATTATTTCCCTATAATAAGACAAATTTCACAATCAAGTTTGTTATATTGCGAAATTTTGGATTTAAAATTCTACTTCAATTCAATGTTTCTATTTACTAATTAAACAGTCATGAGATTAATGAAACCTTCAATAAGTTAGTCTTGAATAGGTACATCTTTTGTTGTTATTATTTGTTTAATTATACGTCGTTTTGAAAGTAGTTTCCTATGCGTATTCGACTTGGAACCTGTTACAAAATTTTAACTTGAAATTTCGAAGGGGAGTTTTGACAAATGTTTATCATAGAACTTTTAAATAGATTGACCAACCAATCAAATTTCAGGATTACGTTCAATTATGACGTCAAATTTTAGAACATACACTATTCATTAATCCTGAAATTAGAATTTAGCATTAGTAAGCCACTGTATTGTACTCAGTATCTCAATTTCTATAATTTACATTAACAATAATGCCTAGCAAATCGAAGTCAATCCTTACAATCCTCTGTTACTTCACCACATTTTTCATAAGAACATAGTTCATAAGAACAATGCGGACCTTTAAGAAAAAACTTAGAACATTAACGGGTGAATTTTTTCAAGTCAGTTTTGGAATTAGAATCTTGGCAAGCATAATAATTTCGCAAGGTAATTATGATACATGCCGTTTAGAATCTACTACTGCATACAGTACAGCACGATTGATAGTATACGACATTTACAAAGGGCAAGGTAATAAAATAAAGAACAGTACATGACACAGCAGATGTAGGGCATTGAATTTCAAGAAAGCGACATTGTGGGATAAGAGCATGTTAAAAACAATTTGACACACGTGATTACCTGTGTGAAATTCATTTGGAAATTTCAGAAATCGAGTTGAAATTCTTGAATTACCTTTGAAATTCTGATGTTGACTTGGAATAATCTGAAATTCACTTTGAAAATGTATAGTACATAGCCTGTCTTCTCCTGAAATGAAACTGCAGCTTATTTGAGACATTTTAGTTTTGCTGTATTTGCGGAATCTTTGAAAATAGATGTTGGAAAGTATTTCATGTGATTTTTCACCTAATTTTGTCTTAAACACAATTAATATTTCAGGGAATAAAGAGAAATTGATCGAAGGAGATGTTCTCCCTTCCAAAAGTGACACCAAAAGAGTAGTAGCAACGGATTCCCGTTTGAGATGGCCTGGTGGCATTATTCCATACAGTTTTGATCCAAACTTCCGTAAGTATGAAGATGTTCAATATAGATAATAACAATACAATAATATGATGCGATATTTCAGATAAACAGAATTTAGGAGGTCGATCTTTCCTTTACACAACACAGTCAAGAACTTGGACACGAAGATCCTTATTTTGTTAAATTATTTGATATGAAGGTAACTCATAAAGAAACAAATTGTTGAAAGTTTACTAATTCATTACTAATATGATTTTAGCGAAAGTCCGGAGGCACAGGAATAGGAATATATATAGACAACAGAGGTGCACGGGGTAAGAATTTTCAGACTCCGAAACCGAAGAAAGTCCATATAGAAGCGTTTGACTCCGAGTCCGGCTCCGAAAATATGAGAAAAACAGACTTCAACTCCAAACTATTTCAGACAAACTCCGGTCTGTTAAAGTCCAAAATGAATAAATTTATCAACCAAAAGTTAAGCAAACATCAAAATGTATAAAATAAATTAATGTAGTCTGAAATACATAGCCAATCAAATTTTGTAGAATCATGTAGAATATCCAGACCAAATTTTCAACCTTACAATACTTATTAATAAATGACCATTATTGCATTCTAGACTCGGGCTCCGAGTCCTGCTAGTGGCTGGTTAAAATTCACTCCGGATCCTATTGAAATATGGATACTCCTGCATGAGTCGGTGTTTGACTCCACCCTCTGTACACCTCTGATATATACAATCATTCAGTAGCCATTCTTTAGTTTATTATAGATTAAAAAATAAGATTAGATAAATATAACTAAAATTCAAATATACAGAATAGTTACTGAAAGAAAACAAATGCATATATGTCACAATAGTGCAGTGTACTATCGATATTAATTTGCTTCTAAGTTTCCTCGATTATCTTTAACAAAATGTGTTTTTCTAAAAGCAGAACAGTCTCTCCCATTTGAAATTCATCAAAATAACTGGTTAAATTTGTCCAAAATATTCTATCGCTTTACTTTTATGTCCTAATGTATGTTGTATGCTTTTTGAGCTAATGAAAAAATTGAGTTGAATGAAAGTTAAGATTATTCATTCATTTAATACGTCATAAATGACAGGCAAAACCAAAGGAGAGTGAAACTGTCACTCTCAGTTGTTGTCAAAGCTCGTGAGTTTAGAATCAGAGCAAACGGCAAATTCGGAATAATACTGAAAATATCAGGTAAAGCAAGAATATTTTAAATAATTCGCAAAAATCATACCAAAATTAATAAATTTTTCAAACAACTTTTTCAATCAAAGGCTTATGTATGTATGTATGTATTTCAACCATATATCAATTTAGAAAATATGTACGTGATTGTAGTCATCCGTAAGCACAAGTGCTTGTTTATTTGGATGACACACTGTGATTTATCAATTTAGAAAGCATTTGTTATCTAGTAATTATGTTATAAAATGTTCATGGTACTATCTTAAGATCAGATAAAAACGACATAAAAGTCGAATAAGCTGAGTGACACGAATGAGTGACAGTGAAATAGAAAAAGAAATAATTCCAAAGAGGAGAATTTATAGAAGAGTAAACGACAAGGGTAAAATAATAACAATTACAGTATGAACTAATCTACTGATTTACTAATACACTGATATACTGATATATTGATTTTTCAAGCAAGATCGCATTACAGTATATAATGTCTATCCGTAATGTTTGTAATGCCTGAGTATTATACATGACATTACAGTACAAACATGTGATAATCATATAACATTTTTATTCTTTAGCATCATCATTCGCGACAATTTCAAAGCAGGCATTTGCAACCCTTGAGAAAGAAACATGTTTGAAATTCAGACCGAAGACATCCAGTGATCAAGATGCTATTGAAATCTTCAATGGTGGCGGGTAATGTGATATACTCCTTGATATCAATAACACAGATCTGTATATATCCCAATTATTGTACTACTAAATGATCTACATTCCGCATGATAGTGAACATTTCAAAATTGTATCGTCCTCGTTGTCTACCCTCTTTCCTATTTATTTCAGCCATATGTCAATAGAATATTCTGGTGGATATGATTCCTCGCGATAGATAGGTCGGCATCAGTGACTAGTTGCTAAAATGACCCCCTTTGGGTATTGCCTTATTTCGCATGGAACAAGATGAGATAGGTTATCGAGCATATAGTTGAATGAAGTTAGTAGAAACATCATATTCTTAAGTGAGTTACATGCATAGTTGACATATACTATGTTCAGTATGTAACATATCAATAATTTGAATTAATATTTCAGGATGATACACGTGTGCTTTGTTTATCAATTCTAGTAGATTGTATGTATGTATGTACGTTTATTTATCAACAATGATGACAGGCAAATACAGGGAAGCTTGTCACCTCCATTTACGTAAAGCCATTAAAAAGAAGAAAAGTTAAAAATAACGCAATTGTACACGAGAAATCCATAAATATTACCTGTCCTCAATTTTGAAACTAGATATAATTTTGAATTTATTTCAGCCAATATCTTGACTTAATTGAGCGTAAAGCTGACACGCACACGTAAACTTTTACACCTTTGTATAGCTGGAATTGGTAGTCATGCATAGTACGGTGTTGAGCATGCAGAACGCAGTTATATTCAATTTGATGAGTATCTCTCTATGCAGCAAGCCTTTAAATAGAATACTTCACCAAATCCCATATACCCACTCCGAACCTGCCAATTTGAAGAAATTTATGAAAATGACCAACAAGCATTGGCTAGCAAGTAGCAAAAAGCAAATACACCGAATTGCGTTTGAATATTATTTTATTATTTTGTGTACATTTTCTTTGCCTGTTTCTTCAATGGTTTTGAGCGATTTCTTGCGTACTAGAATTATCACCCTTCGCGAAGAACAAGAGGTAACAGAAATCTTTTGTCACGGTGGCTTGCAGTATTCTGATTCATTGATGTTATAACAAATCAAATTGAAAATACCGACATTTTTTCATGTTACACATAAATAGATGTAATTTTCTGTGAATTGGAAAATGTTTATCAGTATGATGTTCATCTTTTTCTCTTCAGTTGTTACTCATATGTCGGGAAGCAAGGTGGTATTCAAAAGGTTTCAATTGGTGCTGGTTGTGATTACGAAGATACAGTCATTCACGAGCTATTACATGCTGTTGGATATTGGCATGAGCAAAACAGGCCTGACAGGGATGAACACATCAAAGTGAAATTTGAAAACGTTAAAAAAGGTATTACATGCCAAGAGCTAATTATGAAATATTTCAATGGAAAATCTTAATTACTAGTTAAGCCCCGGCCAATTGAAGCCGATATTTTGCTACCTTCTTCACAACATCGATGTTGTGACAACGCTGGCTTTCTTTTGCACCACCAGACAGCATTTTGCCAGCATTTTTACAACATTAAGCGAAAATTTGTTCAAATTGTGGCAAAATGTTGCCTTTATTTGACCAATTCAGCCAACAAATTTCCACAAATTTTGGTGCTGAAATTTGTTGGCTGGCACTTTGAAGATAATCAAAAATTACGCCAACATTCTAGTGTTCTCTTCGATGTTGTCAAAATGCTTGCTTCATTTGGCCACCCCAAGCAGCATTTTCACAACATTTGACATATCAAATTTGGAATAATGAAAAAAAAGTCTTTTTTTTTTGTTTTTTTTTTTGGATTTATCATTTATCCACAAACCGGGTAAGCTTGCAGCTTTTTTTCACCGGGGTGGTTGGTTAAATTGGTTAGTATTTTGAAGCTTGTGTGCGTTTATAGCCGGATGCCCTTCCTGACGCCAACCTATAGTCCTCTGGCCAGGGATTGAACCCGAGACCCTGCGGGCAGTGATCCAACGCTCTAACCACTACACCTAGGCCGCACACCTCTACCCTTTATAGTGACAAATAAAGTACTTGCGAATCAACAGAGACTGATTATTATTAAAATGTAATGAGGTTTAAATTAAAATTGCCCATGGGCAAAGTAGGAAATTCAAATCTAAATATAAAATATAAATATAAATCTAAATAAATCTAAATATAATCTAAATCTAAATATAAATATAAAAATATAAATCTAAATCGTGTGAAGCCGAAGATGATTTCCCGTTTTAGAAAGATATTTCCAGCTCCGGATGTTGTGAAAATGCTGGCTTTATTTGGCCACCCCAGCCAGCATTTTGCAAGCATTTAGCCAGTACTAGCAATTAATGTTGTGAAAATGCTGGCTGGGGGGGGGGGGGGGCAAAATGAAGCCAGTAATTTCACAACACTGATTCGAAATTTTATCAAGTGTTGTGAAAATTTTGGCTTCATTTGGCCGGGGTAAAGCGGCTGAACATAAAAACAATTTCCGTATGAGAGCATGGATTGTAACCGGTATCTCTTAAGTGGAATTATACAAGGATTATGGAACTATTCAAATCAACATAATCATTATATGATGAAGTAACCGTATCTAAGAACCTTTGCTTATTTTTAAACTACCTTTCGAATATTATCGATGTTTTACTTTGATATTTTATGGTTTTTTGAACAGAAAGTCCTTACCGGTGGAGATGTTAAAAATTATTACAAAAGTAATGACGTTTCTTGCAATTGATACTTTAAGCAATTTCTGTTTATTCTCTATTAGAAAAAGTAATTCATATTTACATTTGAAACTTGAATACGGATTGTTTACTTCATCTGGTGAAAGTTTGTGTTTTTGTGTGCATGCACAAATACTTATGTTATTTACAACTGTAACTATGCCATGGTATTTTCTTGACATTGTATGTTTAATTGTTAAAAACTATTTTCTAAAGTAACAGAGTTACTTACTTTTGGATTAAAAGCACCTGAAATAAAATTTATTCTAAACCGGCAAGCATTGTTTCTGTAAAATGGCTGCTGAGATTACCTGTTTAGTATTTAACAAAAGTAACAGTAACTGGAACTATTTATTCTTACAAGGTAGTTTGAACATCAATTATTGTTAAAATTGTGCATGTAATATTGTGCCCCACTGATCTGATAAAAAATTTTTCTTCAAAATATGATACTTGAAAGTATTCGAAGAAAACTTGAACATTTTCATGAGAAAAATAATACCAATTTAGATATAAATCATTACAATTCCACACCGACTTTTAAATTCTCTTTTTTGAAAACTTGTTTTCTTTGCTCCGTGTATAAACTGCGCTTGACACGAAAACATTTTAACACGGATAAGGGTAGCTGAAGCTGAATGATGAAGAATAGTAACAATCATTTCTTAGCTTGATTGCCTATGAGCGGAGATATAATGTTGAATCTACCCTATTTACGATCATTCACTGTTTTCCCCAACTCAGAACGACAGTCGGAATGACAAGAAGGCTTACTATAGGATAAAGATGAAATCAAAATTATAAAACATCGTATCTTCTTTCGCGCAAGTCAGCTATACCCACACCTACAGGACACCTTTTCAGCATAGAATAAGTATAATTAATTAAGAAATACATGAAATACAAAGGTTTCTAGTTGTTGGATTTACTATTTTCTGTCAAAAAAGTGTCAATCATCCTCCATGGCCTTCGGTTAGGACTGTGCAGCTGCTGTTTTATACGTACACATCATCTAGATTTGTGACAGATCTTTGTCAATGTTTGAGTCTTCTTCTACAAAAAAACGCAATTTCAAATATTAAATTTCCTTGTATCTCATGTATTTTTTTGTTAAATGAGCTCACATTTCAAGCAGAAAAGGTGTTCCAAATGTGTGGGCACAGCTGACTCCGACGATAGATACTTTTAATTGTATTTCCGCCTGAATCGAGATACGATTGTTAAAAGTTCTTATTGTAATTTTCCTATAGTAAGCACTCTTGTCATTTTACTATCGTTCTGAGTTTGGAAAAAAGGAGTGATCGAAAATAGGGTAGATTCAACATTGAATATATCTGCTTGTACGCGCTCAAACTAAGCAATCACTGTCACCATTCTTCATGATGTAGCTTTAGCTATTCGAATATGTGATAACATCTTTTCGTGTCATGCGAACCAAATTTCAAATTTCAGTTCCTGGTAAAAATTTCTTCTGCACATTACTTTCAGTGAAATTTTCTATTCTCCTGTGTTTGCTTACCTATTTGGGTTCCAATGGGATTATGATAGCTTTACAAAAAAAATATTACTTAGTTCACTCAATTCTACCAGGATGGTTCAAGTTTAAACAGAAAAACCAAATTTATGAAGATGTCACTGTCGCCATATATAACTGTATATATTTAGCGGACCTATATTCAGCGTAAATAGGCAATTTACGATAGACAACGATAGATTCCGGTAAACAACTAATATTGATAGTATATAGCACAACTGACTTGATTTTGGTAAAGCCTATATGACAGCTTTAATTTATAACTGATTTGTAAGTCATTCTATTTTATTATCTTCTTTATTCGTAGCTGATTCACTATACTTTGCTAAATTATTTTAGAGTTTAGCTCTCCTCAGGTTTTTTCTTTCAAAAACGGTTTTTCCATAGCAGATATAATTATTAAAGTACTGTATAAAATATTGAAATCTATGAAAGCTATTTACAGGAGTAATGTGCCATAAATGTCATAATTAACATAATTGTTCACCCATTCTTCTATAGTTACTGTATTAGCACTGCAGAACATTCGAATTTATAGGTAGATCTCATTAAAGTTGATGTGAAGTTTGTCTGTGATTTTGAATATTTCGCTATCGTGATTCGTGAAAGTTGAAATTTTTCTCTTTGTGCTATGCTCAGCACACACTTTCCCCCCTTCCCTCTCTTATACTATAGAAAAAGTAGCTAGCAGGATCGGGATTTGCAAAACCCATTTTGTCCCCGTAGACCATATAAACATTTTAGCAGTCAGCAAAAAGTAAGATTTATACAAACCAATTTTACACATTATGTGATAAATCAGCATATAGTTCCCATCCTGCTCGCTCATTAAAGTTGTTATTCAATTTGCAATTCTTCAAGGAATGGCGCACAATTTCAACAAACGTACAACGAGTGAATCAGCAACATATATGCCTTATGACTTCAAAAGTATCATGCAGTATGGAAACACTGATTTCACCAGCAATGGAAAAAACACTATGGAATCAATTGCAAATCCTTCAATGCCACTTGGTCAGCCAATCGGAAAAGGAAAACTCACACCGGAAGATATTTATGAAATAAAGCAGGCCTATTGTGCTGGTAAGGATGTGTAATATTATTCAATATGTCTCCCATAGCTTTCATTTTCAATGTGAAGTTATTCATTTGTCATCATATCCATATTATCAGCATGACCTGTGAATCACATTTATGTAATATCAGAATTTCAATAACAGAAAGATGAAAATAGATGCTAATTTCACTAATTGATCCTTTTTAACGTGTGCATTTCACGATTATATATTCCTTGTACGATGATCGAGGAGGGCCAAATTAAAACGTAGTAGCCTCATTCCATGACTGCCCTCATTTCCGCGTGGAGTTCCTGTGAGGGCCTAAAAAAACTGAAGGTTAAAAACTGTTCCAGAAACCTAAAATATGATGTGCCCTAGCACAGCGCACCTTGGTATCACGTGAAGTTTTATCGAGTGCTGATTGGTGAATAAAATACAAAAATGTAAACAAATTTGCTTGAATCATTATCAAAGTTGATTTTTCGGTCGTTTATTCTGTCAGATTGTCAATTTTAATTATATATTTAAGGAAAAATGGAATTTTGAATCAGAGTAATGCTGCATATTAGAGAATTGATATTCAATTTTAAAAAATTTATTTGATTTTGATTATTTAAATCAAGATTCAAACCGACAGAAATGCTTACAATTTTCAATCGATGACGATTTCTCTGTCAAAACATGATGTTTTCTTCTTTCATTTGTATTCTACGCTCACAAAAGGCCTTCATAATGTTCATATAGTCCTTCGAGATAATGCAGTCTAATATTTCTATTTTTGTTACTCCAATTTGATCTAAAATAATCCCGTAAAATTAATGTTTTAAGTTTTCTTCGCCAGTTTGTTTACAAAATGTTGAAATTCAAAATAGTTGAAATCAGCAAATTGCAATTTTTGTTCACACCTCGTTATATTGTTCTTCGATGGGCCGACCAACCAACGCATGGCTGTAACTCACATGATACCGAGGTGCGCTGTGATTGGGCACACCATATTTTTGGTTTCTGGCACAGTTTTTAGCCTTCAGTTTTATTAGGCCTCACTGAAATGCACCGCGCTGAAATGAGGGCTGTGATGGAATGAGGCTACTTTAAACGCTCTGATTGCTATATCAAAGTAGCCAGACACCAACGACCCCCGACGAACTGCGTGATATATGAATATATGATTAGCTCATTCCAATCTAGCGGATGTCGGGCTAGAGGCTTTACTTTCAAACTTCAAATTTCCGACTTCAGTCCACAGCTTCATTCAATAGGCAAATTCGGCTAAATCCAAATTCGGCTAAATCGAATGTGTTATCACGTGCATTTATTTGGTGTTTACAGTCGAACAACTGAAAGATCATCAGCCTTTCTGCATTAGTTGAATGCATATAAACGCAATTTTTCGAGATATTTGCTTCCTAAATTTAGAAACTTACTTATAAGTCTATCGTTGCCTAGTCGACAAGGCTTTCTGGCGTGTTTCGTGTCTTATTTATGTTCATTTTGAAGATTTTGAGGTCTCAATATCCGTGGCAGAAAATTGCAAGAATTTATGAATGCAAGCATTTTAGCTGCATGTATGATGGCCAACTTTCCACAATTTAGTTAAAAGATTACTTATTGGAAATATGCAATTATGCATGATAGTGTTTGAATATTGAATTAATGGACTGAAAGTGCAAGATTACATTTACCTCTCTTTTAGTGATGATGAGGGGGAAGGAGACTTGTAGCTCCAAGCCTGTTTGCCAGTCACAAAGTTCACAGAAGTTATTCTGATATCACATAACATTTTATGGACCATATTAAGATATTAAATAGGATAGAATGAAGACAATGAACTCTGATATCGAAAATTAGCCTACAAACCGTCTGGTAGTATCAAGAAACACCAACTTCTTATTGCTAATTTGTTTCCTACAGCTACGAAAGTTCACTTCCATAAAAACTATGGAACTTCAGGCTGGAATTATTATAGTCTTAATTATAAAGTTTTAATTAATTTAATGGATATATATATATTTCACGTAGCAAAATTTCTGTTTGCCTTGTACGTATAACGTGAACTGTGTCACAACTATATCGAGAGACTATAACCACTAAACCAAATCTTGTCGACAAGAAATCAGCCACAAAGTTATTTGAAATCAAATCAATAGGCAGGTCCACTAACATTTAAGTATGTACTTTGAACATATCCATACGAAGATCAAAGGATAAGTTTAATATCCCCGATTGTTTATTTTTTTTTCAAAAATATCGACAAACCATCTAGATGTCTGACTTCAAATGACATTGCGTAATCATGGTTACGAAACGGCAAGTTTTGGTAGGTGAAGAAATGTGACGTCATAATCCGGACAAAGTGAGAAATCTACTATTATCATGACTTGATATCCAAAACCGTTCATCCATCAATTCGTCATTTTTTATCCAAATTTTTTGTGAATAGTAAAAATCAGAACCGCTGATTTTAAACGAGACTAAGGGTAAAGTTTTGTTTCTTTTTTCGATTTGTTCTTTTTGTAGCGAAACAAAACAAATCTTTTCGATACCTTTCTCTCGCAGTTCCCGACCGCAAACGAACAAATCAAGTTTTCCCTAGTTCTCAGCCAGGCCGATCTGCACGTGCACGACATATGAACACACTGCTTTTGTCAAAGACCTTCAAAGTGTTTGTTCACTTCAAAACGAAAAGGTTCACTCGTCTCAACCAAAGTCTCCTGAAAAATAGGCAGCATTCACTTGGAAATATGTATATACATTTGATATTTGGAGAAAAAACCTCACTCATAAATAAACGGCTTAGATCATCATTCGAGCATCAAAGTAGTGTTATTTTTATTTATCAAATCTTCGTTCTTTTATTTCGTCTGTCATGCATCATCAACTGTTGCTTGTGTTATTTATCACCAGATATAAGCCGGTGAAGTCGCATTCAGTGTGCATTTATTTGGATTAACAAACACTTTAAATGGACCAATTAACGCTCTACCAATTCTAGATTTGGATTTATTCTAGTAAATCAGAACTCAAATTCAATAAAGTTGCCGTTTAAATGAAATATTTTACACATCGATCACGCATGCTACGACAATTTACGCCAAAGCGTATAATTTTCTGAAAACCGAAAAGCAATTTATGATTCATTTTGCATTGATTAACAAATATTTACTTGGACCAATGATAAATCATGCAGTTTGCGTAAAGGCAATCGAAGATATTAATGTAGTAGCTATAGTTAGATATATATCTATGGTATCCCATTGATCAGCGAAGACAGTGAATGTTGTTTTTGTAGTATCATGGTAGAATCATAGCTACAATAAATTTGATCCTATGATAGGCCATATGATTCGCGAGAAAATAACGTGGATAATTTGCTAATAAATGGTAGATCATACAACTCCTTTAACTTATTATCCAACTTGTTTGAAAGTTTATGTGTGTAATTTGAAATTCAAATAATTTGCTAAACTAGTCTACCATCCTTCTTCCTTCTCGCTTCGACACGACGCTTCGACCATGCTCGAACGTAGACAAAAACAACATAAATTGATATAAGTAGTTCAGAGCGATTTCCATTGATGAATATTTCAGGTCACTGTAATAAGTTTTTGAAGTCAGTATTTTGAACAGGAACAGCAGTGCTAATGGAAATGATTACATTCAAATTTGACGTTTAACGATACCAATAATTACAAAAAATGCTAAAGTCTCCATTGTTTAGTGGAGTGTGATTTTGTTCTGTCCGGGAAATGACGTCATAATATAGCAAGCCAATCACAAATCGTTTTGACGTTCTACGAAAGTTTTGGATTTAAAACTCAAAAATGAAGGGTTTTTTGAAATTTTTTGGAATTTTATCAGTTTTATGGAATTCTGCGGGTATGATATATCCGAGACACGAATAAAATCAACTTTGAAATTTTTAGTGGACCTGCCTATTGTAACAAACATTGAAATACTGTAGAACCACGAGTGTCTGTTTTATTTCATGCTAAGGGTTTTTCAATATCCCAATCGTACTGGAATTAAGTAAAAATATCACTATAACTTCTTTTAAGCTTTTCTTTTATCATCGATAAAATGTGCAATCAAAATAATTTCTGTTAACTTTGTGACCGACGGCATGAAACTACAAGTTTCCTTCGCTCTTTTCGTCAAAAAGAGTTGCAAATTTGATGTTTCCCTTTTCATTCATTGATCCATTTTTAAATAGGGTGGCATATATTAAAAATAAAATAACTTTTTAACTAAAAATTTGTTGAAAGTTTTCCATTTGTAGTGGAAATGTTTACATCCGCAAATGAAATTCTTGCTAATTTTCTGCCATGTAAAGGACATAAAAAAGACACGATACACACCACCAGACATGTCGAATACACAAATATATATATTTGAAGTAACTTTCTACATTCAGAAAGGAAATAAGTTCCGCTATAACAGGCCTTTCTATGCTTTTAACTACTGAAGAAAAATTTTGTTCGATCAAGCTTTTTCAAGATATTTCATCGTTTGACAGCAAACAGGATAAACACATACATTGCACTAAGTCGGATTTATCTAACGAGGTTAGAAGTTTGAAGCTTGATATTAATGTGAGCGTTCCTCTGCCATTGTATCCTTGTTTAAATATTTTTACCTTCAAACATTATCAAATCAGCATTTGCATTTCAGATGGTTCAAAAATTGATGGGGCTTGGAGTGAGTGGGGAGCATGGTCTGCTTGTTCTGCTTCCTGTGGCTATGGCACAAGAGAACAGACAAGACAATGTAATACACCTGCACCGGCAAACGGTGGAAAGGTTTGCTCTGGTGATAGTAAAAAATCAGATGCATGTAACATGGGAGGATGTGAAGCTGTTAAAGGTAAGTGCTAGATTGCATTTGCGTGAAGGTGAATCCAGTATGATAACTATGCCAGGACGTGCCACATTTTGAGGGACAATATTCTAGCTGAAATTAGAAATTTGTGGATATGAAATTTCAGATTCTGGAACTGTTAATGTCTACCTTTCGACCTTCTAGAAAACTTTGAAATTTGAAAAAGTTCGATAAAAAAATTAAAACTTGAATAGATTTTGGCTATATAGCATTTCCTGAGTTTTTGTAACTTTTCGGGTAGCATTTATAGGATTTTCGGACTCTTTGGGTAAATCAATTTTTACAAAGTGGCAACTGTCCGTCAATCCAGACCTGCTGCTACCCCCTAAGCTTGTCTTAAATGTGATCCATCTCAATCGAATACCACTTCTATATTTTTACGTTGATAAGTAATATATTTGATTCAGCGACATGAAATGAGAATCCTATATTAAAACATTTTCAGTGATCATGTTAGCTAGATCAGCAATATTATCATCGTAATCGTCGTTTATGTTTTCATTTTTGGACTCCAGGTTTGCGGACTTTACATCACACAACAAATTACTTCGAACTCTCCATTTTTATCATGAATCATCTTGATTTGAATTTAGATACGTCATTTAAAATGAGGAATTAACTTCCCAATTCGCATTCATATTTATATATTGTTTTGAATATTCATTCAATAAAGTGCTGAAATCTCGTTGAAAATTACATTAAAAGGAATCCATAGATATATCGCGTCCTTGGAAATCATAATTCACTTACTTCCTGTAATAGCCGACATACAGCTGTATGGCATGAACTTGATATACAGTACAATGTACCATAGCGCAGTATTATTGATCATCTGAAATGATGTAGCATATGCAGATTTAAAAGCTGTAATTTCCATATCCAATGTGTTTAGGTGTATTGTGTATATGATCTAATTTAGAATAATATATTTATTTCAAAGGTTTAACAAGTCAATGTTCCTTTGAAGTAGATATGTGTAATTGGAAATCTGAATATAACCATGGTTCGTATTCCAGCTCTCTCGTGTTTGAAAGACATCAGGGAGCAACACCAAGTGTTGAAACTGGACCTTCTGTTGATGCAACATCTGGTTTATCAAGTGGTAAGTTTAGAATCACATCCTGTACGGTAACTTTTTATAGCGGTTGGGAAGTTTGTCCGAGTTCGTAGAGTATTACTATTACAAATTGTATACAGTCGAAAATGTTCTGAACGATAGATTCGATAACCGATAGTGTCTATATCATCTTTCACCGATTCCATCGTAGGAAAGAAAACATCTTTGTTGTGCCTTTCCAAACCTACCCGTAATACCAATTTCCTCATTCATGGAATAACTTCAAATTTGATTTTAACATAAATACATCCCCCCATCGATTCTCTATTAATTTTAAAAGCTCATTAATTAGCAAATACTATGGCACTTTTACTATTACTGACTGCTACATCTGCAACTAACAATCAAATAATCTTTTCTTGCTGTACTTTACCTATCTTATATCCATGTCATGTCAAATTCTGTCTTATTTAATGTATCAATTGTACTAATTATTAATTATTCAGATTCAACTTCTGCATGTTACTATTTAATTTGTAAATAAACACTTCTGATATACCACTTT
Source organism: Haliclystus octoradiatus (assembly GCA_916610825.1). Taxonomy (NCBI): domain Eukaryota; kingdom Metazoa; phylum Cnidaria; class Staurozoa; order Stauromedusae; family Haliclystidae; genus Haliclystus; species Haliclystus octoradiatus. Next base: position 26,475,930 of record OU744448.1, read on the forward strand.
AATTTTTCTATAAATATATAAGGTCTCACAAACAAACAAGCTTCTAGAGCTTACGGGATGACCTGATCATGTATCGTTTTTCACATTTTGACCCAAAACTTGTATGTATTTTATTTTTTCCTTAAATGTTATTTTGATCAAAATAAATATCTATCTATCTATCTATCTATCTATCTATCTATCTATCTATCTATCTATCTATCTATCTATCTATCTATCTATCTATCTATCTATCTATCTATCTATCTATCTATCTATCTATCTATCTATCTATCTATCTATCTATCTATCTATCTATCTATCTATCTATCTATCTATCTATCTATCTATCTATCTATCTATCTATCTATCTATCTATCTATCTATCTATCTATCTATCTATCTATCTATCTATCTATCTATCTATCTATCTATCTATCTATCTATCTATCTATCTATCTATCTATCTATCTATCTATCTATCTATCTATCTATCTATCTATCTATCTATCTATCTATCTATCTATCTATCTATCTATCTATCTATCTATCTATCTATCTATCTATCTATCTATCTATCTATCTATCTATCTATCTATCTATCTATCTATCTATCTATCTATCTATCTATCTATCTATCTATCTATCTATCTATCTATCTATCTATCTATCTATCTATCTATCTATCTATCTATCTATCTATCTATCTATCTATCTATCTATCTATCTATCTATCTATCTATCTATCTATCTATCTATCTATCTATCTATCTATCTATCTATCTATCTATCTATCTATCTATCTATCTATCTATCTATCTATCTATCTATCTATCTATCTATCTATCTATCTATCTATCTATCTATCTATCTATCTATCTATCTATCTATCTATCTATCTATCTATCTATCTATCTATCTATCTATCTATCTATCTATCTATCTATCTATCTATCTATCTATCTATCTATTTCCCAAACAAATCTTTCAAAATAAACTTGGGACAAGTAATTGAAATTGAGAATTCTAATACTTCAACCAATAATCAATGACTTCCTGTTAGCTATAATAATCAACCTTCTATTAATACACTGTCTGTCTCAACGATGCTTTGGAATGTTGAAGGACTTACAAGCCTTCTCAAGATCACACCTGAAAATTTTCCTTTTGAAAAGTACGATATCATTTTTCTAACTGAAACTTACATCTCAAAACTAACCCACATCTTCCATGGATTTTACCCTTTTATTTCACCAGCTACATTATCCTCTCAATCTACATACCCTAGAGAGGGACTTTTGATACTATGCAAAGGTATCATGGAACCTATACTGCTATGTGAAAATAAACAATACCTTGGTATAAAGATTAATCAATGCAACTTTTTCTGTTTCTACTTCAAACCTTCCACACCTGTCTCTGCTATTCTCTATAATATTATGGAAGCTTTAAATTTTTCTGATACATCATTACCTTCAGTCATCTTAGGCGACTTCAACTGCAGGACAGATGCTGGTGTCCGTGGCAATGATCTATGCGATCATCTCAATGATCTTGGATTCTATATGGTCAATGAGCCACAAATAGCAACCTACTTCTGCCCAAACGGAAAAAGTACCATTGATTTAGTATTTACAAATCTTCCTTCAGAACAAATAACAAATCACAAACTTCAACCCAACTGTAGTAGAAAACATCTTCAAGTTATCACATCATTCTTATTGCCAGGTTCCAAGCCAGAACATGAAAACAGAGTTAAAAGAAAACGTATTATAGACATAGAAAAACTTTATAAACATCCATCGTTACGCCTAGCAGGTGAAGCATTAGAGAAAAAAGACCTTAATACATCACTACATCACATTGAAGAAGCCATTCTCTCTAGTGCTCCACTAACAACTCATCAAAAAAGGAGACATAAACCTTGGTTTGATAAAGATTGTAAGCAGTTGAAGAAAAATGTCTTAAATCTATTCGAAAACGTCATGAAGTATCCAAGAGATCAACAAATGCGAGATAACTATGCCATTGAAAGAAAATGCTACTTATCTGTTATCAAGACAAAACGCACACATTACTACGAGAACGAAATTATCAAGACGTTGGACCTAGCGAAACATAAACCATGGCTACTTTTCCGAAAAAGTTTTCAAAAACAGATATCCCCTATTCCAGCAGAAAAATTAAATGCTCATTTCAAGTCCCTTTTGGATCCTCTCAATTGCCCACCTTGTATTCCCTGTTTCAACGATGAAGACTATGATGACACTTGGTTCAACCAGCATTTCTCAGAAGATGAAGTACTAGAGGCAATTCTATCGACATCAAAGAAAAAAGCACCTGGAATTGACAACTTAACAAATGAACACCTAGTCTTTTCAGTTGAGCAGGTTATCCCATTGTGGACCTCTCTGTTCAATCTATGTTTAGAGCAAGGACAAATTCCAGAAAAGTGGAAACATAGTATTTTCAAAATTTTATTTAAGGGAAAAGGAGCTACAGATGATCCAGGTAATTATCGTGGTATCGCTTTGTTATGTTGTCCGTTGAAAGTGTTCACGTCCTTATTAAACAAAAGAATAATTGATAACGTTTCTTACCTCTTGCCTGATTTACAATTTGGCTTCCAACGTGGCAAAAATACAACTATTCCTTTAAGTATGCTAATTAATGATATCAGGGAATCATTCGCAGTAAAAAGATGCTATACATACGCCACTTTTATTGACTTTAAGAAAGCTTTTGATTCTGTTGGTAGATCAAAGCTTATTTCAAAATTACATGATCAGTTTGGTGTTCGAGGAAAGATTTTAAATATTATCAAAACATTGCTGCAATATAATTTTATAAGAATCGATGACGGAGTAAAATATTCTAAAATTATAACTCAACACCATGGTGTTTTACAAGGAGACAGCCTCTCTCCTACACTTTTTATTATGTATATAGCTGACCTAGCCTCAATTCTAACACCTATTGATAATCTCTCTTATCTGTTTTATGCTGACGACCTAGTTATTTATTCTATTCAACGCTTACCAATTCAACAAGCACTTGATGCAATATCCTTATGGTGCTCCACAAACTGTTTGCAAGTAAACAAAAATAAAACTAAAGTTGTTAAGTTCAGAAAAGGTGGTCATCTAGCAGCAGCTGACAAGTTTATGTTTGATAATGTTAGTCTGGAGTTTGTAAGGTCCTACGAGTATCTTGGTGTTATCATGCAGCAATCCCTTGTATTTACTAATCACATAAAAAAGAAAAAACAGAAAGCAATGCTAGCCATTAGTACAATTCGATATTTAAATCGTATTTCGTTTGACGCAGCTATGGTTATCTTCGATATGAAAGTTCTTCCGTCTATTACATACGCACTACAAATAATAGCCCCTTTTCTCAAAGCTTCACATCTACTACAACTTGATACAATTTTAGCCAATTTTATAAAGAAGATGCTTCATCTATCAATATCCACTTCAAACTCCCTTGTCTACTTTCTTACTCAAACCAAACCATTATCTCAAAGCTTAAACACACGATATACTATTTCAATAGATGAACTATCTAAAGCCTCTTGCAGTTGGTCCAGGAAATCTCAGAAACATATTTGCAATGGCTACCTTGAGGCCCCCATAGCAAATACTTCCTGGTGGCGTCAAAGCGATCAACCAAATAAATCGATATTAGCTAGATGCTCAATGCATGGGTTCCATCACTACATATGTAAAGATAAAACTTTTCATTCACCATCTAATGATTGCTGCTGCAAAGAGTGTGGCTCTAATGCCAATACAGTATTTCATATATTGAATTGTCAAGCAATACCATCTTACATAAATTTTGTCAAGAGGATAGAAGCTTCATAAATATCGTTACATTTATCAATATTAGTTGCATAATTCTTTAGTAATTAGCTATTAGTTAATATTATCAGCAATATAATCACCATATAATCATCATATAATCATCATATAATCACCTTATAATCACTTACCGATATTATATATTAAAAGTCTTTTATCCTCAGCTATTAGATGACAATTCATTTTTTCAGTTAAATTTTATCAACGTTATAGCACTGTGTATAAGCTACGTTGACAGCATTAGTTAGCCTATATATCACACTAATATTCTTATTAAACTGAATCCAGCTTATTATCTGTAGATCACATCAGCTATAATATGATTAACTGCAAGCTAAAGTTACTCTGATATTATTGGTAAAGTTTAGATTATACATATATAAAAACAAAATGAATAGCATGTACGAATTGAATCTACCCTGAATGGGTGAAATATATATATTCTTCTATCTATCTATCTATCTATCTATCTATCTATCTATCTATCTATCTATCTATCTATCTATCTATCTATCTATCTATCTATCTATCTATCTATCTATCTATCTATCTATCTATCTATCTATCTATCTATCTATCTATCTATCTATCTATCTATCTATCTATCTATCTATCTATCTATCTATCTATCTATCTATCTATCTATCTATCTATCTATCTATCTATCTATCTATCTATCTATCTATCTATCTATCTATCTATCTATCTATCTATCTATCTATCTATCTATCTATCTATCTATCTATCTATCTATCTATCTATCTATCTATCTATCTATCTATCTATCTATCTATCTATCTATCTATCTATCTATCTATCTATCTATCTATCTATCTATCTATCTATCTATCTATCTATCTATCTATCTATCTATCTATCTATCTATCTATCTATCTATCTATCTATCTATCTATCTATCTATCTATCTATCTATCTATCTATCTATCTATCTATCTATCTATCTATCTATCTATCTATCTATCTATCTATCTATCTATCTATCTATCTATCTATCTATCTATCTATCTATCTATCTATCTATCTATCTATCTATCTATCTATCTATCTATCTATCTATCTATCTATCTATCTATCTATCTATCTATCTATCTATCTATCTATCTATCTATCTATCTATCTATCTATCTATCTATCTATCTATCTATCTATCTATCTATCTATCTATCTATCTATCTATCTATCTATCTATCTATCTATCTATCTATCTATCTATCTATCTATCTATCTATCTATCTATCTATCTATCTATCTATCTATCTATCTATCTATCTATCTATCTATCTATCTATCTATCTATCTATCTATCTATCTATCTATCTATCTATCTATCTATCTATCTATCTATCTATCTATCTATCTATCTATCTATCTATCTATCTATCTATCTATCTATCTATCTATCTATCTATCTATCTATCTATCTATCTATCTATCTATCTATCTATCTATCTATCTATCTATCTATCTATCTATCTATCTATCTATCTATCTATCTATCTATCTATCTATCTATCTATCTATCTATCTATCTATCTATCTATCTATCTATCTATCTATCTATCTATCTATCTATCTATCTATCTATCTATCTATCTATCTATCTATCTATCTATCTATCTATCTATCTATCTATCTATCTATCTATCTATCTATCTATCTATCTATCTATCTATCTATCTATCTATCTATCTATCTATCTATCTATCTATCTATCTATCTATCTATCTATCTATCTATCTATCTATCTATCTATCTATCTATCTATCTATCTATCTATCTATCTATCTATCTATCTATCTATCTATCTATCTATCTATCTATCTATCTATCTATCTATCTATCTATCTATCTATCTATCTATCTATCTATCTATCTATCTATCTATCTATCTATCTAAATGAAAATCTTGTTCTACATTCTATAGTAATTGGCAAATTAAGTCCAAAGGGAGATATACAAAGTATTACCTTAGAAACTGCAAATATATCATTATGGAGAGATGAAATTGTAAGATATTTTGTTGCACAAGACTTCTACTTAGACCAAGTAAAATCAAATAAAATGCCTTCCAAATTGGCGATAAACATCTATACTGATAGCGACCACAAAAGAAAATATCTAACTTTCACAACTTTTAACAGTGGAAAAATTAATGTCACTAACAAATCTGGTCTTGATTGATAGATACGATCTGATTTCCCAAACAAATCTTTCAAAATAAACTTGGGACAAGTAATTGAAATTGAGAATTCTAATACTTCAACCAATAATCAATGACTTCCTGTTAGCTATAATAATCAACCTTCTATTAATACACTGTCTGTCTCAACGATGCTTTGGAATGTTGAAGGACTTACAAGCCTTCTCAAGATCACACCTGAAAATTTTCCTTTTGAAAAGTACGATATCATTTTTCTAACTGAAACTTACATCTCAAAACTAACCCACATCTTCCATGGATTTTACCCTTTTATTTCACCAGCTACATTATCCTCTCAATCTACATACCCTAGAGAGGGACTTTTGATACTATGCAAAGGTATCATGGAACCTATACTGCTATGTGAAAATAAACAATACCTTGGTATAAAGATTAATCAATGCAACTTTTTCTGTTTCTACTTCAAACCTTCCACACCTGTCTCTGCTATTCTCTATAATATTATGGAAGCTTTAAATTTTTCTGATACATCATTACCTTCAGTCATCTTAGGCGACTTCAACTGCAGGACAGATGCTGGTGTCCGTGGCAATGATCTATGCGATCATCTCAATGATCTTGGATTCTATATGGTCAATGAGCCACAAATAGCAACCTACTTCTGCCCAAACGGAAAAAGTACCATTGATTTAGTATTTACAAATCTTCCTTCAGAACAAATAACAAATCACAAACTTCAACCCAACTGTAGTAGAAAACATCTTCAAGTTATCACATCATTCTTATTGCCAGGTTCCAAGCCAGAACATGAAAACAGAGTTAAAAGAAAACGTATTATAGACATAGAAAAACTTTATAAACATCCATCGTTACGCCTAGCAGGTGAAGCATTAGAGAAAAAAGACCTTAATACATCACTACATCACATTGAAGAAGCCATTCTCTCTAGTGCTCCACTAACAACTCATCAAAAAAGGAGACATAAACCTTGGTTTGATAAAGATTGTAAGCAGTTGAAGAAAAATGTCTTAAATCTATTCGAAAACGTCATGAAGTATCCAAGAGATCAACAAATGCGAGATAACTATGCCATTGAAAGAAAATGCTACTTATCTGTTATCAAGACAAAACGCACACATTACTACGAGAACGAAATTATCAAGACGTTGGACCTAGCGAAACATAAACCATGGCTACTTTTCCGAAAAAGTTTTCAAAAACAGATATCCCCTATTCCAGCAGAAAAATTAAATGCTCATTTCAAGTCCCTTTTGGATCCTCTCAATTGCCCACCTTGTATTCCCTGTTTCAACGATGAAGACTATGATGACACTTGGTTCAACCAGCATTTCTCAGAAGATGAAGTACTAGAGGCAATTCTATCGACATCAAAGAAAAAAGCACCTGGAATTGACAACTTAACAAATGAACACCTAGTCTTTTCAGTTGAGCAGGTTATCCCATTGTGGACCTCTCTGTTCAATCTATGTTTAGAGCAAGGACAAATTCCAGAAAAGTGGAAACATAGTATTTTCAAAATTTTATTTAAGGGAAAAGGAGCTACAGATGATCCAGGTAATTATCGTGGTATCGCTTTGTTATGTTGTCCGTTGAAAGTGTTCACGTCCTTATTAAACAAAAGAATAATTGATAACGTTTCTTACCTCTTGCCTGATTTACAATTTGGCTTCCAACGTGGCAAAAATACAACTATTCCTTTAAGTATGCTAATTAATGATATCAGGGAATCATTCGCAGTAAAAAGATGCTATACATACGCCACTTTTATTGACTTTAAGAAAGCTTTTGATTCTGTTGGTAGATCAAAGCTTATTTCAAAATTACATGATCAGTTTGGTGTTCGAGGAAAGATTTTAAATATTATCAAAACATTGCTGCAATATAATTTTATAAGAATCGATGACGGAGTAAAATATTCTAAAATTATAACTCAACACCATGGTGTTTTACAAGGAGACAGCCTCTCTCCTACACTTTTTATTATGTATATAGCTGACCTAGCCTCAATTCTAACACCTATTGATAATCTCTCTTATCTGTTTTATGCTGACGACCTAGTTATTTATTCTATTCAACGCTTACCAATTCAACAAGCACTTGATGCAATATCCTTATGGTGCTCCACAAACTGTTTGCAAGTAAACAAAAATAAAACTAAAGTTGTTAAGTTCAGAAAAGGTGGTCATCTAGCAGCAGCTGACAAGTTTATGTTTGATAATGTTAGTCTGGAGTTTGTAAGGTCCTACGAGTATCTTGGTGTTATCATGCAGCAATCCCTTGTATTTACTAATCACATAAAAAAGAAAAAACAGAAAGCAATGCTAGCCATTAGTACAATTCGATATTTAAATCGTATTTCGTTTGACGCAGCTATGGTTATCTTCGATATGAAAGTTCTTCCGTCTATTACATACGCACTACAAATAATAGCCCCTTTTCTCAAAGCTTCACATCTACTACAACTTGATACAATTTTAGCCAATTTTATAAAGAAGATGCTTCATCTATCAATATCCACTTCAAACTCCCTTGTCTACTTTCTTACTCAAACCAAACCATTATCTCAAAGCTTAAACACACGATATACTATTTCAATAGATGAACTATCTAAAGCCTCTTGCAGTTGGTCCAGGAAATCTCAGAAACATATTTGCAATGGCTACCTTGAGGCCCCCATAGCAAATACTTCCTGGTGGCGTCAAAGCGATCAACCAAATAAATCGATATTAGCTAGATGCTCAATGCATGGGTTCCATCACTACATATGTAAAGATAAAACTTTTCATTCACCATCTAATGATTGCTGCTGCAAAGAGTGTGGCTCTAATGCCAATACAGTATTTCATATATTGAATTGTCAAGCAATACCATCTTACATAAATTTTGTCAAGAGGATAGAAGCTTCATAAATATCGTTACATTTATCAATATTAGTTGCATAATTCTTTAGTAATTAGCTATTAGTTAATATTATCAGCAATATAATCACCATATAATCATCATATAATCATCATATAATCACCTTATAATCACTTACCGATATTATATATTAAAAGTCTTTTATCCTCAGCTATTAGATGACAATTCATTTTTTCAGTTAAATTTTATCAACGTTATAGCACTGTGTATAAGCTACGTTGACAGCATTAGTTAGCCTATATATCACACTAATATTCTTATTAAACTGAATCCAGCTTATTATCTGTAGATCACATCAGCTATAATATGATTAACTGCAAGCTAAAGTTACTCTGATATTATTGGTAAAGTTTAGATTATACATATATAAAAACAAAATGAATAGCATGTACGAATTGAATCTACCCTGAATGGGTGAAATATATATATTCTTCTATCTATCTATCTATCTATCTATCTATCTATCTATCTATCTATCTATCTATCTATCTATCTATCTATCTATCTATCTATCTATCTATCTATCTATCTATCTATCTATCTATCTATCTATCTATCTATCTATCTATCTATCTATCTATCTATCTATCTATCTATCTATCTATCTATCTATCTATCTATCTATCTATCTATCTATCTATCTATCTATCTATCTATCTATCTATCTATCTATCTATCTATCTATCTATCTATCTATCTATCTATCTATCTATCTATCTATCTATCTATCTATCTATCTATCTATCTATCTATCTATCTATCTATCTATCTATCTATCTATCTATCTATCTATCTATCTATCTATCTATCTATCTATCTATCTATCTATCTATCTATCTATCTATCTATCTATCTATCTATCTATCTATCTATCTATCTATCTATCTATCTATCTATCTATCTATCTATCTATCTATCTATCTATCTATCTATCTATCTATCTATCTATCTATCTATCTATCTATCTATCTATCTATCTATCTATCTATCTATCTATCTATCTATCTATCTATCTATCTATCTATCTATCTATCTATCTATCTATCTATCTATCTATCTATCTATCTATCTATCTATCTATCTATCTATCTATCTATCTATCTATCTATCTATCTATCTATCTATCTATCTATCTATCTATCTATCTATCTATCTATCTATCTATCTATCTATCTATCTATCTATCTATCTATCTATCTATCTATCTATCTATCTATCTATCTATCTATCTATCTATCTATCTATCTATCTATCTATCTATCTATCTATCTATCTATCTATCTATCTATCTATCTATCTATCTATCTATCTATCTATCTATCTATCTATCTATCTATCTATCTATCTATCTATCTATCTATCTATCTATCTATCTATCTATCTATCTATCTATCTATCTATCTATCTATCTATCTATCTATCTATCTATCTATCTATCTATCTATCTATCTATCTATCTATCTATCTATCTATCTATCTATCTATCTATCTATCTATCTATCTATCTATCTATCTATCTATCTATCTATCTATCTATCTATCTATCTATCTATCTATCTATCTATCTATCTATCTATCTATCTATCTATCTATCTATCTATCTATTTTACTTACCGCGGTGAAGCTGTAGCATTTTCGAAATCATATACTTATCTTGGTGTTACACTCCAGACCTCTTTGTCATTTACAGAGCATATTTCAAAGAAAAAACAAAAGTTTGCTATAGCTATTGGCTTAATTAAACATTTGAGGCGACTTTCAATCAAATCAGCTATAGAAATATTTGAAATGAATTTATCTCCGATAATTACATATGGTTTTGAGGTTGTTGGCCCTTATCTCTCGTTATCAAACTTGTTTGAACTCAACAAATTAAAAGCTCAGTACTTCAAACGTGTTTTAGGTGTGTCTGCCTATTCGTCAAACACATTGGTTTATTTATTTTCAAATGTATCACCATATACTACTGATTTGAATTTACGATATAATTTAAACTCCAACCTAATTGAAAACGTATTAAATATTACACAATCTAAGCTAAAATCCAGATTAGAAAGTGATCACCAATATGCTCCAGTCCTAGAGTCAAATGGATGGATGATGTCAAACAAAGTAAACAGGCATTTTATAACCAGGCTGTCAATGCATGGGTTTCATCATCTAATTTGCCTGACAAATGGATTTCACAAGCCAACTGATGAATGCATATGTAAAAAATGTGGCTCATCTGCATCATATCTATACCATATCGTAAATTGTGAAGCTATTAAATCTTACGTTCAATTTGTAAGCAATATAGAGAGTTAAAAATAATTTATAATAGTTAAAAAGTTAAATAAAATAAATAAATAAATATTACATACATATTCTTCCTTTAAATAACAAACTGCTGGCAACTTACTCATATCAAATTATTAATTGGAAACAGCAAAAAAAAATGCACAATGTACATAACACTAACAAATTTGCTCAGAATAAGAGCATAAATATATATCATCTATCTATCTATCTATCTATCTATCTATCTATCTATCTATCTATCTATCTATCTATCTATCTATCTATCTATCTATCTATCTATCTATCTATCTATCTATCTATCTATCTATCTATCTATCTATCTATCTATCTATCTATCTATCTATCTATCTATCTATCTATCTATCTATCTATCTATCTATCTATCTATCTATCTATCTATCTATCTATCTATCTATTCTTTATCGATTTTTTATGGCGGTCAGACATGTTTTGATTTGCACGTAAAAATTTCTAGAGAAACTATTATACACTTGCTTTTATCACATTATTATTGAAAGAAAATACATGCGATTCAAAGGTGTGCTTAACACTGGATTTTAACAACATCAATTAAACAAATTACATATATTATATTAAGATAAGATACAATTTCAGTTGCTTACCGGTCGTCACAGGAGCGTAAACATGTCGTCCGAAGAGATTACGACAACAATATTGTCAAGTAACAAACGTTTGGGTAAGGAAATAAGTTTATCTTTCAACACATCAGATCCTCATAGTTGGAAAAAGATGGTTCTGGTGTATTTCCCAGCGAATGGGTTCTTTATCGACGAAGATTTGAATGCAAACATAACCCAGAGAGACGAAGGCAGTGGCAGCCGATCTACTATAGAGCACTCAACAGTTGTGAATATCTGCAGGGACATACACCACAAGAAGAAGTATCTTTCATTCAAGTTTCGGTCATCTGGTAGAGTAACTGTGTCCAACATTGTAGGCTTGCAAGACTTTTCTAGCTTACACTTCCCTGCCATTACTGAATGTTTTACAAACCACGAGGAGATGTCAAGAGACGCCATTATGGAAACATGTTGCGTCCCAGAAGGAGGCAAGAACTCGAGCACTGCCGATATCGTAGTAGAAGCAGATATTAATGTCAACGATTCAAACGTCCTCGCAAACCAGCAATCTACAGAGTTAAGAGATGTTATAAATCTAATTCCAGTTATAACTAATTTACAAGCCGAAATTAAGAACATAAAACAACAACAACTGCTGATATCCCAACAAAATGATTGTACTATTAAACAACTTCAAACTGAATTAAAATCGCTAAAAAACGAAATTACGCAATTAAAAGAGAAAAATCAACAGGTGACGACGAAAAGTTACTCTTCAGCCTTAAAGTCTACTTTAAATGATGCAGCCCAAATAAATACTGCAGTAATACTAAAACAGGTGAACAAAGAACAAGCAATGCAGAAATATAAAGAGCATAATATAATAATCACAGGTTTAGAATGCCATACTGACAACAATTTGACTTCAGAAATCGTTGATGAAAAAATAGTGAGAGAAATTGCCGTTGATCTTGATGTTAATATCACATCTATCAAGTTCAAAACGAAACGTGTGGGTAAGGAAGCAACAACTGCAAATGGAAAAACTCAAAAACTGATAGTTACATTAACAACTGAGAAACGTTTAGAGTTACTTAAAAACGCAAGGAAATTGAGAACAAAAGCCCGGTGGTCAAATGTTTACTTGGGGCCAGATCTCACTCGTGCTGAGGAAGAAGCGAACTATCTGCTACGCTGAAAATTACGGGAAAGACGGGAGCAAGAGCCAGAGAAACGGTTTTTAATAAAAAGAGGCGAAAGTATAGAGTTTCATGACAAAGTTTATGATGATGTCCCACAAATCTCCAATTGACAACCAATAGTAGATCAAAATGAAATTGAATCAATTCAACCATCAAATATTTCTACTGCACTATTATCAAGTAAAGTTGAGGTATCGATTTTATTATGGAATGTTGAAGGTCTAAATGGTATTTTGAATACATATCCTCATAATAAAATATTTAATCAATCTATTATACTACTTACTGAAACATTTATAACATTATATCCAACAGAATTCCCCGATTACTATCAATTTATATCCCCTGCTAAACTACCTTCTGGAAATTCTAAGTGTCCCAGAGAAGGATTACTTATTCTCTGTAAAGGCTATCTAAATCCAATCGAAATAGGTTGCGGTCAAAGATGGATTGGTCTGACCACAGATTTTTTTAATATATTTTGTTTTTATTTCCCTCCTAAGAGTGACACTTCTTCTATTCTTGAGAAAATTACATCTATTTTATCCTCTATTAAGAACGATTTACCAATGGTTATATGTGGAGATTTTAATTGCAGAACAGATTCATCAAGTAGAGGTAGATTTTTAATTGAAGGCTTATTTTTACTTGGTTTCTACATGATAAATGACCCTTTCAAACCCACTTATCTTGGACCTCATGGAAATAGTACAATCGACCTAATTTTTACCAACTTGCCCCCTTTTCATTTACATACCCATTTTATTACAACTGAAATTCACAGAAAACATCAACCAGTTCAAACAAATTTTAACTTTTTTTCGGAAAATCCTCCAGCCGAAGAATATTGCAAACCAAATCTAAAGCGCACTGTCAACGTAGAATTATTAACTGATCATCCGATGCTTAAAAGTGCCACAACTAATCTGCATAATAATAACATTGACGAATCTCTGCTCTGCATTGAAAAAGCATTAATTGATTGTTGTCCAGTTTATAATTTTAAACCCAATTTTCACAAGCCATGGTTTGATGAAGAATGCAGAGAAATTAAGTCATTTACTATGTCGCTACTTAACAATATCAAAGAGCAGCCAACAAATGTAATTATTCGAAAACAGTATATGAATTCTAGAATAAAATACAAGAAATTGATAAAGGAGAAAAAGCATAATCACACAGAACGATCAATTTGTGACATTTTGGAAAAAGTTAATAAAAAGCCATGGTTACTATTTACTAAACAAACAAATCAATTTTCTGCTCCAATTCCGATCTCTACCCTTTCAACCCATTTCAAATCTCTGCTTGATCCAAATGACAAGCCTCCAGAGCTCAATTTCGATGATATTGACGTAAATAATTTGATTTTAGACTCAAACAATTTACCTTGGTACAACCACTTATTTACTGAGGAAGAAGTTTTAGAAACAATTCTCAAAACATCAACGAAGAAATCCCCTGGCTTAGATAATATTACTAATGAACATTTGTATTATTCCCTGGATATTTTACTTCCTTTCTGGACACAACTGTTTAATCTATGTTTGAAATCTGGCTGTATACCTTCTCGATGGAGAGATTGTATATTTGAATTATTATATAAAGGAAATGGTTCTGCGCAAGATCCGAATAACTACCGTGGTATTGCCCTTCTCTGTTGTCCCTTGAAGGTCCTGACCTCATTGCTAAATTTGCGATTAAAGACAAATATTTTCAATCTCATTCCATCAGGACAATATGGATTTCAAGAGGGTAAAAACACTTTGATGCCATTATCTATTTTAATTGAAGATATTTATTCTCAATTCTCTTTCTCATATAAATCAACCTACTGCACTTTCATTGACTTCAAGAAAGCATTTGACGTCGTCAATCGAGAAATATTATTTGCTAAGTTGAAAGATCAATTTGGTATCGATGGTTTAACTTTAAAATTAATTGGTGGTCTCTTGCAAGGAAACTTTATTCGTATTCACGATGGTATCAGAATCTTTGATTCTATTCGACAAAACCAGGGTGTTGCACAAGGTGACAGTTTATCTCCAACTTTATTTCTGTTATACATCGCCGATCTAGCAAATAATTTAAAAGCAGTGCATAACCTTAAATATTTATTCTTTGCTGATGATCTGGCAATTTATTCGACCGATCGTAATATACTCCAGCATGGAATCGACTTAGTTTCTACATGGTGCAAGTCCAATGTACTCCAAGTAAATCTAAAGAAAACCAACGTTATGAAATTTCGTAAAGGTGGTCGTTTGGCTAAAGATGATTATTTTACTTACCGTGGTGAAGCTGTAGCATTTTCGAAATCATATACTTATCTTGGTGTTACACTCCAGACCTCTTTGTCATTTACAGAGCATATTTCAAAGAAAAAACAAAAGTTTGCTATAGCTATTGGCTTAATTAAACATTTGAGGCGACTTTCAATCAAATCAGCTATAGAAATATTTGAAATGAATTTATCTCCGATAATTACATATGGTTTTGAGGTTATTGGCCCTTATCTCTCGTTATCAAACTTGTTTGAACTCAACAAATTAAAAGCTCAGTACTTCAAACGTGTTTTAGGTGTGTCTGCCTATTCGTCAAACACATTGGTTTATTTATTTTCAAATGTATCACCATATACTACTGATTTGAATTTACGATATAATTTAAACTCCAACCTAATTGAAAACGTATTAAATATTACACAATCTAACCTAAAATCCAGATTAGAAAGTGATCACCAATATGCTCCAGTTCTAGAGTCAAATGGATGGATGATGTCAAACAAAGTAAACAGGCATTTTATAACCAGGCTGTCAATGCATGGGTTTCATCATCTAATTTGCCTGACAAATGGATTTCACAAGCCAACTGATGAATGCATATGTAAAAAATGTGGCTCATCTGCATCATATCTATATCATATCGTAAATTGTGAAGCTATTGAATCTTACATTGATTTTGTAAGCAGTATAGAGAGTTGAAATAATTTATAATAATTAAAAATTAAAGTTAAATAAGATAAATAAAATAAATATTACATACATACTCTTCCTTTAAATAACAAACTGCTGACTACTTACTCATATAGAATTATTAATAAAAAACAGCAAAAAACGCATAATGTACATAACACTAACAAATTTGCTCAGAATAAGAGCGTAAATATATATCATCTATCTATCTATCTATCTATCTATCTATCTATCTATCTATCTATCTATCTATCTATCTATCTATCTATCTATCTATCTATCTATCTATCTATCTATCTATCTATCTATCTATCTATCTATCTATCTATCTATCTATCTATCTATCTATCTATCTATCTATCTATCTATCTATCTATCTATCTATCTATCTATCTATCTATCTATCTATCTATCTATCTATCTATCTATCTATCTATCTATCTATCTATCTATCTATCTATCTATCTATCTATCTATCTATCTATCTATCTATCTATCTATCTATCTATCTATCTATCTATCTATCTATCTATCTATCTATCTATCTATCTATCTATCTATCTATCTATCTATCTATCTATCTATCTATCTATCTATCTATCTATCTATCTATCTATCTATCTATCTATCTATCTATCTATCTATCTATCTATCTATCTATCTATCTATCTATCTATCTATCTATCTATCTATCTATCTATCTATCTATCTATCTATCTATCTATCTATCTATCTATCTATCTATCTATCTATCTATCTATCTATCTATCTATCTATATAACTTACTGAATTTATGAATTTATGAATAATTGGCAATAGCGGCACATCTCCTGTAACATACTTTGTGAAAGTTCCCTAGGGGTGCCGTTATATAGAGTTTATATACTGTATATGTTTCCTTACCATTGAAAATGATACTATATAGGCTGCAGTTTTCATATGGTGTTTTTAGAAAACAATGATCCAGAAATTCAATGAATTTGAAAAGACAACACCATCCGGATTTGCATTTATTTTACAGGTCATTATGTTTATATGGAAACATCAAATGCTCACGCAGAATCCGACTACGGTAAATTGGAAAGTCCACTGATACCTGCAGTTGGAGGTGATAACCTGAGATGTTTATCATATTACGTTCATATGTATGGAGAACGTATGGGAGAGCTCAAAGTGGTGTCTGTTAATCTTGATACAAATACAAGAACGGTAATAAGAACTCATAAAGGAAACCAAAAGGACAACTGGTACTACAATGAAGTTTCATTTTCTAGCTCATCCCCAAGTAAAGTAAGTTTATGTTCCGTAATTAAAACAGATGTGGTATTCAATTTGGAATGGTACACTCGTTTACATATTAAACTTCCAAGCTATTGAATAATTCAATAATACTCAAGTATCTATAGATGGGTATTGCAAATTCATGGCTATGCTACTTCTTTAAGTTACATGTTTTTATATCAATCCAATCAGTAAGCAGTAGAATTGAGGCAATTCCACGCAAGGCTACAGAACAACTACTTGAAAAATGTATTCATTTTTCATATCCAGTGAAAACAAGTTGCCAGGTCAATACTATTTAAATTCCTTATTTTTCATTAAAATTATGGTTGATTATTGAAAGTTGTGTAAATTGTAGTCTGTATTTGAATGTTACCCGGATATTTGTTGTCCCTCATAAAGGCAGATTATAAAGTGTACTGCTTTTATGCAGATCATTTTCCAGAGAATGATTATTTGATTTGATTTTTCTTAATGTGACTTTCAGATTATTTTTGAAGGAAGAGCAGAAGCGGGCTCATGGATGGGTGATATTGCTCTTGATGAATTGAAAATTACCAAAACAGATTGTTTGAGTGGTAAAGTATTTGTTTCATTTTCTTCCATTTGATTTGAATTTTGTGTCACTGGTAGATTCTTCAGAAATGAAGACATACAACATCCACAATGGCACACCCTAACAGCTATTTGACATAGATTCTTACAAACGATATATAACTATAAAA
>OU744448.1:26496106-26528301 GCA_916610825.1 Haliclystus octoradiatus
TTTGTGAGAACACTGAGCAAACAATCTGTTTTGAAATGAATAATCTATCGCGGGGCTTAAAAACAAATTAATTTGCAAGAATTTTCAAATTGACGTTGGCGTTCGACTATTTCGAAAAATATTAAAAGTTCGAAGAGATTATCTGTCTACAGTCTAAAATTATAGAGTTTAGAATTAATCAAGGCATTGCACAGAAGTATTTTTATAATTTATTATTTAATATAAAAAAACGAATCATTTGGTTTTAAGCAGCAAGGCTTTTATTTTCAGATTTTGCTTCCATAATTAACGAAGGAATTATAGGCATCGATTAATATTAAAATTTCATTTTGTTGACTTGCTATACGAATAAGACACAGTATGTTACTACAGTTTCGAGAATAAAAATAGCGATGTCTTGTTATTATCTTTGATCAACATTTAATAAAGTTAATTTCAGGTATATCAAATTTAACAAAGTTAAATTGAATTGAGCGTAGGATTTGTGATAAATAATAATAATTACAATATTTTCAGCGTTCAAAAATTTTGCTTTGAATTTAAAAGCACAAAAACATAATTCAAAAACATTTTTAAATAGTTAATACAGTTTGGATGAGTGTAACAAACCTTGTGTTACAAAAATAAAAAGTGAAAAGGTTGCACGAAATAATCGATCATAGCAAACAATATTTATTAAAATACAACTTACCATTTTCCAAATGAGATCCAAATAAAAACTATACGAGCGGCATAATCTCCGAACAACATTTAAATACATAATAGCGGGTTCTCTGAGTTAATACACCAATCAATAATAAGTTAACAACCATATTTTATCGAAGGAGAATGTACGCCCGATAAGAATAAAATAAAGATTGTCTTTTATTCGAAATAATTCTGACAAAAATGATCATTTCATATCGTGATCAAATGCATGGTAAAGTAGATTCATTTTCTACATAGTAAATTATCCTTTTCGTCAGACATCATAACATGAGCATTTAAATATTACCATCGGCTATGGTATTTTATATCTTTGAAGCTGCACTAAACATTTCCACTCTATAAACCATCGCGTCCGTTTCAATAAATTCTGAATAAATATGCATATCACGAATCTGGCAAAATGAGTTGTTTTCGTTTTTCTATCAAAACAATTAATTTATTCATAATCGTCTTTCCTTTCATTCGACATCTGTAATGTATTATAAATAGCGCGTAGAAAAATTGACAACAAGATGTAACATAATATCAATATCGAATTAGTATAGCGATTTATTATAGAATTTTATTTCCTTTTAAAAGAATGTTGATGCTATTAGTCTGGAAAATTTGATAACAAGGAGCACTATGAGGTCAACATTTCACATCTTTTGTTTACTTTTAAAATTTTATTTTCAACGAACTCTTAGTATTTTGATAGACTGCCATGAAAATTACAGGCCTACTTGCTGAGATTGCAAAGATCAAAAATATATAGGCTCATATACTATCATATCATAATATTATCAGATTATATATATAGTTTGAAATCAATACACGCGCTGTCGCCTTGTTCAGTAATACGTTGTCGAAGCAATAGGTTTGTTGATTAGTACAGTCAAGGCGCGTACAACAGTAAGTAAGGGGTTGGCTCATTGGTTAATGCTCTGGTATTACAATATTAGGGTCGTAAGTTCAAATCCGCCATTCGGCAGTTTTTATCAACGATTTTTCTGATTTTTTTTTTTTAATATGAAGCAGTAAATCATTGTTAATTAACAAAAGATATCGTTTGATCATGTTAATAACAGAAATTAGTGGACCATGTGTCTTGTCGAAGCTAAATTAATTTAATACTGAATATATTGCATGCAATGCCACGAGTTTGACCGGCCACACCTTGACGGCGTTATTTTGTGAACACCACATTAGTGTTGTATATATTGCAATAAAGATTTATGAATTCGAACCGAACGCGATCCGATCGTGTCGGGTCAGATTCGGGTTAATATTTTAGGTCTTCGGATCTGATCGGATTTGAAGTGATTTTTTATGGATAGTTTCAGATTTCGAAATTTGACTGAGTATTTGTAATTTATAATAATTAATGTTTTCTGGCTTCCTTTCAACACATAAAATAAAGTTTTTCTATGTAGACAAAGCTACGTTAAATTATACATTTCAATCGACTCAATTGATGTGAAATAAATTACATTTTTATTAAAGGAATGATTAAGATGTATTGATTAATGCTACATCGTTTCAATGCGTATTGTGTCTCATGTTCTCCTCCAGAGTTCATACTCCGTATTATACAGCGATAGAAAGCTTAGTCAATTGTTTAATTATAAGTGATCTGAAAGTTTTATCATAGAAGGTCCATTATGGACTACACTCATTGCTAGTATTTCTATATTTCGATATTTCTGTGTCTGTCCGCGACTTATGTACGTCTTACTGGCGATATAATACGGATAATCCGTTGTCGGGAAATTATGCAAACATTTGTGTCGAGATAACCGTGTACAGTAACAAATTTGTTGTATGAAAAGTATGGGTCTATGGCGTTGTTTTAAAATAATATACTTCATCTGATATTTTATTTGATATCATTGCATTAAAAAATTCAGAGATTTTGAAAAATTTCATAGGTCGATAATCTAGCGGGCAGCCAAATCGACTTCAAATTGAAATCTCCAGAACAAAAATATTTTGCTTTAAATTTAAAAGCTGCGTGTAAATTGTTTGAACAAGTGAAACTTGAAACTGAATCAGTTTTATGATAATTAAAGCAATACGAAATACTGAATTACATTGAATTACCAGTATAACTAGGCCAGACAAAATATGTTTTGAAATCAAAGAAACGTAGACATATTTCATGTAGTGTTGATATCAGCAATACATATAGCGCGGCACAAACGCTATGAAATTAAAGAGACTTGAGGTCTTAATTTAATTTATTAATGAAACAAAATGCCGTTCATTACTTTTCTCAAAATCGAGATATAAAACATTTCACTTTTAAAAAGGCTATTTTGATACATAATTTGTGAGAACACTGAGCAAACAATCTGTTTTGAAATGAATAATCTATCGCGGGGCTTAAAAACAAATTAATTTGCAAGAATTTTCAAATTGGCGTTGGCGTTCGACTATTTCGAAAAATATTCAAAGTTCGAAGAGATTATCTGTCTACAGTCTAAAATCATAGAGTTTAGAATTAATCAAGGCATTGCACAAAAGTATTTTTATAATTTATTATTTAATATAAAAAAACGAATCATTTGGTTTTAAGCAGCAAGGCTTTTATTTTCAGATTTTGCTTCCATAATTAACGAAGGAATTATACTGGCATCGATTAATATTAAAATTTCATTTTGTTGACTTGCTATACGAATAAGACACAGTATGTTACTACAGTTTCGAGAATAAAAATAGCGATGTCTTGTTATTATCTTTGATCAACATTTAATAAAGTTAATTTCAGGTATATCAAATTTAACAAAGTTAAATTGAATTGAGCGTATGATTTGTGATAAATAATAATAATTATAATATTTTCAGCGTTCAAAAATTTTGCTTTGAATTTAAAAGCACAAAAACATAATTCAAAAACATTTTTAAATAGTTAATACAGTTTGGATGAGTGTAACAAACCTTGTGTTACAAAAATAAAAAGTGAAAAGGTTGCACGAAATAATCGATCATAGCAAACAATATTTATTAAAATAAAACTTACCATTTTCCAAATGAGATCCAAATAAAAACTATACGAGCGGCATAATCTCCGAACAACATTTAAATACATAATAGCGGGTTCTCTGAGTTAATACACCAATCAATAGTAAGTTAACAACCATATTTTATCGAAGGAGAATGTACGCCCGATAAGAATAAAATAAAGATTGTCTTTTATTCGAAATAATTCTGACAAAAATGATCATTTCATATCGTAATCAAATGCATGGTAAAGTAGATTCATTTTCTACATAGTAAATTATCCTTTTCGTCAGACATCATAACATGAGCATTTAAATATTACCATCGGCTATGGTATTTTATATCTTTGAAGCTGCACTAAACATTTCCACTCTATAAACCATCGCGTCCGTTTCAATAAATTCTGAATAAATATGCATATCACGAATCTGGCAAAATGAGTTGTTTTCGTTTTTCTATCAAAATAATTAATTTATTCATAATCGTCTTTCCTTTCATTCGACATCTGTAATGTATTATAAATAGCGCGTAGAAATATTGACAACAAGATGTAACATAATATCAATATCGAATTAGTATAGCGATTTATTATAGAATTTTATTTCCTTTTAAAAGAATGTTGATGCTATTAGTCTGGAAAATTTGATAACAAGAAGCACTATGAGTTCAACATTTCACATCTTTTGTTTACTTTTAAAATTTTATTTTCAACGAACTCTTAGTATTTTGATAGACTGCCATGAAAATCACAGGCCTACTTGCTGAGATTGCAAAGATCAAAAATATATAGGCTCATATACTATCATATCATAATATTATCAGATTATATATATAGTTTGAAATCAATACACGCGCTGTCGCCTTGTTCAGTAATACGTTGTCGAAGCAATAGGTTTGTTGATTAGTACAGTCAAGGCGCGTACAACAGTATGTAAGGGGTTGGCTCATTGGTTAATGCTCTGGTATTACAAAATCAGGGTCGTAAGTTCAAATCTGCCATTCGGCAGTTTTTATCAACGATTTTTCTGATTTTTTTTTTAATATGAAGCAGTAAATCATTGTTAATTAACAAAAGATATCGCTTGATCATGTTAATAACAGAAATTAGTGGACCATGTGTTTTGTCGAAGCTAAATTAATTTAATGCTGAATATATTGGATGCAATGCCACGAGTTTGACCGGCCACACCTTGACGGCGTTATTTTGTGAACACCACATTAGTGTTGTATATATTGCAATAAAGATTTATGAATTCGAACCGAACGCGATCCGATCGTGTCGGGTCAGATTCGGGTTAATATTTTAGGTCTTCGGATCTGATCGGATTTGAAGTGATTTTTTATGGATAGTTTCAGATTTCGAAATTTGACTGAGTATTTGTAATTTATAATAATTAATGTGTTCTGGCTTCCTTTCAACACATAAAATAAAGTTTTTCTATGTAGACAAAGCTACGTTAAATTATACATTTCAATCGACTCAATTGATGTGAAATAAATTAAATTTTTATTAAAGGAATGATTAAGATGTATTGATTAATGCTACATCGTTTCAATGCGTATTGTGTCTCATGTTCTCCTCCAGAGTTCATACTCCGTATTATACAGCGATAGAAAGCTTAGTCAATTGTTTAATTATAAGTGATCTGAAAGTTTTATCATAGAAGGTCCATTATGGACTACACTCATTGCTAGTATTTCTATATTTCTATATTTCGATATTTCGATATTTCGATATTTCTGTGTCTGTCCGCGACTTATGTACGTCTTACTGGCGATATAATACGGATAATCCGTTGTCGGGAAATTATGCAAACATTTGTGTCGAGATAACCGTGTACAGTAACAAATTTGTTGTATGAAAAGTATGGGTCTATGACGTTGTTTTAAAATAATATACTTCATCTGATAATTTATTTGATATCCTTGCATTAAAAAATTCAGAGATTTTGAAAAATTTCATAGGTCGATAATCTAGCGGGCAGCCAAATCGAATTCAAATTGAAATCCCCAGAACAAAAATATTTTGCTTTGAATTTAAAAGCTGCGTGTAAATTGTTTGAGCAAGTGAAACTTGAAAATGAATCAGTTTTATGATAATTAAAACAATACGAAATACTGAATTACATTGAATTACCAGTATAAATAGGCCAAACAAAATATGTTTTGAAATCAAAGAAACGTAGACTTATTTCATGTAGTGTTGATATCAGCAATACATATAGCGCTGCACAAACGCTATGAAAATTAAAGAGACTTTAGGTCTTTAATTTATAAATGAAACAAAATGCCGTTCATTACTTTTCACAAAATCGAGATACAAAACATTTCACTTTTAAAAAGGCTATTTTGATATATAATTTGTGAGAACACTGAGCAAACAATCTGTTTTGAAATGAATAATCTATCGCGGGGCATAAAAACAAATTAACTTTCAAGAATTTTCAAAATGACGTTGGCGTTCGATCAATTCGAAAAATATTCAAAGTTCGAATAGATTATCTGTCTACAGTATAAAATTATAGAGTTTAGAACTAATCAAGGCATTGCACAAAAGTATTTCTATAATTTATTAGTGAATATAAAAATATGAATCATTTGGTTATGAGCAGGCAGGCTTTTATTTTCAGATTTTGCTTCAATAATTAACGAAGGAATTATAGGCATCGATTAAAATTAAAATTTCATTTTGTTGACTTGCTATACGAATAACACACAGTATGTTACTACAGTTTCGAGAATAAAAATAGCGATGTCTTGTTATTATCGTTGATCAACATTTAATAAAGTTAATTTTTTCAGGTATATCAAATTCAACAAAGTTAAATTGAATTGAGCGTATGATTTGTGATAAATAATAATAATTATAATATTTTCAGCGTTCAAAAATTTTGCTTTGAATTTAAAAGCACAAAAACATAATTTAAAAACATTTTTAAATAGTTAATACAGTTTGGATGAGTGTAACAAACCTTGTGTTACAAAAATAAAAAGCGAAAAGGTTGCATGAAATAATCGATCATAGCAAACAATATTTATTAAAATACTACATACCATTCTCCAAATGAGATCCAAATAAAAACTATACGAGCGGCATAATCTCCGAACAACATTTAAATACATAATAGCGGGTTCTCTGAGTTAATACACCAATCAATAATAAGTTAACAACCATATTTTATCGAAGGAGAATGTACGCCCGATAAGAATAAAATAAAGATTGTCTTTTATTCGAAATAATTCTGACAAAAATGATCATTTCATATCGTGATCAAATGCATGGTAAAGTAGATTCATTTTCTACATAGTAAATTATCCTTTTCGTCAGACATCATAACATGAGCATTTAAATATTACCATCAGCTGTGGTATTTTAGATCTTTGAAGCTGCACTAAACATTTCCACTCTATAAACCATCGCGTCCGTTTCAATAAATTCTGAATAAATATGCATATCACGAATCTGGCAAAATGAGTTGATTCGTTTTTCTATCAAAATAATTAATTTATTCATAATCATCTTTTCTTTCATTCGACATCTGTAATGTATTATAAATAGCGCGTAGAAATATTGACAACAAGATGCAACAAAATATCAATATCGAATTAGTATAGCGATTTATTATAGAATTTTATTTCCTTTTAAAAGAATGTTGATGCTATTAGTCTGGAAAATTTGATAACAAGAGGCACTATGAGGTCAACATTTCACATCTTTTGTTTACTTTTAAAATTTTATTTTCAACGAACTCTTAGTATTTTGATAGACTGCCATGAAAATCACAGGCCTACTTGCTGAGATTGCAAAGATCAAAAATATATAGGCTCATATACTATCATATCATAATATTTTCAGATTATATATATAGTTTGAAATCAATACACGCGCTGTCGCCTTGTTCAGTAATACGTTGTCGAAGCAGCAGGTTTGTTGATTAGTACAGTCAAAGCGCGAATTCAGTAAGTAAGGGGTTGGCTCATTGGTTAATGCTCTGGTAATACAATATTAGGGTCGTAAGTTCAAATCCGACATTCGGCAGTTTTTATCAACGATTTTTCTGATTTTTTTTAATATGAAGCAGTAAATCATTGTTAATTAACAAAAGATATCGTTTGATCATGTTAATAACAGAAATTAGTGGACCATGTGTCTTGTCGAAGCTAAATTAATTTAATATTGAATATATTACATGCGATGCCACGAGTTTGACCGGCCTCACCTTGACGGCGTTATTTTGTGAACACCACATTAGTTATGTATGTATTGCAATGAAGATTTATCAATCCGAACCGAACGCGATTTGATCGTATCGGGTCAGATTCGGGTTAATATATTAGTTCTTCGGATCGGATCGGATTTGAAGTGATTTTTATGGATAGTTTCATATTTCGAAATTTGACTGAATATTTGTAATTCATAATAATTAATGTGTTCTGGTTTCCTTTCAGCACATAAAATAAAGTTTTTCTATGTAGAGATAGCTACGTTAAATTATACATTTCAATCGACTCAATTGATGTGAAATAAATTAAGTTTTTATCAAAGGAATGATTAAGATGTATTGATTAATGCTACATCGTTTCAATGCGTATTGTGTCTCATGTTTTCCTCCAGAGTTCATACTCCGTATTATACAGCGATAGTCAGCTTAGTCAATTGTTTAATTATAAGTGATCTGAAATTTTTATCATAGAAGGTCCATAATGGACTACACTCATTGCTAGTAATAATAATATATGGCGAAGGAGTCAAAGAATACACATTCTTTACTGTGTGAATGTGTATTCTTTGACTCTTTCGCCATATATTATTATTATTATTAATAATAATAATAATAATAATAACATAATAATCTACTCTGAATACACTGGCAAAATTTTTCTATGTTCATGATTCAGTCGTTCGTTTATTGATTATGAATTCATGCGTAATCAACCTAACTTGTTTTCTTTTTTTTATTGGTTTTATAGTTATATATCGTTTGTAAGAATCTATGTCAAATAGCTGTTAGGGTGTGCCATTGTGGATGTTGTATGTCTTCATTTCTGAAGAATCTACCAGTGACACAAAATTCAAATCAAATGGAAGAAAATGAAACAAATACTTTACCACTCAAACAATCTGTTTTGGTAATTTTCAATTCATCAAGAGCAATATCACCCATCCATGAGCCCGCTTCTGCTCTTCCTTCAAAAATAATCTGAAAGTCACATTAAGAAAAATCAAATCAAATAATCATTCTCTGGAAAATGATCTGCATAAAAGCAGTACACTTTATAATCTGCCTTTATGAGGGACAACAAATATCCGGGTAACATTCAAATACAGACTACAATTTACACAACTTTCAATAATCAACCATAATTTTAATGAAAAATAAGGAATTTAAATAGTATTGACCTGGCAACTTGTTTTCACTGGATATGAAAAATGAATACATTTTTCAAGTAGTTGTTCTGTAGCCTTGCGTGGAATTGCCTCAATTCTACTGCTTACTGATTGGATTGATATAAAAACATGTAACTTAAAGAAGTAGCATAGCCATGAATTTGCAATACCCATCTATAGATACTTGAGTATTATTGAATTATTCAATAGCTTGGAAGTTTAATATGTAAACGAGTGTACCATTCCAAATTGAATACCACATCTGTTTTAATTACGGAACATAAACTTACTTTACTTGGGGATGAGCTAGAAAATGAAACTTCATTGTAGTACCAGTTGTCCTTTTGGTTTCCTTTATGAGTTCTTATTACCGTTCTTGCATTTGTATCAAGATTAACAGACACCACTTTGAGCTCTCCCATACGTTCTCCATACATATGAACGTAATATGATAAACATCTCAGGTTATCACCTCCAACTGCAGGTATCAGTGGACTTTCCAATTTACCGTAGTCGGATTCTGCGTGAGCATTTGATGTTTCCATATAAACATAATGACCTGTAAAATAAATGCAAATCCGGATGGTGTTGTCTTTTCAAATTCATTGAATTTCTGGATCATTGTTTTCTAAAAACACCATATGAAAACTGCAGCCTATATAGTATCATTTTCAATGGTAAGGAAACATATACAGTATATAAACTCTATATAACGGCACCCCTAGGGAACTTTCACAAAGTATGTTACAGGAGATGTGCCGCTATTGCCAATTATTCATAAATTCATAAATTCAGTAAGTTATATAGATAGATAGATAGATAGATAGATAGATAGATAGATAGATAGATAGATAGATAGATAGATAGATAGATAGATAGATAGATAGATAGATAGATAGATAGATAGATAGATAGATAGATAGATAGATAGATAGATAGATAGATAGATAGATAGATAGATAGATAGATAGATAGATAGATAGATAGATAGATAGATAGATAGATAGATAGATAGATAGATAGATAGATAGATAGATAGATAGATAGATAGATAGATAGATAGATAGATAGATAGATAGATAGATAGATAGATAGATAGATAGATAGATAGATAGATAGATAGATAGATAGATAGATAGATAGATAGATAGATAGATAGATAGATAGATAGATAGATAGATAGATAGATAGATAGATAGATAGATAGATAGATAGATAGATAGATAGATAGATAGATAGATAGATAGATAGATAGATAGATAGATAGATAGATAGATAGATAGATAGATAGATAGATAGATAGATAGATAGATAGATAGATAGATAGATAGATAGATAGATAGATAGATAGATAGATAGATAGATAGATAGATAGATAGATAGATAGATAGATAGATAGATAGATAGATAGATAGATAGATAGATAGATAGATAGATAGATAGATAGATAGATAGATAGATAGATAGATAGATAGATAGATAGATAGATAGATAGATAGATAGATAGATAGATAGATAGATAGATAGATAGATAGATAGATAGATAGATAGATAGATAGATAGATAGATAGATAGATAGATAGATAGATAGATAGATAGATAGATAGATAGATAGATAGATAGATAGATAGATAGATAGATAGATAGATAGATAGATAGATAGATAGATAGATAGATAGATAGATAGATAGACAGCGTTTTTTGCTGTTTTTTATTAATAATTCTATATGAGTAAGTAGTCAGCAGTTTGTTATTTAAAGGAAGAGTATGTATGTAATATTTATTTTATTTATCTTATTTAACTTTAATTTTTAATTATTATAAATTATTTCAACTCTCTATACTGCTTACAAAATCAATGTAAGATTCAATAGCTTCACAATTTACGATATGATATAGATATGATGCAGATGAGCCACATTTTTTACATATGCATTCATCAGTTGGCTTGTGAAATCCATTTGTCAGGCAAATTAGATGATGAAACCCATGCATTGACAGCCTGGTTATAAAATGCCTGTTTACTTTGTTTGACATCATCCATCCATTTGACTCTAGAACTGGAGCATATTGGTGATCACTTTCTAATCTGGATTTTAGGTTAGATTGTGTAATATTTAATACGTTTTCAATTAGGTTGGAGTTTAAATTATATCGTAAATTCAAATCAGTAGTATATGGTGATACATTTGAAAATAAATAAACCAATGTGTTTGACGAATAGGCAGACACACCTAAAACACGTTTGAAGTACTGAGCTTTTAATTTGTTGAGTTCAAACAAGTTTGATAACGAGAGACAAGGGCCAATAACCTCAAAACCATATGTAATTATCGGAGATAAATTCATTTCAAATATTTCTATAGCTGATTTGATTGAAAGTCGCCTCAAATGTTTAATTAAGCCAATAGCTATAGCAAACTTTTGTTTTTTCTTTGAAATATGCTCTGTAAATGACAAAGAGGTCTGGAGTGTAACACCAAGATAAGTATATGATTTCGAAAATGCTACAGCTTCACCACGGTAAGTAAAATAATCATCTTTAGCCAAACGACCACCTTTACGAAATTTCATAACGTTGGTTTTCTTTAGATTTACTTGGAGTACATTGGACTTGCACCATGTAGAAACTAAGTCGATTCCATGCTGGAGTATATTACGATCGGTCGAATAAATTGCCAGATCATCAGCAAAGAATAAATATTTAAGGTTATGCACTGCTTTTAAATTATTTGCTAGATCGGCGATGTATAACAGAAATAAAGTTGGAGATAAACTGTCACCTTGTGCAACACCCTGGTTTTGTCGAATAGAATCAAAGATTCTGATACCATCGTGAATACGAATAAAGTTTCCTTGCAAGAGACCACCAATTAATTTTAAAGTTAAACCATCGATACCAAATTGATCTTTCAACTTAGCAAATAATATTTCTCGATTGACGACGTCAAATGCTTTCTTGAAGTCAATGAAAGTGCAGTAGGTTGATTTATATGAGAAAGAGAATTGAGAATAAATATCTTCAATTAAAATAGATAATGGCATCAAAGTGTTTTTACCCTCTTGAAATCCATATTGTCCTGATGGAATGAGATTGAAAATATTTGTCTTTAATCGCAAATTTAGCAATGAGGTCAGGACCTTCAAGGGACAACAGAGAAGGGCAATACCACGGTAGTTATTCGGATCTTGCGCAGAACCATTTCCTTTATATAATAATTCAAATATACAATCTCTCCATCGAGAAGGTATACAGCCAGATTTCAAACATAGATTAAACAGTTGTGTCCAGAAAGGAAGTAAAATATCCAGGGAATAATACAAATGTTCATTAGTAATATTATCTAAGCCAGGGGATTTCTTCGTTGATGTTTTGAGAATTGTTTCTAAAACTTCTTCCTCAGTAAATAAGTGGTTGTACCAAGGTAAATTGTTTGAGTCTAAAATCAAATTATTTACGTCAATATCATCGAAATTGAGCTCTGGAGGCTTGTCATTTGGATCAAGCAGAGATTTGAAATGGGTTGAAAGGGTAGAGATCGGAATTGGAGCAGAAAATTGATTTGTTTGTTTAGTAAATAGTAACCATGGCTTTTTATTAACTTTTTCCAAAATGTCACAAATTGATCGTTCTATGTGATTATGCTTTTTCTCCTTTATCAATTTCTTGTATTTTATTCTAGAATTCATATACTGTTTTCGAATAATTACATTTGTTGGCTGCTCTTTGATATTGTTAAGTAGCGACATAGTAAATGACTTAATTTCTCTGCATTCTTCATCAAACCATGGCTTGTGAAAATTGGGTTTAAAATTATAAACTGGACAACAATCAATTAATGCTTTTTCAATGCAGAGCAGAGATTCGTCAATGTTATTATTATGCAGATTAGTTGTGGCACTTTTAAGCATCGGATGATCAGTTAATAATTCTACGTTGACAGTGCGCTTTAGATTTGGTTTGCAATATTCTTCGGCTGGAGGATTTTCCGAAAAAAAGTTAAAATTTGTTTGAACTGGTTGATGTTTTCTGTGAATTTCAGTTGTAATAAAATGGGTATGTAAATGAAAAGGGGGCAAGTTGGTAAAAATTAGGTCGATTGTACTATTTCCATGAGGTCCAAGATAAGTGGGTTTGAAAGGGTCATTTATCATGTAGAAACCAAGTAAAAATAAGCCTTCAATTAAAAATCTACCTCTACTTGATGAATCTGTTCTGCAATTAAAATCTCCACATATAACCATTGGTAAATCGTTCTTAATAGAGGATAAAATAGATGTAATTTTCTCAAGAATAGAAGAAGTGTCACTCTTAGGAGGGAAATAAAAACAAAATATATTAAAAAAATCTGTGGTCAGACCAATCCATCTTTGACCGCAACCTATTTCGATTGGATTTAGATAGCCTTTACAGAGAATAAGTAATCCTTCTCTGGGACACTTAGAATTTCCAGAAGGTAGTTTAGCAGGGGATATAAATTGATAGTAATCGGGGAATTCTGTTGGATATAATGTTATAAATGTTTCAGTAAGTAGTATAATAGATTGATTAAATATTTTATTATGAGGATATGTATTCAAAATACCATTTAGACCTTCAACATTCCATAATAAAATCGATACCTCAACTTTACTTGATAATAGTGCAGTAGAAATATTTGATGGTTGAATTGATTCAATTTCATTTTGATCTACTATTGGTTGTCAATTGGAGATTTGTGGGACATCATCATAAACTTTGTCATGAAACTCTATACTTTCGCCTCTTTTTATTAAAAACCGTTTCTCTGGCTCTTGCTCCCGTCTTTCCCGTAATTTTCAGCGTAGCAGATAGTTCGCTTCTTCCTCAGCACGAGTGAGATCTGGCCCCAAGTAAACATTTGACCACCGGGCTTTTGTTCTCAATTTCCTTGCGTTTTTAAGTAACTCTAAACGTTTCTCAGTTGTTAATGTAACTATCAGTTTTTGAGTTTTTCCATTTGCAGTTGTTGCTTCCTTACCCACACGTTTCGTTTTGAACTTGATAGATGTGATATTAACATCAAGATCAACGGCAATTTCTCTCACTATTTTTTCATCAACGATTTCTGAAGTCAAATTGTTGTCAGTATGGCATTCTAAACCTGTGATTATTATATTATGCTCTTTATATTTCTGCATTGCTTGTTCTTTGTTCACCTGTTTTAGTATTACTGCAGTATTTATTTGGGCTGCATCATTTAAAGTAGACTTTAAGGCTGAAGAGTAACTTTTCGTCGTCACCTGTTGATTTTTCTCTTTTAATTGCGTAATTTCGTTTTTTAGCGATTTTAATTCAGTTTGAAGTTGTTTAATAGTACAATAATTTTGTTGGGATATCAGCAGTTGTTGTTGTTTTATGTTCTTAATTTCGGCTTGTAAATTAGTTATAACTGGAATTAGATTTATAACATCTCTTAACTCTGTAGATTGCTGGTTTGCGAGGACGTTTGAATCGTTGACATTAATATCTGCTTCTACTACGATATCGGCAGTGCTCGAGTTCTTGCCTCCTTCTGGGACGCAACATGTTTCCATAATGGTGTCTCTTGACATCTCCTCGTGGTTTGTAAAACATTCAGTAATGGCAGGGAAGTGTAAGCTAGAAAAGTCTTGCAAGCCTACAATGTTGGACACAGTTACTCTACCAGATGACCGAAACTTGAATGAAAGATACTTCTTCTTGTGGTGTATGTCCCTGCAGATATTCACAACTGTTGAGTGCTCTATAGTAGATCGGCTGCCACTGCCTTCGTCTCTCTGGGTTATGTTTGCATTCAAATCTTCGTCGATAAAGAACCCATTCGCTGGGAAATACACCAGAACCATCTTTTTCCAACTATGAGGATCTGATGTGTTGAAAGATAAACTTATTTCCTTACCCAAACGTTTGTTACTTGACAATATTGTTGTCGTAATCTCTTCGGACGACATGTTTACGCTCCTGTGACGACCGGTAAGCAACTGAAATTGTATCTTATCTTAATATAATATATGTAATTTGTTTAATTGATGTTGTTAAAATCCAGTGTTAAGCACACCTTTGAATCGCATGTATTTTCTTTCAATAATAATGTGATAAAAGCAAGTGTATAATAGTTTCTCTAGAAATTTTTACGTGCAAATCAAAACATGTCTGACCGCCATAAAAAATCGATAAAGAATAGATAGATAGATAGATAGATAGATAGATAGATAGATAGATAGATAGATAGATAGATAGATAGATAGATAGATAGATAGATAGATAGATAGATAGATAGATAGATAGATAGATAGATAGATAGATAGATAGATAGATAGATAGATAGATAGATAGATAGATAGATAGATAGATAGATAGATAGATAGATAGATAGATAGATAGATAGATAGATAGATAGATAGATAGATAGATAGATAGATAGATAGATAGATAGATAGATAGATAGATAGATAGATAGATAGATAGATAGATAGATAGATAGATAGATAGATAGATAGATAGATAGATAGATAGATAGATAGATAGATAGATAGATAGATAGATAGATAGATAGATAGATAGATAGATAGATAGATAGATAGATAGATAGATAGATAGATAGATAGATAGATAGATAGATAGATAGATAGATAGATAGATAGATAGATAGATAGATAGATAGATAGATAGATAGATAGATAGATAGATAGATAGATAGATAGATAGATAGATAGATAGATAGATAGATAGATAGATAGATAGATAGATAGATAGATAGATAGATAGATAGATAGATAGATAGATAGATAGATAGATAGATAGATAGATAGATAGATAGATAGATAGATAGATAGATAGATAGATAGATAGATAGATAGATAGATAGATAGATAGATAGATAGATAGATAGATAGATAGATAGATAGATAGATAGATAGATAGATAGATAGATAGATAGATAGATAGATAGATAGATAGATAGATAGATAGATAGATAGATAGATAGATAGATAGATAGATAGATAGATAGATAGATAGATAGATAGATAGATAGATAGATAGATAGATAGATAGATAGATAGATAGATAGATAGATAGATGATATATATTTATGCTCTTATTCTGAGCAAATTTGTTAGTGTTATGTACATTGTGCATTTTTTTTTGCTGTTTCCAATTAATAATTTGATATGAGTAAGTTGCCAGCAGTTTGTTATTTAAAGGAAGAATATGTATGTAATATTTATTTATTTATTTTATTTAACTTTTTAACTATTATAAATTATTTTTAACTCTCTATATTGCTTACAAATTGAACGTAAGATTTAATAGCTTCACAATTTACGATATGGTATAGATATGATGCAGATGAGCCACATTTTTTACATATGCATTCATCAGTTGGCTTGTGAAATCCATTTGTCAGGCAAATTAGATGATGAAACCCATGCATTGACAGCCTGGTTATAAAATGCCTGTTTACTTTGTTTGACATCATCCATCCATTTGACTCTAGGACTGGAGCATATTGGTGATCACTTTCTAATCTGGATTTTAGCTTAGATTGTGTAATATTTAATACGTTTTCAATTAGGTTGGAGTTTAAATTATATCGTAAATTCAAATCAGTAGTATATGGTGATACATTTGAAAATAAATAAACCAATGTGTTTGACGAATAGGCAGACACACCTAAAACACGTTTGAAGTACTGAGCTTTTAATTTGTTGAGTTCAAACAAGTTTGATAACGAGAGATAAGGGCCAACAACCTCAAAACCATATGTAATTATCGGAGATAAATTCATTTCAAATATTTCTATAGCTGATTTGATTGAAAGTCGCCTCAAATGTTTAATTAAGCCAATAGCTATAGCAAACTTTTGTTTTTTCTTTGAAATATGCTCTGTAAATGACAAAGAGGTCTGGAGTGTAACACCAAGATAAGTATATGATTTCGAAAATGCTACAGCTTCACCGCGGTAAGTAAAATAGATAGATAGATAGATAGATAGATAGATAGATAGATAGATAGATAGATAGATAGATAGATAGATAGATAGATAGATAGATAGATAGATAGATAGATAGATAGATAGATAGATAGATAGATAGATAGATAGATAGATAGATAGATAGATAGATAGATAGATAGATAGATAGATAGATAGATAGATAGATAGATAGATAGATAGATAGATAGATAGATAGATAGATAGATAGATAGATAGATAGATAGATAGATAGATAGATAGATAGATAGATAGATAGATAGATAGATAGATAGATAGATAGATAGATAGATAGATAGATAGATAGATAGATAGATAGATAGATGATATATATTTATGCTCTTATTCTGAGCAAATTTGTTAGTGTTATGTACATTGTGCATTTTTTTTTGCTGTTTCCAATTAATAATTTGATATGAGTAAGTTCTATAGCTGATTTGATTGAAAGTCGCCTCAAATGTTTAATTAAGCCAATAGCTATAGCAAACTTTTGTTTTTTCTTTGAAATATGCTCTGTAAATGACAAAGAGGTCTGGAGTGTAACACCAAGATAAGTATATGATTTCGAAAATGCTACAGCTTCACCGCGGTAAGTAAAATAGATAGATAGATAGATAGATAGATAGATAGATAGATAGATAGATAGATAGATAGATAGATAGATAGATAGATAGATAGATAGATAGATAGATAGATAGATAGATAGATAGATAGATAGATAGATAGATAGATAGATAGATAGATAGATAGATAGATAGATAGATAGATAGATAGATAGATAGATAGATAGATAGATAGATAGATAGATAGATAGATAGATAGATAGATAGATAGATAGATAGATAGATAGATAGATAGATAGATAGATAGATAGATAGATAGATAGATAGATAGATAGATAGATAGATAGATAGATAGATAGATAGATAGATAGATAGATAGATAGATAGATAGATAGATAGATAGATAGATAGATAGATAGATAGATAGATAGATAGATAGATAGATAGATAGATAGATAGATAGATAGATAGATAGATAGATAGATAGATAGATAGATAGATAGATAGATAGATAGATAGATAGATAGATAGATAGATAGATAGATAGATAGATAGATAGATAGATAGATAGATAGATAGATAGATAGATAGATAGATAGATAGATAGATAGATAGATAGATAGATAGATAGATAGATAGATAGATAGATAGATAGATAGATAGATAGATAGATAGATAGATAGATAGATAGATAGATAGATAGATAGATAGATAGATAGATAGATAGATAGATAGATAGATAGATAGATAGATAGATAGATAGATAGATAGATAGATAGATAGATAGATAGATAGATAGATAGATAGATAGATAGATAGATAGATAGATAGATAGATAGATAGATAGATAGATAGATAGATAGATAGATAGATAGATAGATAGATAGATAGATAGATAGATAGATAGATAGATAGATAGATAGATAGATAGATAGATAGATAGATAGATAGATAGATAGATAGATAGATAGATAGATAGATAGATAGATAGATAGAATATATATATTTCACCCATTCAGGGTAGATTCAATTCGTACATGCTATTCATTTTGTTTTTATATATGTATAATCTAAACTTTACCAATAATATCAGAGTAACTTTAGCTTGCAGTTAATCATATTATAGCTGATGTGATCTACAGATAATAAGCTGGATTCAGTTTAATAAGAATATTAGTGTGATATATAGGCTAACTAATGCTGTCAACGTAGCTTATACACAGTGCTATAACGTTGATAAAATTTAACTGAAAAAATGAATTGTCATCTAATAGCTGAGGATAAAAGACTTTTAATATATAATATCGGTAAGTGATTATAAGGTGATTATATGATGATTATATGATGATTATATGGTGATTATATTGCTGATAATATTAACTAATAGCTAATTACTAAAGAATTATGCAACTAATATTGATAAATGTAACGATATTTATGAAGCTTCTATCCTCTTGACAAAATTTATGTAAGATGGTATTGCTTGACAATTCAATATATGAAATACTGTATTGGCATTAGAGCCACACTCTTTGCAGCAGCAATCATTAGATGGTGAATGAAAAGTTTTATCTTTACATATGTAGTGATGGAACCCATGCATTGAGCATCTAGCTAATATTGATTTATTTGGTTGATCGCTTTGACGCCACCAGGAAGTATTTGCTATGGGGGCCTCAAGGTAGCCATTGCAAATATGTTTCTGAGATTTCCTGGACCAACTGCAAGAGGCTTTAGATAGTTCATCTATTGAAATAGTATATCGTGTGTTTAAGCTTTGAGATAATGGTTTGGTTTGAGTAAGAAAGTAGACAAGGGAGTTTGAAGTGGATATTGATAGATGAAGCATCTTCTTTATAAAATTGGCTAAAATTGTATCAAGTTGTAGTAGATGTGAAGCTTTGAGAAAAGGGGCTATTATTTGTAGTGCGTATGTAATAGACGGAAGAACTTTCATATCGAAGATAACCATAGCTGCGTCAAACGAAATACGATTTAAATATCGAATTGTACTAATGGCTAGCTTTGCTTTCTGTTTTTTCTTTTTTATGTGATTAGTAAATACAAGGGATTGCTGCATGATAACACCAAGATACTCGTAGGACCTTACAAACTCCAGACTAACATTATCAAACATAAACTTGTCAGCTGCTGCTAGATGACCACCTTTTCTGAACTTAACAACTTTAGTTTTATTTTTGTTTACTTGCAAACAGTTTGTGGAGCACCATAAGGATATTGCATCAAGTGCTTGTTGAATTGGTAAGCGTTGAATAGAATAAATAACTAGGTCGTCAGCATAAAACAGATAAGA
The DNA here is from genome assembly GCA_916610825.1 of Haliclystus octoradiatus. Lineage (NCBI taxonomy): Eukaryota > Metazoa > Cnidaria > Staurozoa > Stauromedusae > Haliclystidae > Haliclystus > Haliclystus octoradiatus. The sequence goes on from OU744448.1 coordinate 26,516,054, forward strand.
GAGATTATCAATAGGTGTTAGAATTGAGGCTAGGTCAGCTATATACATAATAAAAAGTGTAGGAGAGAGGCTGTCTCCTTGTAAAACACCATGGTGTTGAGTTATAATTTTAGAATATTTTACTCCGTCATCGATTCTTATAAAATTATATTGCAGCAATGTTTTGATAATATTTAAAATCTTTCCTCGAACACCAAACTGATCATGTAATTTTGAAATAAGCTTTGATCTACCAACAGAATCAAAAGCTTTCTTAAAGTCAATAAAAGTGGCGTATGTATAGCATCTTTTTACTGCGAATGATTCCCTGATATCATTAATTAGCATACTTAAAGGAATAGTTGTATTTTTGCCACGTTGGAAGCCAAATTGTAAATCAGGCAAGAGGTAAGAAACGTTATCAATTATTCTTTTGTTTAATAAGGACGTGAACACTTTCAACGGACAACATAACAAAGCGATACCACGATAATTACCTGGATCATCTGTAGCTCCTTTTCCCTTAAATAAAATTTTGAAAATACTATGTTTCCACTTTTCTGGAATTTGTCCTTGCTCTAAACATAGATTGAACAGAGAGGTCCACAATGGGATAACCTGCTCAACTGAAAAGACTAGGTGTTCATTTGTTAAGTTGTCAATTCCAGGTGCTTTTTTCTTTGATGTCGATAGAATTGCCTCTAGTACTTCATCTTCTGAGAAATGCTGGTTGAACCAAGTGTCATCATAGTCTTCATCGTTGAACAGGGAATACAAGGTGGGCAATTGAGAGGATCCAAAAGGGACTTGAAATGAGCATTTAATTTTTCTGCTGGAATAGGGGATATCTGTTTTTGAAAACTTTTTCGGAAAAGTAGCCATGGTTTATGTTTCGCTAGGTCCAACGTCTTGATAATTTCGTTCTCGTAGTAATGTGTGCGTTTTGTCTTGATAACAGATAAGTAGCATTTTCTTTCAATGGCATAGTTATCTCGCATTTGTTGATCTCTTGGATACTTCATGACGTTTTCGAATAGATTTAAGACATTTTTCTTCAACTGCTTACAATCTTTATCAAACCAAGGTTTATGTCTCCTTTTTTGATGAGTTGTTAGTGGAGCACTAGAGAGAATGGCTTCTTCAATGTGATGTAGTGATGTATTAAGGTCTTTTTTCTCTAATGCTTCACCTGCTAGGCGTAACGATGGATGTTTATAAAGTTTTTCTATGTCTATAATACGTTTTCTTTTAACTCTGTTTTCATGTTCTGGCTTGGAACCTGGCAATAAGAATGATGTGATAACTTGAAGATGTTTTCTACTACAGTTGGGTTGAAGTTTGTGATTTGTTATTTGTTCTGAAGGAAGATTTGTAAATACTAAATCAATGGTACTTTTTCCGTTTGGGCAGAAGTAGGTTGCTATTTGTGGCTCATTGACCATATAGAATCCAAGATCATTGAGATGATCGCATAGATCATTGCCACGGACACCAGCATCTGTCCTGCAGTTGAAGTCGCCTAAGATGACTGAAGGTAATGATGTATCAGAAAAATTTAAAGCTTCCATAATATTATAGAGAATAGCAGAGACAGGTGTGGAAGGTTTGAAGTAGAAACAGAAAAAGTTGCATTGATTAATCTTTATACCAAGGTATTGTTTATTTTCACATAGCAGTATAGGTTCCATGATACCTTTGCATAGTATCAAAAGTCCCTCTCTAGGGTATGTAGATTGAGAGGATAATGTAGCTGGTGAAATAAAAGGGTAAAATCCATGGAAGATGTGGGTTAGTTTTGAGATGTAAGTTTCAGTTAGAAAAATGATATCGTACTTTTCAAAAGGAAAATTTTCAGGTGTGATCTTGAGAAGGCTTGTAAGTCCTTCAACATTCCAAAGCATCGTTGAGACAGACAGTGTATTAATAGAAGGTTGATTATTATAGCTAACAGGAAGTCATTGATTATTGGTTGAAGTATTAGAATTCTCAATTTCAATTACTTGTCCCAAGTTTATTTTGAAAGATTTGTTTGGGAAATCAGATCGTATCTTGCGAAGCTGGCAGCGGAGGTCATATGCTGTTTTTTGTTCAGCAGGAGTCAAATCTGGAGAAATAAAGATTCCATCATATTTTGATGATCCCTCAATCGTTTGCTTGCGTTAAGTATTTCTTTTCTTTTCTCAATGGTGAGGCGAACCCGTAGCGGCTGTGATTTCCCTGGTTTTGGGGTACCAATTCGTTCTACACAGATATGTACGCCAGTTAGGTCTACGCCCAAATCATCTACAATCCCCTTCACTGTCGGATTATCAAATGACTCATCATCATAAAGATCCAAACCAGTGATCACAATATTTGAGCTTCTTTCTTTCTGAGCTTTTTGCTCATATTTTATTTGCTTTGCTAACATTGAAACTGGCAAGGATGAAGAGACGGCGTCAGAATACGAGAATTTCTTTTGCGTTGTTGTTTGGGGTATTGTTTTTATTTTTTTGATTTCTTCCTTCAATTCTCTGTTTTCTTCTGACAGGTTGGTCACCTTTTTAATCAACAAATCAATTTGCTGTTGTTGTTGTTTATATTTTTTCTCGATTTCTTCTAGGTTCTGCAGTACTGCTTGGTTACTAAGGTTGTTGTCATAGTCCCCGTCTTCACTCAATTGCGTTGCCATAGATGCGCATGAAACTGAGTCAGATAAATCTTGAATCGAGGCTGGGAGATTTTCCAAGATGGATAGATAGATAGATAGATAGATAGATAGATAGATAGATAGATAGATAGATAGATAGATAGATAGATAGATAGATAGATAGATAGATAGATAGATAGATAGATAGATAGATAGATAGATAGATAGATAGATAGATAGATAGATAGATAGATAGATAGATAGATAGATAGATAGATAGATAGATAGATAGATAGATAGATAGATAGATAGATAGATAGATAGATAGATAGATAGATAGATAGATAGATAGATAGATAGATAGATAGATAGATAGATAGATAGATAGATAGATAGATAGATAGATAGATAGATAGATAGATAGATAGATAGATAGATAGATAGATAGATAGATAGATAGATAGATAGATAGATAGATAGATAGATAGATAGATAGATAGATAGATAGATAGATAGATAGATAGATAGATAGATAGATAGATAGATAGATAGATAGATAGATAGATAGATAGATAGATAGATAGATAGATAGATAGATAGATAGATAGATAGATAGATAGATAGATAGATAGATAGATAGATAGATAGATAGATAGATAGATAGATAGATAGATAGATAGATAGATAGATAGATAGATAGATAGATAGATAGATAGATAGATAGATAGATAGATAGATAGATAGATAGATAGATAGATAGATAGATAGATAGATAGATAGATAGATAGATAGATAGATAGATAGATAGATAGATAGATAGATAGATAGATAGATAGATAGATAGATAGATAGATAGATAGATAGATAGATAGATAGATAGATAGATAGATAGATAGATAGATAGATAGATAGATAGATAGATAGATAGATAGATAGATAGATAGATAGATAGATAGATAGATAGATAGATAGATAGATAGATAGATAGATAGATAGATAGATAGATAGATAGATAGATAGATAGATAGATAGATAGATAGATAGATAGATAGATAGATAGATAGATAGATAGATAGATAGATAGATAGATAGATAGATAGATAGATAGATAGATAGATAGATAGATAGATAGATAGATAGATAGATAGATAGATAGATAGATAGATAGATAGATAGATAGATAGATAGATAGATAGATAGATAGATAGATAGATAGATAGATAGATAGATAGATAGATAGATAGATAGATAGATAGATAGATAGATAGATAGATAGATAGATAGATAGATAGATAGATAGATAGATAGATAGATAGATAGATAGATAGATAGATAGATAGATAGATAGATAGATAGATAGATAGATAGATAGATAGATAGATAGATAGATAGATAGATAGATAGATAGATAGATGATGATATATATTTACGCTCTTATTCTGAGCAAATTTGTTAGTGTTATGTACATTGTGCATTTTTTTTTTTTGCTGTTTCCAATTAATAATTTGATATGAGTAAGTTGCCAGCAGTTTGTTATTTAAAGGAAGAATATGTATGTAATATTTATTTATTTATCTTATTTAACTTTTTAACTATTATAAATTATTTTTAACTCTCTATATTGCTTACAAATTGAACGTAAGATTTAATAGCTTCACAATTTACGATATGGTATAGATATGATGCAGATGAGCCACATTTTTTACATATGCATTCCTCAGTTGGCTTGTGAAATCCATTTGTCAGGCAAATTAGATGATGAAACCCATGCATTGACAGCCTGGTTATAAAATGCCTGTTTACTTTGTTTGACATCATCCATCCATTTGACTCTAGGACTGGAGCATATTGGTGATCACTTTCTAATCTGGATTTTAGCTTAGATTGTGTAATATTTAATACGTTTTCAATTAGGTTGGAGTTTAAATTATATCGTAAATTCAAATCAGTAGTATATGGTGATACATTTGAAAATAAATAAACCAATGTGTTTGACGAATAGGCAGACACACCTAAAACACGTTTGAAGTACTGAGCTTTTAATTTGTTGAGTTCAAACAAGTTTGATAACGAGAGATAAGGGCCAATAACCTCAAAACCATATGTAATTATCGGAGATAAATTCATTTCAAATATTTCTATAGCTGATTTGATTGAAAGTCGCCTCAAATGTTTAATTAAGCCAATAGCTATAGCAAACTTTTGTTTTTTCTTTGAAATATGCTCTGTAAATGACAAAGAGGTCTGGAGTGTAACACCAAGATAAGTATATGATTTCGAAAATGCTACAGCTTCACCGCGGTAAGTAAAATAATCATCTTTAGCCAAACGACCACCTTTACGAAATTTCATAACGTTGGTTTTCTTTAGATTTACTTGGAGTACATTGGACTTGCACCATGTAGAAACTAAGTCGATTCCATGCTGGAGTATATTACGATCGGTCGAATAAATTGCCAGATCATCAGCAAAGAATAAATATTTAAGGTTATGCACTGCTTTTAAATTATTTGCTAGATCGGCGATGTATAACAGAAATAAAGTTGGAGATAAACTGTCACCTTGTGCAACACCCTGGTTTTGTCGAATAGAATCAAAGATTCTGATACCATCGTGAATACGAATAAAGTTTCCTTGCAAGAGACCACCAATTAATTTTAAAGTTAAACCATCGATACCAAATTGATCTTTCAACTTAGCAAATAATATTTCTCGATTGACGACGTCAAATGCTTTCTTGAAGTCAATGAAAGTGCAGTAGGTTGATTTATATGAGAAAGAGAATTGAGAATAAATATCTTCAATTAAAATAGATAATGGCATCAAAGTGTTTTTACCCTCTTGAAATCCATATTGTCCTGATGGAATGAGATTGAAAATATTTGTCTTTAATCGCAAATTTAGCAATGAGGTCAGGACCTTCAAGGGACAACAGAGAAGGGCAATACCACGGTAGTTATTCGGATCTTGCGCAGAACCATTTCCTTTATATAATAATTTAAATATACAATCTCTCCATCGAGAAGGTATACAGCCAGATTTCAAACATAGATTAAACAGTTGTGTCCAGAAAGGAAGTAAAATATCCAGGGAATAATACAAATGTTCATTAGTAATATTATCTAAGCCAGGGGATTTCTTCGTTGATGTTTTGAGAATTGTTTCTAAAACTTCTTCCTCAGTAAATAAGTGGTTGTACCAAGGTAAATTGTTTGAGTCTAAAATCAAATTATTTACGTCAATATCATCGAAATTGAGCTCTGGAGGCTTGTCATTTGGATCAAGCAGAGATTTGAAATGGGTTGAAAGGGTAGAGATCGGAATTGGAGCAGAAAATTGATTTGTTTGTTTAGTAAATAGTAACCATGGCTTTTTATTAACTTTTTCCAAAATGTCACAAATTGATCGTTCTGTGTGATTATGCTTTTTCTCCTTTATCAATTTCTTGTATTTTATTCTAGAATTCATATACTGTTTTCGAATAATTACATTTGTTGGCTGCTCTTTGATATTGTTAAGTAGCGACATAGTAAATGACTTAATTTCTCTGCATTCTTCATCAAACCATGGCTTGTGAAAATTGGGTTTAAAGTTATAAACTGGACAACAATCAATTAATGCTTTTTCAATGCAGAGCAGAGATTCGTCAATGTTATTATTATGCAGATTAGTTGTGGCACTTTTAAGCATCGGATGATCAGTTAATAATTCTACGTTGACAGTGCGCTTTAGATTTGGTTTGCAATATTCTTCGGCTGGAGGATTTTCCGAAAAAAAGTTAAAATTTGTTTGAACTGGTTGATGTTTTCTGTGAATTTCAGTTGTAATAAAATGGGTATGTAAATGAAAAGGGGGCAAGTTGGTAAAAATTAGGTCGATTGTACTATTTCCATGAGGTCCAATATAAGTGGATTTGAAAGGGTCATTTATCATGTAGAAACCAAGTAAAAATAAGCCTTCAATTAAAAATCTACCTCTACTTGATGAATCTGTTCGGCAATTAAAATCTCCACATATAACCATTGGTAAATCGTTCTTAATAGAGGATAAAATAGATGTAATTTTCTCAAGAATAGAAGAAGTGTCACTCTTAGGAGGGAAATAAAAACAAAATATATTAAAAAAATCTGTGGTCAGACCAATCCATCTTTGACCGCAACCTATTTCGATTGGATTTAGATAGCCTTTACAGAGAATAAGTAATCCTTCTCTGGGACACTTAGAATTTCCAGAAGGTAGTTTAGCAGGGGATATAAATTGATAGTAATCGGGGAATTCTGTTGGATATAATGTTATAAATGTTTCAGTAAGTAGTATGATAGATTGATTAAATATTTTATTATGAGGATATGTATTCAAAATACCATTTAGACCTTCAACATTCCATAATAAAATCGATACCTCAACTTTACTTGATGATAGTGCAGTAGAAATAATTGATGGTTGAATTGATTCAATTTCATTTTGATCTACTATTGGTTGTCAATTGGAGATTTGTGGGACATCATCATAAACTTTGTCATGAAACTCTATAATTTCGCCTCTTTTTATTAAAAACCGTTTCTCTGGCTCTTGCTCCCGTCTTTCCCGTAAATTGCAGCGTAGCAGATAGTTCGCTTCTTCCTCAGCACGAGTGAGATCTGGTCCCAAGTAAACATTTGACCACCGGGCTTTTGTTCTCAATTTCCTTGCGTTTTTAAGTAACTCTAAACGTTTCTCAGTTGTTAATGTAACTATCAGTTTTTGAGTTTTTCCATTTGCAGTTGTTGCTTCCTTACCCACACGTTTCGTTTTGAACTTGATAGATGTGATATTAACATCAAGATCAACGGCAATTTCTCTCACTATTTTTTCATCAACGATTTCTGAAGTCAAATTGTTGTCAGTATGGCATTCTAAACCTGTGATTATTATATTATGCTCTTTATATTTCTGCATTGCTTGTTCTTTGTTCACCTGTTTTAGTATTACTGCAGTATTTATTTGGGCTGCATCATTTAAAGTAGACTTTAAGGCTGAAGAGTAACTTTTCGTCGTCACCTGTTGATTTTTCTCTTTTAATTGCGTAATTTCGTTTTTTAACGATTTTAATTCAGTTTGAAGTTGTTTAATAGTACAATCATTTTGTTGGGATATCAGCAGTTGTTGTTGTTTTATGTTCTTAATTTCGGCTTGTAAATTAGTTATAACTGGAATTAGATTTATAACATCTCTTAACTCTGTAGATTGCTGGTTTGCGAGGACGTTTGAATCGTTGACATTAATATCTGCTTCTACTACGATATCGGCAGTGCTCGAGTTCTTGCCTCCTTCTGGGACGCAACATGTTTCCATAATGGCGTCTCTTGACATCTCCTCGTGGTTTGTAAAACATTCAGTAATGGCAGGGAAGTGTAAGCTAGAAAAGTCTTGCAAGCCTACAATGTTGGACACAGTTACTCTACCAGATGACCGAAACTTGAATGAAAGATACTTCTTCTTGTGGTGTATGTCCCTGCAGATATTCACAACTGTTGAGTGCTCTATAGTAGATCGGCTTCCACTGCCTTCGTCTCTCTGGGTTATGTTTGCATTCAAATCTTCGTCGATAAAGAACCCATTCGCTGGGAAATACACCAGAACCATCTTTTTCCAACTATGAGGATCTGATGTGTTGAAAGATAAACTTATTTCCTTACCCAAACGTTTGTTACTTGACAATATTGTTGTCGTAATCTCTTCGGACGACATGTTTACGCTCCTGTGACGACCGGTAAGCAACTGAAATTGTATCTTATCTTAATATAATATATGTAATTTGTTTAATTGATGTTGTTAAAATCCAGTGTTAAGCACACCTTTGAATCGCATGTATTTTCTTTCAATAATAATGTGATAAAAGCAAGTGTATAATAGTTTCTCTAGAAATTTTTACGAGCAAATCAAAACATGTCTGACCGCCATAAACATGTCTGACAGATAGATAGATAGATAGATAGATAGATAGATAGATAGATAGATAGATAGATAGATAGATAGATAGATAGATAGATAGATAGATAGATAGATAGATAGATAGATAGATAGATAGATAGATAGATAGATAGATAGATAGATAGATAGATAGATAGATAGATAGATAGATAGATGATATATATTTACGCTCTTATTCTGAGCAAATTTGTTAGTGTTATGTACATTGTGCATTTTTTTTTGCTGTTTCTGTTTCTGTTTCTGTTTTTGCTGTGTTTTTTTTAGATAGATAGATAGATAGATAGATGAATGATAGTGTAATTTAAGACATATATAAACAATTTGATACAGGAAAAGACTACGCTAATTGAAGTAATGACTATTTAAGTATGTAATACAGGCAAGGCTATTGTTTCTTGATGTCTGGCAAATCCAGTCATTGTTTACTGTTAATTATTTTATTTATTTCGAAGAAGGATGTTTTTAACATGTTGATTGTATTTTGTTTTTGTATAATTGATGGAATTGTGATATTTATTGAGCAGATTAGCTCCACGAAATAAGAATGACCTTTTCCCACGATCTGTATAAACCCTTGGGAGTATATATAAGGTTTTCCGGGTGGTGTAGCGTGAGTTTGATTTACTAAATAAAGATTTTAATGTTGGGTCCATTGCATCCCTGGGCTGACTGGCGAGCTGTGCATACAGTGCGCAATTCAGCTAGATTTGAAATGTCAAACCAGCCAAGTTCGTCTAGTAAGTTTTCCATTGTTTCAAATTTCTTTCTGCCAACCACTAATTTTGCAGCCAAATTCTGTATTTTATTTTGTATCTTTCTTACTTCTGTTTTGTTGCAAGAAGACCATACTTCTATCGCATAGAGGCTTGGTTCTACGATTTTCGATTCTACAATTTTAATAAACATTTCTTGATGTATAAATTTTCGTTGCTTGGCTAGTGCTCGTAATCTGTATGCTGCAGTTTTTATGATTTGTTGTACATGATTCTTAAAACTCATATTTTCGTCAAACACAACGCCAAGATTTCTGGCTTTGTTCACATATTCTAATTTCTCGCCATTTAATAATATTGTCGATAGCTTGCGTATCCTTAACCTTTCTATGTCCGATTGCCACAATCTTAGTCTTTTTTGAATTAAATAATAAAGAGTTTGATTGAAACCATGATGTTAATGCAGTCAGGTCGTCGCTTATCTTTTTTTCTATTATTGTGGTAGTGTGATAGATTGTGGTATGTGAGTTAATACATTCCTTTCACCCATTCAGGGTAGACTTTTAGTTGGCACTAAAGATAACATTTCAGACTATTTACATATATATTGTCGAAAAAAATAAGAATAAGAGTTTTTTTTTTCATTTTTTTTGTTTCATTTATTTATTTATTTTAATTGTATTGCTCTCGTATTTTTATAAATGTTTGATAGCTGGGTATTGCGAGACATGATAGAATATGAAGGAAATTTAAAACCTGTTTCCAACATTCATTACAAAGACATGTATGTGAAAGACTGAGAAGAGTGCTCAATGTTTGTTAAAACAGAACATAACATAGAATTGAAACAAAGATAAGACAAAAGCCCTTTCAGTTACTTTGCTTCCATTTTGCGATCATCAGATAATTCGATTTAAGAAAATTTTCAATCCCCGAAATAATTTAAAAGTTAAATTTCCTTAATTTTTGGAGGCAATTATTTAGTACTAAGCTACTATAAATATTGTACTAAAGAAATCCATTTGACTTTTATTTATGTATCTTTTGAATCGTGACCATGACTTCAATTCTTAGCTCATCATTCTATTTCCATTCCAATCGTGTTCTGTTATATAATATAGATGTTGATGTATAACTAACATCTGCTTTGAAAATCTAAAAGATCTTTATCGTCCAAGGTTAAGGCCGTCTGAAAAAGATATTTATCGTTCAAGGTAAAGGTCGTAGCCAATAGTTACACAGTTGTTACGAAATTGTGATAAGTGAACATTAAAGATGACGTCTTTGTGGCTTTTTTTCAAACACAGATTTCATGTTCCCCATTCTTATCTTCGTGATTTACTCCATGCTATTACATCTGATCCTCTGTTGATATTGCCTATGACAACAAAAGTCAGTAAAATAAATTCTTCATATTTAAAATTCATAATAATGAGAAATGTTTTAGAAACAGAACATTAAAAGATTCATGAAATTTAACAATGTTGTCGTTGTTGCTGTTCATTTGTTTAATGAAATGTTGACCGGATTTTACAAGGAAGGGTAAACTTCCACTTGCAAATATCCTTAAATTACAATAATATATTAAAAAGAACTAAATGATATTAAATGATTGAGATATATTATTATTAGTTAGTTGTATACACTTTACTGAAACTTCCAAATTTTTCTTCTCCAATTCTGATTTGAATGACAGTAAGGCCTTAGCTTTAACCGCCCTCTTTGGTAAGTTGCTCCAACAAGGAATTACCCGATTTTTAAATTGGTATTTGGTGATATTTAGTCTACCAGATAAGTTTGTCAGTTGCAACTTCAATGAATTGGCACGCATCGAATGTTTTGTTCAAACAGATTTACAAAATTCTGCTAAACGAAGATCTATACAAGATTGTTTTACTATTTTGTACAGCATAATTAAATCAATTTTGATTTGTCTTGATTCTAAAGATCTTATGTCAAAATAGATCATCCTAGTTCTATAAAGTCTGTCCGCCAAATGTCCAATAAATTAATTTTCTTTGTTGTGTATGCATGTCCGATATTGTAATTGTATGACTGGGTCCCGCGTCCCCTCACTTTGATATGCTGAATTTTATGGTTGATTAAGTGACTTACCAAAGATATCAAAATCATCATAACAATGCTAAATGAGACTTGGAGCAAGTCAATGTAATTGTAAGCTGCTATACGTACGCACGTGTAATTGTAAATTCCGTTCTCTAACTTAATTATATATAGCATTGCAAGAGTGACCAATGTAGGAATTAGGTGGCTGTTGTATAGAGGTGATCGATATAACACTTTACTTGACTGTATAAAATTTTCATAGATTGATTATTTGCGTGTATATTCTGTTAAACTAACATTTCATAGAAAACTATTTGAATATAATCATCAAATAAATTTAAGTCCAATTAATAACCTGCTATTAGTGATATGCAAATGCCACGCCTTTTTGTCGGGCAAAATGCGAGAAGCCGTGTAGTTACAGCCTTGAAAGTTTTAAAGAGCATGACCTTGTGTGAACGTGTGTGTGGCAAATAATATCAATTTTTTGAGAATGCAAAGAAAACATCTATAACTGTTTGAATTTCCGTCTAGAGTTTGAATAGATGAAAAACTTCAATTCATTCTTGTCATTCCTGTTATCAGTTTTATATTAATCTTTTTGTTACAACGTATTTCTATATAGAAGGTAAACAATTAGTATGTTTCTATTCCATAGTTCAAATAAACACTGCAATCAGCTGGAAATATAACGGCTGTTTAGGTGAAGCGAGCGATAGTGCCGCATTCAAGCAGGCTGTGTCAACCAACATTCAGGATTTCATAAAAACTGCTGATTGCTATTATTAGGACCGGAGTTAAGCAGGGTAATTCCCTCGGGGCCCAAGCAAAAAGTTATAATGCCCGCATGATTATGTTGCTATTTATTCGATTGCGAACATTTAGAG
>OU744448.1:26528501-26684954 GCA_916610825.1 Haliclystus octoradiatus
TTATTATTATTATTTATTATTATTATTATTATTATTATTATTATTATTATTATTATTATTATTATATTATTTATTATTATTATTATTATTATTATTATTATTATTATTATTATTATTATTATTATTATTATTATTATTATTATTATTATTATTATTATTATTATTATTATTATTATTATTATTATTATTATTATTATTATTATTATTATTATTATTATTATTATTATTATTATTATTATTATTATTATTATTATTATTATTATTATTATTATTATTATTATTATTATTATTATTATTTATTATTATTATTATTATTATTATTATTATTATTATTATTATTATTATTATTATTATTATTATTATTATTATTATTATTATTATTATTATTATTATTATTATTATTATTATTATTATTATTATTATTATTATTATTATTATTATTATTATTATTATTATTATTATTATTATTATTATTATTATTATTATTATTATTATTATTATTATTATTATTATTATTATTATTATTATTATTAGTTATTATTATTATTATTATTATTATTATTATTATTATTGTTATTATTATTATTATTATTATTATTATTATTATTATTATTATTATTATTATTATTATTATTATTATTATTATTATTATTATTATTATTATTATTATTATTATTATTATTATTATTATTATTATTATTATTATTATTATTATTATTATTATTATTATTATTATTATTATTATTATTATTATTATTATTATTATTATTATTATTATTATTATTATTATTATTATTATTATTATTATTATTATTATTATTAGTATTATTATTATTATTATTATTATTATTATTATTATTATTATTATTATTATTATTACTATTATTATTATTATCATTGTTATCAGTGAACTGCTGAAAATTGAAAATAGTATATTTAAAATCTGGAAGAAAAACAAATTATACTTTGAAGAATCTAATATGAAGAGATTTTAAGGTTTGTCTTGTGAATGTTAGTGTTTCGGTTTGATGCATTTTCAGTCCATTTGGGTATCTTTGGTGTTGTGTGTTAGTTTAGCATTTACGATGTAAACTTCCAATGCTCCTTGGCCTATTTCCAGGTGCGTTTTGTTGTTTCTTTTACAGGAGTTCATGATTGTGATTTCGAGGCAAGTACATGTGAATGGCGTAAAAAGAATTCATGGTACTATCCTCTACAGCTTAATTCAGGATCAACACCAGATTCACAATATACAGGGCCATTTGCTGCTTACCATGGAAAAGGTTAGTGAATATCTTGTTTATCCGGTTTAACCAGTTTATCGTCAATCAAAAATGTTTTGTAGGAGCTATAGGACCTGTTCTGAATTAATTGAGTGCATTGTGACCACGTGTATTTTTTGCATATACGATGAAATCAAAATAATAACGCATGTATAAATTATCAATTCTATACATTTTTTTTGATATTGCAATTATACTCATTTCATTTTTGCAAGGTGAAATAAAAACACCCGAAGATGTTTCAAAAATTTATTTTAACATTTAGTTTAGTTTTCTAAGCGTTTATAAGCACTAGTAGTATAGTTTTATATAATAAATGTAGTCAAATACAAAAATTAGATTCAGATTACTCCATCAAAATGCACTAACTATGATTCCAAGCGCAGGTACATGTGGCAAAGTTAACAAGTGTCTTTTAGTTATAGTGGCATCTGCCTCATTTTGATTATATAGTAACTAAGTCACTCAATGTTGGCTTGGTTAATCTAATAATCTAATTCGCTTTTGATTCTAGGCTATATTTTTGTTGATGGGAAAAGTTTTGATGCAATGGAAGGGGATCAATCGTCAATCTACAGTCCTTTAGTTGCTCAATCAACATTTGGCAATATCTGCTTGACATTCAGCTATCACATGGATCTATCCACGCCTATAAATGCAGGAGATTTCATGGGAACATTGTCTGTACATACAAAGGACAGTAATCACAATGTGAAGGAAATCTGGAAAAATTCAGCCAACAAAGGATTCTCATGGATTGAAAAAAGTCTTACCATTGCTTCAAAAGATGCATTAGAGGTATGCTTTTCTTCAATTATTGTAGCCTACGCCACAGACCAAATTTATTCTTGAAACAATAGGGTCTGTGTGATATGTCCTTTTGCTCTGTTCTGTACCGTTACGTGCGTTGGTGACATCTAATTTTTAATCGTTCTCGTGTGGAATGAGAGAGATGCGTGAGCGTAATCTCACATCATCGTTTAAGGAGAAAGCCACTAAAACACAAAATACAAAGCGAGACAGCGTTAAGGCTTCATAACGAAAGATCACTTGATAAGAAATCTCATGACAGTACAGATAAAAGAGTATACATTATTATACAACCTAATTCTATCTAAAGTAATCTTGTCTGTCATGCATACTAATCGAGTTGATGTTATTTTTCATCTAAAATTTTCAAGACACTAAATCAGAACTAGAATTTAAGAACACAAGTGGCGGTAGATAAAATAAGTTGGTGCTAATAATTGAATCACGTCTGTTTTTTTCTTTTGTACATTCAAATTATTTAATTGATTGGACGCTATAAATGGAAACTAATTCATTCAACATCCTATTCAAATTTTTATTTCGCCAACATTCCTAAAATTTAATCCTATCGAGGTTGTCGTTTTCTCTGCAAAATCTTGTGGGGGACCAAAATATGACTTTTATTTCGCCAATATTGGTAGAATTTTGTTAAATTTTGTTGAATGGGATTTCGCCAACCACGGTTGATAATTTGAGGGCTGGTGGCTATAGTCAATCGATCCTACCAATCCTGAATCGAGCTACGTCATTATTGACCAATCAGAAGAAGTCTCAGACTTCACAAACCTACTGGTGTTGGTAAAAAAATAATAGTTTGACCACTTCACCAACATCAGTAGGATTTCTTCCAGGACAATAGAATTCAACAAAATCCTATGAATTTTGGTGATTTATAAAGTCATTTGGCTGGGGATTAAGAACGGAAGCTAGGGTCGGTCATTTCTTGTGTCTTCGTCGTGGTTTATAAAAATGCTTCGACACCAAAAATATACACATTTACCATGTTGTTGCATCATAGTAGATTCAGCTCCTTGAAGAGACCTTGAATATGAGGCTTTCACGACAAAAACTAGATGAACACATTCAAAATGAGTAAATTATGTAAATATCCATTAGTCCCTGCTGCATGTAAAATAGAATGTCTCTGTGAAAGTGAATTTTATTAAAAAGAATGTTTCTTGAAGCAATTCCAGATACATAGAATTTGTTCCATTCTATAATAATAGTATAGAACAGTAAATTTCGTCAGCGTAACGATGAGCTCTTAAGACAACTTTTGTCAAGGACGCTTTACTTTGCGTGAAGATATACTTCAAAATGAATTGAGCAATTGGCTACCATTTTCAATAAATCACAATCTGGTAAAAGTTCACATAACTCATTTCTAGCGATTGGCTTGTAAACAATAGACAAACAGATTTCTCCTCATCAAGCTCTCGCCAAGAAAACAAGCTTACTGCTAAATAATAGATTAAACTCTTCCACATAATGAATTGACTTTTTTTCGCTATACTTAAATGATCATATCACTGCACTCAATGCTCTACGATATTATATATACCTTTCGCTGTGTCAATATTTAAGTGTTACCACACCATTGTCATGTTTGTGCTCATATTTGCTAAACGAGAACAAGTTGGGAGACACCAGTGAAGCGCTAAAAATTTGCCAGCTCCAGCGAGTGTCTCCCAAATTTTTCGAGTATACTAAATATGAATACAAACATTTGCAAGAGGGTGGTAACCCTTTTTTAAAAGTAATACTTGAAACTCGAAATTGTTAACAAATTCGGTATAAGACTCAATACATGGGCAATTTAGAATATGGTATGAATACGAAGCATTTGATCCACACTTGTTGCATAAACATTTTTCATCACGATGATGGAATCCACTATAGCCATGCAATCAGTGTTGGAATCCATGCATATAGACAGGCGTGTAAGATAAGTCCTATTTAATTCGTTTGACATCTGCCATTCACTTATTTAGTTTACCCTAGGACGGGATGTTCAACAAAGGTACTGGGTCGAGTAGATCTTGTTGTTTCCCAACGTAAATTAACCTCAAGCTAGAAGTTTGAAAACGGGGGAATAAAAAAAAATTTAAAAAAAAAATTAAAAAAAAAGAAAAAAAAGACGGCTTCCTATCGAGATTCTAAAAATGTTTTGATGTATTCTTATGATCAAAAGATGATAAATGATGAAGAAATTATCCTGAAAATAGATAGTCCACTAATTCATTTGCTCAAAAAACCAACAAAAAAAAACAGTATACAACACAAGAAAATCTGCCAGCCCAAATTTCAAAATATTTATAAAAAAAAGTAATTCAAATGTTTTTACGAAAAGAAGATCCCTTTGACTAAATCATAACATACTACGGAACAATTAGGAATTTGTAGCAACCTTTTACATTTAACATTATTTGTTGTCTCTTCAGTCACCATTTTTATTTTCCTTCACGTTTTACAAACAACTAGGTTTGAATCAAATAACGCAGCAGAAATAACCAAGACGGGAGTTTTTGACGACATCCCCTAGCTGAACGCTTGCGCACTTTACAAATATGACGTAATTTAAAAAAATCCACCCAGCATTTAGCCAGTCAATCTAGAAAATCAGTGGCATGGAATTAATTCCGCAGCAAAAAAGTCGCATTACCTCAGCTAAATAGATCATTTCCACAGCTTTGAATAATTTCAGCTTAAAATTTATTTATTCGCATCTTTTCCCTAAAAAGGAAACTAGTACATCTATTCTCTGCTCGCAACCTTTATTTGATTTTGATTTTGATCGCAAAAGATTTTACCTTCTTCGTCAATGGACATGACGTCACTTTCGTAGTATTCCCAGCATTTTCCCATTCCCCTTTGTATACCGCATGATCGTCATTATCTTCAGAAGAAGCGTAGTCTTGCAGCAAGAAAACCATGTCGAAAATGAATATGTTTTAGTTATAAGGCATATATATGCCCGCGAAAATCAACCGATTAAATCACAGTTACATCCATAATGACACTGAACAGTTCCTTAACGGGATGAAATATCATAAGTAGCTGCGATAAATATTATTTAGCTGCGGAAATATCACTAAATAGCGTAGACTAATTAGATCCTGTAAAATGACTTTTCAGATGCGGTAAGTTGACTGAATAGCTGTGACTAATTAATTGCGGTAAACTAACTTTTTAGCTGCGGTAAAATAACAGAATACCTGGAGCTTTTATAGCTGCGGAAAAGGAACTTTTTAGCTGTTGGCATTATTATATCTCAAATTTAATCTAAAAAAGGTTATTTAACTTAGGTTTACTTCGAAACGGCGTAACCTAGGTCTATTATTCTGTGTTTTTATTTTGCATGCTGATCGAACAATGACTAACTCACATCGCTTTCCAATAAATTTAACATCTTATCCAATATCATTTTGTGAATTTTGTTTTATCGGGAAAGCTATAATTTCTGTATTTTATAACAGATCAAGCTTTTTGAAGCTAGCGGTTTTTCCCGGCATTCGGAGTCATGTTTGACCCTAGGATCTTATACACATTTTTCAACCAATCAGATCGCAGAAAACCTTCGTAATACTTTAGAAAATATGTTCTTAAAGTTTAGATAATTGATTTTTTTCTTTCTAGATTGAATTCCGTTTTCTGAAAGGATCAACAAAGCGTGGAGATATTGCTTTGGATGACGTGAAAGTAAGAGACGGATCCTGCTAATTACATTAAAATTCACTTAAAAGTCGTTTAATTAAAGAGATATAGTAATAGAGATAAGTAGCTTTGAAATCAATATTAATGAGCTATTTCATTGTATTAGTTTTGCTTTCACTTATATTCAATTGAGTGACAATAACAATATGTTATGATGTTTAGAAAATGCATGGCTTCTTGCCTGCTCTCGTTAGGAGTATTGGAATGAATAAACGTGATGTCCATTGCGTATATAATGGAAGTTCTGTTGCTGTTATCCATCTGCACTAATTTTTATCCCACAAATTATCGATTTTAATATATTCTTATATCTGATCCAGCATTTTCAAATCGAACTCCATTCACTGGACTCAATTTAGTCAATGTAGGAGATCTTAATCTAATGGGTGATCTTCTACGCGTAATGGTATTCTGACTCTTGTATTCATATTGAATAAAGAACTCCCACCAGTTGATAATTGGATATAGAATTAGCAGTATAATGGATAAGAGAAATATCAACTTTTCTCAGTGAACCAAATTAATATGGTTCTTTATAATGCCTTTTTTATGAATGTAAGAGATGTTACCTCAAATATGAAAGAACCTAATATCAAGATATCATAATAGAGCCAAGTTACTTCAACTCAGATTTGTGTTTTAAAGAGTTTTGAACAGGCCATAACATTGTCTCACCATTGTGAAAATCAACCGAATAAAATGTACTTAACATTCTTGAGTATTGAATAGCTCAGATTTGAAAACAACATCTTCGTTGGACATCAATAACATCCTCAAAAGCCTATCTTTTTTGACCTAATATCGATCATTTCCAAACATTTTGATCACTTCTGACACGGCAGAATCACTGACAATTGATTTTTAGATCATCTCGTTGTGATGTGAAAAACTTTTGAGGTTCAGATTATGAAACAATCTCACCCCCGGAATTTTTTGTTGGCATCAAAACGAGATGATCCAAAAATAATTTTTGAAGGACAATTCTCAGTGATTCTGCCGTGTCAGAAATGATCAAAATCTTTGAGAATGATAAATATTTGGTAAACAAAGATAGACTTTTGAGGATGTTATTGATGTTGCATAAAGATATTGTTTTTAATTTTGAATTATTCAATAATTGAGGATGCTAGATACATTTTATTAGGTTGATTAGCACAAATGTAAGATAATATTCTCGCCTGTTTGAAATTCTTGATTCTATCTATTCCAGATTCTATTATTGAATCTGGATTCTATTATAATATCTTGCTAATATCTATGACCTGATAGGAGGCTAAATAGTATTTAATGTACTATACAGAATTCTTCGCAAATTCGCTCATTATTTTCGGCACAGGATCCTTCCACCTTCACAATCATCTGCTATGTTGCTGATATGCCTCAGCTGGAATAGAACCCAGCAAACACGGAGACGTCCCTGCAACGTCAGGAGACGTCTACGAAGGTCGATGGACAGTCTCCGAGACGTCTCTTTGGACGTCTATCGACAGTGTACCAGTAGACAATTTTTTACGCCCCGGTGACGTTACCAGATCGTCTAGGAGACCTTCATGGAGACCCTCCGGTGACTAAACTCTGACGTTGATTTGCGAGATATTTGCCTCGCCTTTGGCAATATATGCCACTGTCGGGAATTAGATATGTCCACGACAAATATTTCTCAGCAACGCGTTGTCTCCGATAGACAGACGTTTATACAAAATAAATACTCCAGCATTTAGTAGCGTAGCGTATATTTCTTATATTCGTTGCCTGATTACACGGTTGTATTCTACGCTTGATCTATAGATGATCCTCACATAGATACTAATGTTATAATAATTTACAAGATTTAGTCGAGTTACTTTTATATTAATTTATGTTGCTAAATATAGAATGTTATATAATAATTAAGAATGTTCTAGATTACATGACAGCGTCAAGGTCAGCATCGAATTTTCCAGTTTTGTATATAAATAGAATAGCGATGACGTCAATCTTGGAGAACAATAGGACCAATTTGATGACGTTAGCTTGAACTTATGACATTGCGTTCTATTCCGCACGTAGATAGTTGCTTCTAGAAAGTTCCGTCTTGCAATTCCCGTCACTCTCCCCCTATTTAAGTATATCGTTTATAGTTAAATACACTTTTTCACATGTATAGTTGTATAGTATAATATTTATTCTATGGTTACTTCGTCTTCCTTGTTTGTTGTGTCTTCCGTATCTTTTATTTTCAACCTCGCAATAGCTGCTGCATTTCTTCTTGGTCGTTCTTCCGTTGTTTGATTTGTTGAATCATTTATGTCATTTTCTGGATACCTATCACAGCTTATTTCCAACGGGTAAATATGTTCTAGTGCTCTTTGTAATTCTGATTTATTGGTTTTGACTGTAACTCCTCTTAGCACTCTATCTTTGCCATAAATTAATTCTTTAATAATACCTAAAGTCCAATGACCTCTATTTTTCTGTTCACCTTTGATAATAACAACATCTCCAATTGAAAGAATACGTTTCTCTTTTTTATACTTGCAGTCATGGCGTTCTCTGAGACCTCTCAAATACTCCGTTGTCCAACGTTTCCATGCTGCGTCTTTGCACTTATTTATATACCTTGCTCTCTTCCTTAAATCTCTGTCGTCGATGTTATCCCATTGTTCTTCTGGACAGCTGTTATTAATCCCATGGATCATTATACTTGGAGTTAGTAAAGGTAATTGATGATCATCTTCCACATAGCTCAATGGTCTATTATTTAATGTGATTTCAACATCTAGAAGTACTTCTTCCAGTTCAGACCAAGATAGCATTGATTTTCCCATTGCCTTGTACATCGCTGCTTTTACCAATCCGATTATCCGTTCAAATTGTCCGCCCCACCAAGGAGCCCTACTCATGTTAAATTGCCATCTGATGTTGTGCATTGCAATGTAATTATTTATTTTTTCGTTTTTAATCACCTTCTTGAGCCATTCTGAACTTGATTTGAACGTTTTTGCATTATCCGAATAAATCTTCTCGGGGCGTCCTCTTCTTGAAGTGAAACGTTTTAACGCCTTCAAAAATTCATCTACGGTTTGATCCCGCATTAGTTCAACGTGAACTGCTCTGGTTAAACTGCATGAAAAAAGTAAAATGTAGGATTTCTTTTCTTTTGTCTTTGAATGTTTATATATAATTGGTCCTGCGTAGTCTATGCCAATTACTTGGAATGCTCTATTTCCAGTTGTTCTATCAGTTGGTAGATTTCCAGGTTTAGGTCTTTTGAAGGGTGTGGCGTGGTAGCGTTTACATTTAAAACAGTCTCTAATGATGGTTTTTGACAAACGTCGTAAATTTGGTATCCAATATTTGCTTCTGACTTCTGCCATGGTCAAGCCAACTCCCCCATGTAGCGTTTTTGTGTGTGCCTGTATGACTATCTGCTTTCCAAGGATTGTTTTTGGAGGGATAAATACAGGATAGTCTCCTTGTAGTCTTCCTTTGCATACATAGATATTTTCTTCATTTTGCTGAAGGTTTAATTTGTGTTTGAATGATTCAAATGCGTCTTCTTTGATGAAATTTTCTTGAATCTTTTTTATTATTTTGTTTGTAGCTGATGTAATCTCTTGCGTTTGTAGGTATCCTCTGTAATTGTTTTCATTAGATGTATTACCGTTGTGTTTGAGCCTCATGATCCATGCTATAATTCTGGAGGCTTTCCATATACCATGTTTGTCTAGTAGTTTTTGAATGTCGTCGTCTTGACTTGTAATTGTTGTTGACAAGATTTCTTTTATGGCTTTTGCTTCTGCTGCACTTTCAGTCGTATCTTGTGTTAATATGTCTTTAGGCCAATTGTCGGCATCTTCTAACCAAATTGGACCGTTCCACCAAAGATCTGTGAGCTGTTTTGCTTCTGCCCCTCGGCTTCCTATGTCAGCTGGGTTTTCTTTACCAGGAACATGTCTCCATTGTATGAATGGCTTCTCTTTGATCTTTTTCACGCGATTGTTTACGTATTGTTTGTAATTTCCAGAACCTCGGATCCAATGTAGTGTAACAGTGCTATCCGTCCAGGCGTACACGTTCCGTATTGGCAAGTCTTTAATGGCTTCGTGAACATTCCAAAGTATATTTGCTGCCATTGTAGCTGCATTTAGTTCCAGACGTGGAATAGTTGCTGCTTTTTGTGATAATCTTGATTTTGCAACAAGTAAACCTTTACTTATACCAGACTTTTGTGCTGTGACAGCGTAGACGACTGCGCAGATACCCTTTTCACTTGCATCGCTGAAGGCATGTAGATCTATCCATTCTATGTCTTCCTTGTACGAAGGTATCGATCTAGGTACTTCGAATGTCTCCGGTTGTCTGTCCAAGAATGTTTTCCAGCGTGATGTGATGTCTTTGTCGAATTCTTCATCCCAATTGAATTTATTTTCACAGCATGTCCTGAATATATTTTTTCCAACCAATGTTGTAGGCGATGCAAACCCAAGTGGATCAAATATTGTTGCCAAGTACTGTAGAATCCCTCTCTTGGTCGTCCTTGAAGGTGGTTGTGGTACAATTACGCTGAGATGGTCATCTTGCTTATTCCAATAAATGCCCAGTATCTTCGAGTCGTTTTCAAGAGATCCGAGCTGTTCTTTTGCAAATGTCCTTTCTTCTTCTAACGGAGATATTTGTGTTTCTTGTTTTCCCTCAATGCAGTTGTTGGTTGAATACCATTTATGTAGTTGAAAACCTCCATCTTTGAAGATGCTGCAAGTTTTGTCTTTAAATCTCTGGGTTTCCTCTATTGTGTTGCAGCCAGTGATCAAATCATCTACGTATAAACACTTTCTTATCTCTTCTGTTTCTTCAGGATATTCTTTTTTCATTGTGTCCAGATGAGTATCTATTGTTGCTGCCAACATAAAGGGTGATTGCACTAAACCAAATAATGCTCTTGTGAAACGTAATGTTTCAATCTTTGTTGGATCTTTATCTTTAATCCAATGAAATCTCAGCGAATCTCGATCCTCTTCTTTAATCCGAACTTGTAGAAATGCCTTTTTAATGTCTCCGGTGAGTGCTATTGGTCTAAAACGATTTCTGATCAATACATCCCATAGCTTGTTTTGAAGTGGTGGACCAGTTTCAAGGCAATCGTTTAACGATGGTCGATTAGTGTTTTCTTTTGCAGATGCATCATACACAATTCTTAATTTTGTAGTCTCCACGTTTTCTCTGATAACTGGTTTGTGAGGTATGTAAAACTCATTGTTCTTTATGGCGTCAGGAACTCTTTCTACTATTCCCTCTTGTAGTTGTTCTTGAATAATGTCATCATATTTCTGTAACAATCCTGGTTGCCGATTTAATCTTCTCATTAAATTATTTAATCTCCCTATGCTTCCTGCTTTGTTGCTTGCTAACTCTGGGTGGTTAGGCTTCCAAATAAGGCTTGTTTCATACCATCCTTCTTTACTTTTAGTTAGTTTATCCTTAAATGTTTCAAGAATTTCTTCATCTTCTGTTTTGTTTGTATCGGCCACGCCCAGTACATCCAACGAGCACAGTCTCTCGAAGTCATATGTTGAATCTTTTGTAAGATATGTACTTCCCAATGTTGCTTCTTCTCCAGGCGACAGGATGGTCCAACCTAGCTTTGTTCTTTCCGCCACTGGCTCTCCTGGTCGACCAATTCGTGGTTGTGATGTTGTCTTTACTCTGGCGTATTCACTTGCACCAAGAACTAGGTGAATAGATAACATCTTATCGTTTTCTTGTTCGTTCATTGACACATCTTTTAGGTGAGTATATCTTGCAATCATTTTGTCATAGTTAGGATTCGGTAGTGATAATAACTCTCTTTTATCAACTTTATTTACCTCTGCTTGAATAACGCATGTTTCATCCAAATCTGTAATTGTAATGTTGTACATTGATATTTTCCTTGTCGTTTTTTCCATCATCATTTCTATTGTTTTCATTTCTTTACGTATAGGCTGCATTTTTAGTCTGCTAATGAGAGTCGAAGAAGCGTATGAGCTTCCAGCTCCGGTGTCCAATAATGCTCTACATTTGATACCGTTGGCTCTTACTATTACTACAGGGTATGTTACATCTTTTGATTCAGCAGTTGTCAGTGTTTGTTCCTTTTGTGGTTTTGTTGCAGTGTGGTTGCCTTCGCATATTGACGTGTGATGTCTTCTAGAGCAGTTAGAACATTTCCATTTACTCTTGCAATCAGCTGCTCTGTGATCCATTTTTGTGCAGTTGAAACATCGTTTCTCTTTCATCAATAGTTGTTTTCTTTCACCAATATCTTTAACTTTTGTACATTCTGATGATTTATGGTCTTGCTCTTCGTCTTTACAGTATACACAGCTTCTCCATGATGATTGTCTTGTATTAAATATTTTGTCCTTTTTATGTTTATATCTGTCTGTATTTTGACGATCTTCAGAAACAGGATTTCTCTCAGTCCATTGCCAAAGTGCTTCGGTTAGATGGTTGAACTTCCATTCTTGCCAATTGTTATCTGTTCGTACTAAATCTGATCGTATACCAGGTAATTTGTCCAATGTCATTCTTACGTAACCGTTGATTTCTGTTAACTTTCCCATGGTTTCTAACGCTTGTACATTTGTAACTAGTTTTTGATAGAACTCATTAATTTTGTAAGTATTTGTTCCATATATTGTAGATAATGATAATATGCTTTGAATATGTGCATTTGTTACTTCACTAGGTCTACCATATTTTGACTTTAATATAGCTTTAGCTCTCTCATAACCTTCATTTGTGAAAGGTAGCCCATCAATAACAGGGCGTATTTTTTCTTCAACCAGCTCTTTCAAATATGAAAACTTTGTAACTTGTGCTAAATTGCTGCTATTTTCTATTTCAGACTCAAATTGGTTCCAGAATCTGTTCCAGTCGATATGTGTCCCATTGAACTTTGTTATAACCAGCTTTGGTAGTTTAGCACTTACTATGTTTTGAGAGTTTTGATCTCTCTTAATAGTTTGCTCACTTTCTGCTTCTCTTTGTTTAAACATGTGTAATTGTAGTTTTCTCTCTTCAAGTTTAAGTTCTTCTTCGTGTTTTTTGCGTAATATTTCTAATTCTCTGATAGAATCTTCTTCTGATACTGTATTGTTGATATCTTTAATATGTTTCTCTAAGGTCTCCATAGTTGTGTTGCTTAGCTTCAATTGTAATTGTAAATCTTTCTTCCATTGTCTCACTGATAGAGGTTCTTCGCCGTCTTCTATTTTCAGTTCTTGGATTGATGTCTCCGTTTTGTTGATTTCCTCTAATTGTTTGAGTAAATCTCTCTTGTAATTTTCTAGTTCTCGAACATTATTGCTCGCAATAATTCCATCTGCATCTTCCACTGTTAAGTTAAGTAATTGTATTCTGTTTTGAACTTCTTGAGTTGGCTCTCCAGCATTTCTTCCCCCATTGTAACTATATATGAATAGTTTAATCTCCAATAATTGTGTGTTGTATAATTCTGAATGTAGTCTCAAATTCTTCTCCCATCACGGGTGCCACTTTGTCGGGAATTAGATATGTCCACGACAAATATTTCTCAGCAACGCGTTGTCTCCGATAGACAGACGTTTATACAAAATAAATACTCCAGCATTTAGTAGCGTAGCGTATATTTCTTATATTCGTTGCCTGATTACACGGTTGTATTCTACGCTTGATCTATAGATGATCCTCACATAGATACTAATGTTATAATAATTTACAAGATTTAGTCGAGTTACTTTTATATTAATTTATGTTGCTAAATATAGAATGTTATATAATAATTAAGAATGTTCTAGATTACATGACAGCGTCAAGGTCAGCATCGAATTTTCCAGTTTTGTATATAAATAGAATAGCGATGACGTCAATCTTGGAGAACAATAGGACCAATTTGATGACGTTAGCTTGAACTTATGACATTGCGTTCTATTCCGCACGTAGATAGTTGCTTCTAGAAAGTTCCGTCTTGCAATTCCCGTCACCACGCATGAAGGTCACAGTTCACACTATTCTGTTTAAAAGTATTTAACATGAAAGAAAACTACAAAGTGTTGTGTTTTCAAACGCATTCAATTTATTAAACATAAAATAAAACGTTCATAGTTGAGTTCAAATGATAGTTATGAGATCTTTCTTACAAGTGTTTATCTTCTACCGTTCAAGTTAGTTAAAGGAATTCCTTTAATGAATGTTGATAAATTTCACGCAAATTGTCAATACAAATAATATATTCGATACGCCATTGGTAGCTAAATCCACAGGTACTTTCGTTGTGAAAACCAAATCCGTAAACAATGTCTGCTAATAATATAAATCCCAGATTTTATAACCATCTTTTGTAATAATAATTCAACATCGAAGTTCTAAGTAGTTGTAGATCTTATAGGAATACATCAGCCATTTTGTTGCAATAAAACCCAATAATATATTTCCAAATATGTTCCTCTCGGCGTGGCTGGCCATATCACTAGCGATTCAGATTAAATCTTTAACAGAAATAATAAAGAATATTATTATTAATATTAAAGCATAAATATAGACAACTCAAACATCATGTAAGAAATTAAGGATTAGGCTAATACAGCGTCTTTGATGTATTTACCTCTGGGAAAATGTCGCTGTAAGGTGAAGGAAATTTGTTTATTAATTCAGCACTGTAGATAAATAAATATATAGAAATTATAGGTCAGTAACTGGTATAGTATGATCATACAATACATGAAATATAGACAACTAAAAAATGATGTTTTGAAGAATAATTAGGCAGCGTTTTGATAGATTTACCTTCGGTATAAGTTTGATGGAATGAGCGGCGAAGGTAACATTGTTATTCGGTTTTTCAATTCAGCTGCAGATAAATAAGTTTGAATTCAAGATCATTAAAAGTATTATTATAAACATTAGTTAGTTTATACTGAACTATAGCAATGAGGTTGTAATATTTTACCTGGCAGTCTCATTTATTTGACAGCGACACATCGAAGAAGTAGACATTTCGCTTTCAAAAACTGTGTCGAAAACATTAATTGAAATCTAATCTACAATAAAGCAAACATAAGACTACCTCAGTATAAACAATCAGCAAGTATATATTTTCAATAGCTAAACTGTATTGAATTTTCAAGAGCATCTTACCTTTAAAAATCCCGAGAGATATTGAACGATTATTTAAATTCCAACTTCATCAACACGGAAGCTCCAGAGCGGCCGTTATAAAAATGTGTTGTGAAACTTTCTGGCGCCTCTTTTCTGCAATTCAAACTGGGTGTGATATTGTTTACACACGTCTCCAATCGATCAAAAATACGTAGGTTGCCAAGCCGTAATTTTGCGACCTAGTCGGCACTTATGACGTAAACACATGAAAATAGTTTTATAAAAGTGTTTGGGACCCTGACACGACGTTGAGGGACGTTGTATAGCTGTATAATTGTGACTGACCGCTGTGAAACCTTCCAGACTCACTGGGGACGTCCCCTGACCATCAGTGTTTGCTGGGAAGGGAGTGGAGATAATTCTAGAAGTGTGACCTTCTTAACCCCAAGCAACTGAAAGATAAGTTGTTTACAGGGGGATGAACGATGTGTGCCATGCTTATGTGCGTTATTAGATTATCATTATGAAATCAATGGGCCTTAATTCATTTGGTCCATCAAGCTTGAGAGCTATATATTTCAACCTCATGCGTGGACAACGATGGATTGTCCTAATAACAGAAAGTCATCCAGAAAAGATTGTCTAAAACTACATTAGCTGCAATATCGACATTACCGAGAAGAGCAACTTTTCCCGACATACATAAATCTAACATGCATTAACTAGTTGAATGAATGACTGCAGAGTGTAATAGTTTATAAATCAACAGTCGTTTTGTTAAATCTGTCACATGACAGATTGGCAGGAGAATTATCTTTTTGCTGAAATTATGCGTTTGTGTTTGGTTTGTAATACGATAGTGAATTGCATAAATGTTATCATTTGCATGCCATGTGAGATTCCTATCAATCTATGTCTATCTATGATATGATGCTAGTTAGATCTGTTCTGCAGCTCCAGCAGGAGCATTGACCAAGTTGACATTTAATTTGAATGCGATATTTTCTGTATCAACTATACGATAATCATTTAATCCCTTAAAACAACAAAGTTATTCGTCACTTCAGGATCCTTAGGCGTATCCGGGGACCAATCAAAAAGGAACTATGAAAGGAAAATATCAACAACATCTAATCATTAAAATCCAGACTGCACCTCAAACTGGATAAGCTTATGTGTCTTTATTGATATTTGAACTTCATCCCACAAAATGGACTGTGCAATTGTAGAACTCTAAATTTGATCAAAAGAGGTCAAACCCGTTCACAAGCTGTTGAAATCTATGTATAAGCAGTAAGAGCATTGCTGCACAACAAAATCCTCCAAATCATTAGTCAATAGTTTATCACGAATATATTTTCTTCATTCATGGATACTTGGCTGCTAGGTACATTCTCTTATACTGTATTTAAAATTTTTACGTACACGGTCTAATTATTTAATTTTTTTTACGTAAGTGCCTGCTATAGATATAAATACATACATACATGCCCGTCATATTTTAAGTTGTTATTTTTTGTACCATTGGAGAACCTATTTTATCCACGCAGAAAAATTTGGTGCATTTACATGCAAGAATGCCTGAATTAAAATAAAAATTGGATTTTTGAAAGGTTTAGCCTACATTAAAACTTGATGAAAACAAGAATCAGGAAAGAAATGACCCTCGACCTTAGTTAAAGTTCACATGACACCAAAAAATGTTTTTCAGGAATCAGGTAGCCCTTGCAAAATAAATAGGAATGGCTACAATAATTTTTTGATTTGAACCAGAGTTATTTAATGGTGAAAGTACCATAAGTCTAGACTTCAAAAAATTGTCAATTTTTTCTTGCGGAAAATAAATTGTCCACTTCCCAGAACAGATACATCCATATCTTTGGGACATCTTCTTGGCCATATATGACTGAATATGAACGTATTGAAATATGGTACTTTCAACATTAAATAACTCTTGATCAAATCAAAAAATTATTGTCGCCATTCCTAGTTATTTTGCATGGGCTACTAGATTCCGGAAAAAAAACATTATTTGATGTCATGTGCACTTGAAGACTCATATTATTAGCAAGTCCAACTCAATTCAAAGGTGTTAATAAAACTAGACCAACACAAATATAATTAGGCTTAGGCCTATAGATTATTAGAACAAGAATACAGTTGTGCATCAGTGACATTGTGAATTTTGCTTTAAATTAAATTCGTTATCGAACTTATAGGTTATAATTATTCTGTTGTAGAAGCATATAAAAATATTGCAATATTTTAATTAAAATGCAATTACCCCGCTGGAGGGTAATAAATAAAAATCACATATAAGCAGCTGCATGAAAAAACACTAAAACGCTAAAATAACTCATAATACATTTCTTTTATATGCACTATATATTCTCTATTATTTGACATAATGTATATTGTTATAGAATAGAACTATACATCAATAGTCCTTAGAACAGTTCCATATTAAAAATAATGATAAGCAAACCGTGTCTGTGAAAAATGTGATAAATAGCTCATAAATTGCAATTAAAAAAACTAAAATAACGTCATTTTGTAGGAAGTTCTGTGAAAATAAACTGCGTTCACTTTGCTCCATTCTTTTGTTATGCAGCAATAATATTTACAAACTAATGCCTTTCAGTGTGAAAACCAGCTCATTAACCGGTTGACTAACCTTCAATATCTATCATATTTCATTCGAATTATCAACTATGTAGTCAACATACCAGTTACTTATACATAACCTATATTTATTTAATTTGAAATATGTAGTACAATAAAGTATCAATCTCATGTTTACTATACTTTACATGTATGTAATGATTATTTATCAAAACTGAAATCCATTATCGGTGTGGTTGTTCTGCATTTTCAATTCCTTTTCATGACTCTTTTGTATTATTGACATTCTCTTATGACAAGTTTTACTTCATAAATTTACTGCATTTCTGAATAAATGATGATGATGTTGCATGCTAGTAAGAGGGAGCGAAGCGACCTTAAGGAAGCTGAAGGCTGACTGGCCCAGGGCACAGGCCGCAAGCCGAAGGCTTGTTTCCCAAAAAACTGTTTTATTGTTTACAATAGTAATGAAAGGCGCTGATATTATAATATTGGATTTTTTCCCGATTATCTTGGTAGGAGATGGTCAGAACGTAAAGTCTGTCTATATATATTGCACAGTTGAAAAACAAGTCTTCTGCCAATTAACCAAGACATCTTACACTAGAGAGACTTCTCTCCAGGCTTCAAGCGGCTGTGTTAAGTGCTTTCTCTTATGTACGCTTTATACGTTATATATTAGACATTATCGATTTTATTGTTCTTATGTAAATCATAAGCGCAAAATTTGAGTTCAAAAGATATTGGGAAATGGGCGCTCAATACCCCTCCAAATTAATTCACAAAGTCAATGATAATAATAATAATATATTTCTTATATAGCACACGTATCCATTAGCTCAAGGCGATAATTAAATCTCTGTAGAGTATTTTCGTAAAGTATTTTCATGTCTATGAACCTAACAATCTCAAAAATATCACTGTGGCATTTAATGAGAACCTATAGTGAAGATTTGTGTTTCAAAGTGATGCATTTTAATGTAAGGCTTCCACTGTGACTTTGACAAATTATAGAAGTGTCTAGTTTTCTATCAAACTAAAGATAGGTGCGAAAATGGTAACGTGTTGACATATTCAGTTATTCTTGAACTTTGGATCTTTGTTATGCTTTTAATTCTCAACAAAAATGGACATAAACCATTGTCCATATTAGTTATTTTATTAAAAACAGTTTCAAACAAGTCTTTGATATGTCATACTAAATTGGAATTATAATGTGTCAACACCTTCACAGAGCATAAAACCACACACTTGTATGATCTTTCAAAATCACAGTAGAAGCAATACAATCAATTGCATCACCATGAAACCGAAATTTTCATTATAGGTTCTCATCCACACATTTAAATGCCACAGAAATTATTTTGTTACATTTTGTTTTGAGATTGTAAGGTTCATAGACATGAAAATGTTTTTCGAAAATACTTTACTGAGACTAGATTATATTTTTTGAGATTTTGAAGCATTTTCCTCATTGACTTTGTCTATTAATTTGGAGGGGCATTGAGCGCCCATCTCCCAATTTTTTTTTGAACTCAAATTTTGCATTTAGGATATTTTTACCCATAAGATCAATAAAATCGAAAATGCACCTCTACTTTCAGACCTTCATTTTGTTGGGCCAGTTTATTGTATATGTATAGTTGAATACTTTAAAGCTCCTTCGAACAATGTAGCTTAGTGACCACAGCGTGCTTTAAATTGCATAAAGTAGATGGTTGATTAGTTCCATCATATTCCTTCAAATAAGCTGCACGGTTTTGGTCACATCATGGGTTTTCTAACTATCTCTTTCACGGCTCTTTTATTGGTTGGTCTATTGCATGGGAAACCTTTCAGTGAAGGTAATTACAATTTGTATTTATCATGATTGCATCCATTGCGTCAGATAGTACCATGTTAATCGTAAAAATATTAACATATGAAATGAAGCGATACCAAAATAGAGAAACTAATCTTACTTGCATTCTGAAGACTTGGAATTAGGACTTTAAAACTGCGTTATTCCTATTTCAAAATAGTGTCTACTGTTCCAAACCTCCTTAAATCGTTGCAACAACAATCCAGCATTACAACCAATAGAATAAAAGTCTTAAAAAATATAATTAACAGGACATTAATTGAGTTTAGATGAATGTTTTGAATTTAATGTAGAATTCATTAAATCGCTAGCGCATACATAAGAAAAAATATAAATAATAAAAAACAAATTATAATGATCGACGTAATAAAGCAATAGGAAATGGATCAAATGTGTTGTCGCGTCATTCAGGGCTCGTCACCAGTTGAAGTTTAATATCAAATGTATAATACATGCAAGTAATACAGTTGAAAAGTGATAGCTCCTTCCAATATGCCATGTAGCAAGCGAACTATAAAATCAATGTTTGTCTGGACCATGACTGGAAAACAGTGATTCTAGCGATAAATATCTCCAATATCTTTCTTGAAATCTGACACTGTAATAGCTATAATACTAGACTGTTTTATCAGCCTTAGTGGATTCAGCAAACTTTAACAGCGACAACGATCGAAAATGATGCTTATTATCACAATGATTTGAAACTAGTTAATCCTAAAAACCTAAGTTTACTTAGTATAGCATTGATAGTAGCCACCCAAGCCACAAAAACTGCTATTAACTACATGAAGCATGAAGTCGACCAAAAGGATCTGATCGTTAGAGTTGAGATTACAGACATCTCAACACAATGTAATATTGTTCGGATTATACATATTGCATCACTTTTCTGCAGTTCTGCTTCGCTTTCACGTATAATTGCATATTATTAAACCTTGCATTTTATACATATTTGCGCAGATTCAAACATATATTTGTGCGCCTTTAGTCTTTGTGCAGTTTTGAACATCTTTGCGCAGTTTTAAACATGTCCGCGCAGTTTTGACCAGCTTTATTTCTGTTTTAAAACTCTCAGCGGGCTTTTAAACCTGTCTGTAATTTGACCACAAATAGTTGACTGTAACTTGTCCAGCGCGCAATAGATTACTTAAATGATGTTTCAAAGAACAACAATTAGTTGACTGTAATTTGTCCGGTGCGACATAGATTACTAAAGCCCTAGGTATCAAAAGATCAATCACTATAACAGGGTATCAACTATTGCATAGATGTCATCTATAAATAATCTATAATCTATAAATAGGTCTGGAGAGCTATAAATAAAAAATCATATATAGCAACTGCATGAAAAACACTAAAACACTAAAATATTTTACAATGTATCTCTTTTATAAAATTGAGACAAAAATGAAACAAAGCCATTCCGTAACTCCAAACTCCAAGTTTCACGTGTTTATTTCACGATCATCAGACGGTATACTAAAATATTAAAAAACATACCGCTATACTCCTGTGAACATAGATAAAACGCAATATATGCCATTATTCTAATACAAAGGCTTTTATTTGCTATTGTTAGGTCTATTGTCATATTTAATTACAGGATTTCAAATTTCTTAAGTAAAACCCCAAGTAAAACTTATTCTCGTGTCGGCATTTTGATATCAGTTCCGATCTTTAGTTAAGTAAATTAGGTAAATGTGATGTTATTATATGGTATTTTTCAGTAAGACATAAGTTGCATTTTTAAGACATATTACTGTAGACGTTAGCTTTGGCGATTATCGACCATTTGACATTTGAATGATGATGCGTGGTTTGCGTGGCGAGTTTTGAATGCATTTTTCTGTGAGTTCGATATAATTGTAGCTGGTATTATTTGATGTTAGTGTAACATTAGCGTTGTAAATGATGCTGGATGACAAGCATTTATTATCAAGTGGGCACTTATCCTTCGCTCTGCAGTTGCACAATCGGTCATTATTTGCCTGTCGATCATTAATAATTTTGTTGTTGTGGTTGTTTACGATTTTGCCTATATTGTCCATGCAGCTGTAGTGACTTTCATTGTGTTCTTATTGAAAATCTTGCTGAGTCTATGATTTTCAGGGAAGTGTTTATTAGTAAGCTTTAAGAAGATTTTGCCAATGTTGGTGAGGACGTTCTTGCTGAATGGTGGGTTAAACCATATGATTTGCCTTCTTCTGTTACTTCTTCTAGTAGACGTTGTATTACTACGGCGGTGGTATTCAAGTTCTGTGTCTTACCCGCTTTCATTTAGAGCCTTTTCATAAATAGGTTTGGAACGATTGAATTCGTCATTGCATGGTCATTGCTTGAAGATAGATCGCTTATTCTTTGATTTATAGCGCGTGGGAGTTGTTTAATAATTATTGGTGGGTGATATATGAGCCATTAGTGAGATTTAGCGTAACATCTAGGAAATTAATGATTTTGAGGTTGGATTCAATAACGATTTTGAGACCATTGTCTATAAAATACCTTGGTTATGAGATTTTCAGGTATTGTATTTCTTTTATATTATTAATACACCATGTATACTCTATTATTTGACATAATGTATTTTGTTATACTTCGAATATACTATACTTCAATAGTCCTTAGAACAGTTCGATATTTCCCATAAAACTGTTTTATTGTTTACAACAGTAATGAAAGACGCTGATATTATATTATTGGATTTTTAACCGATTCTATTATCTTGGTAGGAGATGGTGAGAACGTAAAGTCTGTCTATATATATTTCACAGTTGAAAGACAAGTCATCTGGTCATTAACCAAGAAATCTTACACCAGAGAGGCTTCTCGCCAGGCTTCAAGCGGCTCTGTTGAATGCTTTCTCTTATGTACGCTTTATACGTTATATATTAATAAAGACTGATCTAGAAAAACTGAAAGTTTGAAAGTTGAATTGCATTCTCGATTTTGTTGTTTTTATGGGTAAAAATTCATAAGCGCAAAATTTTAGTTCAAAAGATATTGGGAAATGGGAGCTCAATGCCCCTCCAAATTAATTCACAAAGTCAATGAGGATAATGATTCAAAATTACAAAAGGTATAATTAAATCTCAGTAAAATATTTTCGAAAAGTATTTTCATGTCCATCAACCTAGCAATCTCAAAAATATCACTGTGGCATTTAAAAGTCTATTAGATGAGAACCTATAGTGAAGATTTGTGTTTCAAAGTGATGCATTTTAATGTATGGCTTCCACTGTGACTTTGACAGATTATAGAAGTGTGTGGTTTTCTATAAAACTAAAAATAGGTTTGAAATGGTAGCGTGTTGACATATTTAGTTATTCTTGAACTTTGGATCATTGCTATGCTGTTATTTCTCAGCAAAAATTTACATAAGACCATTGTCCATATCAGTTGTTTCTATTACAAACAGTTTCAAACAAGTCTTTGATAAATCATACCAAATTATAATCTGTCAACACCTTCACACAGCGTAAAACCACACACTTGTATGATCTTTCAAAATCACAGTAGAAGCAATACAATCAAATGCATCACCATGAAACCCAAATTATCAGTATAGGTTCTCATCCAACAGACCTTTACATGCCACAGTAATATTTCTGAGAGTGTTAGCTTAATAGACATGAAAATATGTTTCAAAAATATTTTACTGAGATTTAATCATATATTTTTTTTAATTTTGACGCATTTCCCTCGCTTTCTTTGTGTATTGATTTGGAGAGGCATTGAGGGCCCATCTCCTAATATTTTTTGAACTCAAATTGTGCATTTATGATAGTTTTACCCATAAGAGCAAGAAAATCAAGAATGCAATTCAACTTTCAAACTTTCATATTTTTTGACCAATTTCTTATAATTGTTTAGTTGAAAACTTTAAAGCTCATTCGAACAATGTAGCTTTGTGAGCACAGTGTGCTTTAAATTGCTTAAGGCAGATTGTCGATTAGTTCCATCATATTCCTTCAAATAAGAGGTACGGTTTTGGTCACATCATGGGTTTTCTATCTATCGCTTTCACGGCTCTTTTATTGGTTGGTCTATTGCATGGGAAACCTTTCAGTGAAGGTAATTACAATTTGTATGTATCATGATTGCGTCCATCAGATATAGTACTATGGTAACCGTAATAATATTCATTATCAATATAATATATGAAATGAAATGATACCATGATAGGGAAATTGATCTTACTTTCATTCTGAAGACTTGGAATTAGGACTTTAATACTGCGTTATTCCTATTTCAAAATAGTGTCTACTGTTCCAAACCTCCTTAAATTATTGCAACAACAAGCCAGCATTACAACCAATAGTCTTAATAATAAGTAACGGGATATTAATTGATCTTAGATGAATGTTTGAATTTAATGTAGAATTCATTAAATCGCTAGCGCATACATAAGAAAATAGATAAATATTATAAAATAAATTTCTATAATCGACGTAATAGAACAATAGGAAATGGGTCAAATGTGTTGATGCGTCTTTCAAGGGCTCGTCACCCGTTGAAGTTTGATATCAAAAGTAACATAAATGCAAGGTAATACAGTCGAAAAGTTATAACTCATTCCAGTATGCGATGTAGTAAGTGAATTATAAAAACAATGTTTGTCTGAACCATAACTGGAAAACAATGATTCTAGTGATACTGTAATAGCTATAATAATAGACTGTTTTATGAGCCTTATTAGTGGATTCAGTAAACTTAAACAGCGATAACGATCGAAAATATTGCGTGCTACTACAATGACTTGCAACTAGTTAATCCTGAAAAGCTAGTTTACTTAGTATAGCATTAATAGTAGCCACCCAAGGATCTGATAGATAGAGATGAGATTACAGCCACCTCAACATAATGGAATATCGTTCGATTTATACATATTGCATCATAGTTCTGCAGTTCTGCCTCGCTTTCACATATCTTCTTATATTAAAAATACTGTATGTTTGTATATAACTATATTTCGATATTTCGATATTTCTGTGTCTGTCCGCGATTAATGTACGTATTACTGACGAAATAATACAGATAATCCGCTGTCGGGAAATTATGCAAATATTTGTGTCAAGATAATCATATACAGTAACAAATTTGTTGCATGAAAATTAGGGGTCTGTGACTTTGTTTTAAAATAGTACACTTCGTCTGATATATTATTTGATATCATTGTATTAACAAATAAATAGAACATAAAAATTTCAAGGGTTGATAATCTAGCGGGCAGCCAAATCGAATTCAAATTAAAATCTCCAGAACTTAAATATTTCGCTTTGAATTTAAAAGCTGGTGAAAAAGCTGATTTTGAACAAGTGTAACTAAAACCTGATTCTGTTTTATGATAATTAAAACCATACGAAATACTGAATTACATTGAATTATGAGAATAACTAGACCAAACAAAATATGTTTTGAAATCAAAGAAACGTAGACATATTCAGGTAGTGGTGATATCAGCAATGAATATTAAAAAGACTTTAGACCCTTAATATATTAATGAACCAAATGACGTTTATTACTTTTCTAAAATCGGAATGTAAACAGTTCACTTTTAAAAGGCTATTTTAAGATGTAATTTGTGAGAACACTGATAAAACAATCTGTTTGCATTCAACAATCTATCGCGGGGCATAAAAACAAATGAGCTTGCAAGAAATTTCAAAATGACTTTTTCGTTCGTCTAATTCGAAAAAATGTTCCAAATTCAAAGAGATTATCAGTCTACAGCCTAAAATTACAGAGTTCAAATTTAATCAAGGCATTGCACAACATTATTTTTATAATTTATTATTTAATATAAAAGTATGAATCAGTTGGTTATAAGCGGGTATAGGCTTTTATTTTCAGATTTTGCTTCCATACTTAACGAAGGAATTGTAAACATCGATTAAAATTGAAATTTCATTTTGTTGATTTGCTATAAGAATAAGACACAGTATCTTACTAGCGTGTGGAGAATAAAAGTAGCGGTGTCTTGTTTTTATCGTTGATCAGCATTTAATAAAGCTAAATTCAGGTGTATCTAATTCAACAATATTAAATTGAATTGGGCGTATGATTAGTGATAACTAATAATTATAATATTTCCAGCGCTCAAAAATGGCTTTCAACTTTGAAAACACAAAAACACAATGCGAAAGCATTTTTCAATAGTTAATACAGTTTGATGAGTGTAACAAACCGTGTGTTACAAAAATAAACCAATCAATAATATGTTAACAACCATATTTTATCGAAGGAGAATGTAAATCAGATAAGAATAAAATATAAATTATCTTTTATTCGAAATAATTGTGACAACGAAAGATGACTTCATATCGCGATCAAATATATGGTAAAGTATATTCATTTTCTATATAAGTAAAGCTTATTCATCATACATTGCATTTACTTTTCAACTTCGAACCTGCAAATTGCTTTGGTATATTTTATGCCTTTAGTATACCGTTCTCTATGCATTTCAATCGACTCAATTAATGTGAAATGAATTACATTTTCAAGAAGGAAATGTTGAAGATGTTTTGAGTAATTGTAGGTCGTTTCAATGCGTATTGTTCTCCTCCAAAGTTCACTCTCCGTATTATACAGTGAGACACAGCTTAGTCAGTTGATCAATTAATTTTGCTATTTAGTGATCTGAAAGTTTTAACACACAAGGTCCAGCATTGGACCTACACTAATTGCTAGTAATATCATATTATTAAATCTTGCATTTTATACATCTTTGCGCAGATTTAAACATATATTTTCGCAGTTTTAAAGCTATTTGCGCAGTTTTAACCAGCTTTATTGTGTTTTAATACTCTCAGCGGGCTTTTAAACCTGTCTGTAATTTGACCACATCTAATTGACTGTTATTTGTCCGGCGCGCTATAGATTACTTTATGTGGTATCAAAAGAGCCACAAATAATTGAACGTAATTTGTCTGGTGCGCCATCGATTACTTTATGCGGTATCAAAAGATCAACTGCTAACAGGGTATCAACTATTGCATAGAGGTCATTTATAAATACGTCTGGAGAGCAATAAATGAAAGCTACTTCGGTGTGTGATGATTTAAACAATCTAGCATGAGGCACAAAAATATAAGAACTTAATAAAAAATATTTAAAATGACCTCGGCGTTCGAAAAATTCTAAAAAAAATTCAAAATTTGATGAAACTATCGAAGAGTATACGGAGAATTTAAAGTTACTAATTCTGAGTTAATCAAAACATTGTACAAGAGTGTTTACATAATTCATAATTGAATGTAAATATGTTAACAGTTTGGTTTACGAAAGGGCAGCTTTTGATTTTCAGATTTTATTTCCATAATCAACGATCAAAGAGTTTTAAACGTTATTATAATTCATATTTCTTTACGTTATTCAGCAATAAGAACAAGAAACAGTATTTTGCTACAGATTGGAAATATAATAGTGCATCTTGTTCTTATTCTTCATCAACATTTATTGAAGTTTAAAATAAAGGATACACAGCAAAAACTGAAAAATGGCATAGCCATTAAGTCTTATTTCAGAGAAAAAATTAGTCCAAACAAAATCTGTTTTACCAGGTATTTCACACTTCTTGGACGCCAATCATAATTGTCTTAAAAAAGAGATATAAAATCTCGCATGCCTGTCTGAGCTCATTCTGCCTTGCATCAAGATAATCTAGCTTGCTGCTCCTACTGCAGTTACATGCGATGAAGGAATTGAAGTAGATTCTATATATCTCTATATTTATAAAAGTGGTTGTTTGAATTTTATTTTATTTAGCATCACTATATGAGCGATGCTGTTCGTTTACATTGTGTGAAAATAAACCAAGAAACTGAAAATAAATTGCAATCACTAGAAATGAGAAGGAAAATTATGAATTATATACCTTAGTCCATAAAACAAATATTTTTGACATTATAAATTCACCGTTGACCACCTGTAGGTAGACGGTCTATATAGGGTGATTCCATATATTTAATGTTTCATTGTAATTGGGTAAAGAGTAAACTGTGCAACAAAATTAATACAGTCCATATCCTTTTATATCTATATCAATGTATTAAAAATGAGGGAAATAAATGGTCAAAAAAGTAACGCTCTTTGTATGGTTTTTAAATGTACCTTTTTTTTTAAAAACAAGGTTACAACAGTATGATGTTTGTATGCGTGTATTTTATTTCTAACCATCAAGGATTGGCAAATAAAGTATATATAACACATCTATATTAAAATTTATACAGCTATGTCATACAACGGTCATACAAGTGAGCATATTTTCTTATGAAAACGTGAAATATATTGATTTGATAATTGATGTAATTTATGATAGGCAATTTAACATTTTAAATAATGCTCGATATAAAGCATAGCTACATTGCATTTAGTTACTTGAATCTGTTGTAAGGTTTATCTTCAACTTTATAGAGTTTTTGAAAAAGATAACTATAAATGATGTCGATATTGTCTAGAAAAATGTTAAATTTCCACTTGCATTGCGTTGGTGATTTAAAGATAATACAACTCACAGAAAATTACTCTTCTTGAACGACAGTCTCTAACCAATCATGTAATCGTCTAATAACCAATTTGATATTTTTTTCTGTGGATTTAGGCAGGACACCGTTGAAGCCAAGTAGTATTATTATTATTTAAATCACGTCAGGCCTGGAACCATATCATTCAGCGAATCAAAATAATAATAAATTCATATTGTAATAGCCGTGGTAAATTATTTACATATACCACGTTGTAGTAAGTAGATGAATAGCTCTTTAGTTGCCTTCAAAGTACGGGTTACAAAACCAGGGTCAGCCATTCAGCAAAAAATTGAAAACATTCGAAAATATTAATCAAACAGAAAATAAACACTTTTAATTTTGACTGCAGGCAGATTTACAATTGTTATTCGAATATGCCCGTATGATTATTATTACATAGTCCTGCTTTACACTGTAGACTGTTTTATAAATGTATCCACATATTCTATTAAATAGGTGATGGCGTATAAACTGATCAAGGGTTTGGAATTCTGTTGTTTTGAGTTCGAACGAATCTAATTGTACTGTTCCTGGTTCACGCAATGAGCGGTGTTGCAACTGAATAATAAGCAGGTGATCCTATTATCAGTCTACCAACATTAAAAATGACATTATCCCGATTTCATAACATATTAAATGAACTCAACAAGTAGTAGATTTAGATATATTATCTTATGTGTGTAGGAATCCAAGTCAAAAGTAGTAAATACTGTAACCATTGTAGGCCTATATATATAGCTACTGATATTGTAGACTGATCTGCTTTTGACAATTAAGTAAATGAAAACAAATATTTAATAAATTAATTGGCTATCAAACGAAAAACAAAATAATGAAACGTTATTGTTTTTATAGAAAGTCTACTGAACAGGGACCCGGGGTCCAGAGGCCGAAGCCGACAGCAAAAGGTTTCATATAATTACCAATAGCCAATAGCTTCCCATTTCATTTGTTCTTCGTTTGTGATAGTATATACAATTACAGTATGAAATGTATAGTTACGTTTACTTCTTTGTCAGAGGTCAAACAGGCTACTTATCTATCACGTCAGTTGCTCAGCAAATATGTCAATAAAGGCCTACAGTATTTGTGACTAAATAGAATCAGATTCCTGCACATAAATTCAAATGAAATCGGATTAGTTAAATGAACAAGTTATTGATTTTCGAATAGATTTTCGAATGTATTAACAGTTTCTGAGCTGACAAAAGTAGAATCAGATTTAGCGTCAATATTAAATAATTCCGATCCTACGGCAGTGTT
The DNA here is from genome assembly GCA_916610825.1 of Haliclystus octoradiatus. Classification (NCBI taxonomy): domain Eukaryota; kingdom Metazoa; phylum Cnidaria; class Staurozoa; order Stauromedusae; family Haliclystidae; genus Haliclystus; species Haliclystus octoradiatus. The sequence continues at coordinate 26,557,682 of OU744448.1, forward strand.
GTTTCTACTAATTCGCCTTTTGATCTTGCTCTCACTTATATGGAATTTAACTTCTTTTTCAGAGACGCGACTATCCTAGCAGATACAATACAAGGTCAATATCAAGAAGTTGGATAAACTATTCTGAATAAATTTATGATGATGATGAATGGAATGGATTGGATGATCATGTCCACTTAAATTTTGTTGGAACATTCTGCAACGAACTAAGAATTAAGCCTACATTATCTATAAAGTATAGTATATAGGCTATCTTTAATAATTTAATAATTTATTCATTACTGCTTCATCAATCTGGTGATGATGTTTTAACTCTATATTTACTGTATGCTTCTTATTCTTATTCTTGTACTTATAGTTGCACTTATTATACTTTCGTTTTTTAATACTTCTTAGACTTAATAATTCCTTATAAAGTTGATTATATGAATTATAATAACTACCAAATTATTTATAAGGATTGTGTTCATATTGTGTTTGGATAGATACTGAAATAGATTTGCTCATGCAAAAGGGGGTGGGTATACTAGGATACTAGTATTTATTTATAAAGGATATATAGGGATCATATGTGTGAAAATATACAATTTCTGTGTAACGAAATTATTCTGAAACAAGAAAATTATATCAGTTAATAGCCCGATTCTACTCAAATAATTGAAGAAGGTGTTAATTATTGAAGAAAATATTGATAAAAAGGAAGCTTTTTGGTCTTATTCTGATTACTACTCAACTCCTTAAGGTGTTAATTAATTTAGGAAAAATTGCATTGATATAACACAAAATTCCTTACCACACGGAAAACTTCAAATGGTCTTGTTTTGTAGGAATAATTTCTTGAAAGACACCTTTATTGTCTCTAAATAGCCGCGAAAGATTTTGCTGTGTATATAAATCAAAAAATTTTAAATTGAATTGAAAATAAAGCGTATTTTAAACTTCATTCAATGATATTATTCTTTCAGTTAATTAAATTTCACGTAGCCTTTGAATATAGTTCCTGTAGATCATTTCAACAATCAACAATCATTAGATATTTCTCTTAGTTCTGCTGTTTAAAATCAAAATCCAGTAACAGTTAAGTGAAAGAATGTATAGCGTTGCGATTCAATTTAAAGTTTCAAGGTTCACAGAAATAATGTAAACATGATATAAATCCGCTAGAAAATTTTGAATTCGAAATTGTGAAACTTAAAGAATGATATTCCCGGCGACAAATTCCAATGGCAAATAAGATAGATTCTAAAAATTTCGACATCCCGGATTTACATTTGGCAAACCATCCCTTTGAGGTATAATGGTGATATATGTTTGAATAATAATTGAATGTAAGTAGAGAACAATTCTCCATCTCACAATCATATTATTATTAGCAGAAGTGACCAGTATATGTAATATTCATACCTGGAATTATTCTTATAGTATAATTCTCCAGCAATGAAAACTCGTAATTCTTTGACAGTCAGTCAAATTGTAAAAATAATTAGCTTTGAAAATCACATGCTACCGATGTAATTAGCTATCGATGCAAATATTTGCAATCCAATTATAATAAAAGTAACATACCTTCCATTGCAAATCCTTAAATTAAATATGATATGCCTTTTATTCAAAACATTTGCCACTTTGAAATACATTCCACACTACCAAAGAGTAGATACTTCTGCGATCCGCTATTTTTTAAATACTACTATCAATTTATCCAACAAAATATCCTTTGAACATATCTGTTCTTTGACCTTTAATCTGCTAGAAATAAAATTCTTGCAATGAAATTATTGTCTGTTAGCAGGAGGGAATGTCCTTCATTTAAGGAATCCTCTATACGATTCAATGAAATACTGTTTCAAGGGGCGGTGATTTCCTTCACCGGCTATTAAGGGATTACATCACTCTTGTGAGTGGGTTATCGGAATTTAGATCCACGAGTTCACTAACAACAAACGAGAAATGCAAATCTTAAAGGAGGCCACCGAGTTTACGATATGGATTTCGAGTTTGTTGTTAGAGAATGAAACCACAGACACTATTCGAGTGAGAAAGGACAACTTTGTTTAGACAATTTGTTCATGTTTTCGACTTTTTAAGTTCGATGAATTACATTTTAAATGTTCTCAGAAGGTATAACAAATCTTTAATAATATTTGATATTTAGTAATCATGAACTCTTACCACCTGAGGTCCAGTACTGGACCTACACTAATTGCTAGTATACTGTATACTCTATTACTTGAAATAATGTATATTGTTATAATTTGAATAGACTATACTTCAATAGTCTACAACAGTTTAGAGCAGTTCCGTATTTGATAACATTTGTTTTATTGTTTACAACAATAATGAAAGACGCTGATACTATAATATTGGATTATTTCTCGATTCTAATATCTTGATAGGAGATGGGGAGAACGTAAAGTCTGTGTATATATATTCCAAAGATGAAAAAAAGATCATCTGGTCATTAACCAAGAAATATTACACTAGAGAGACTTCTCGTCAGGCTTCAAGACTGATAATAATAAAGACTGATCTAGAAAAACTGAAAGTTTGAAAGTTGAATTGCATTCTCATTTTCATTGCTCTTATGGGTTAAAAAATCATAAGCGTAAAATTTGAGTTCAAAAGATATTGAGAAATGGGTGCTCAATGCCTCTCCAAGTTAATACTGAAAACGCCAATAAGGAAAACGCTCCAAAATTTTTAAAAAATGTAATTAAATATCGTTAAGGCATTTTTGAATAATTTTTATGTCTATGAAGGTAACAACTCACTCAGAAATATCACTATGACATTTCAAAGTCTCTTGGATGAGAACCTATAGTAAACATTTGTGTTTCAAAGTGATTCCTTCAAATGTATGGTTTCCACTCTGATTTTGACAGATTATATAAAAGTCTGTAGTTTTCTATAAAACTAAAACTAAAAATAGGTGTGAAATGTTAAGGTGTTGACAGATTTACTTCGGATCATTGCTATGCTTTTATTTCTCAACAATAATGGACATAAAAAACCACTGTCCATATCGGTTTTTTCTATTACAAACACTTTCCAACAATTATTTGATAAATCATACTAAATTGGAACTATAATCTGTCAACACCTTCACAGTGCATAAAACCACACACTTCTATAATCTGTCAAAGTCACAGTAGAAGCAATACAATCAAATGCATCACTATGAAGCACAGATTTTCAGTATAGGTTCTCATCCAATAGACCTTTAAATGCCACAGTAATATTTTTGAGCTTGGTAGATTCATTGACATGAAAATATTTTTCGAAAATACTTTACTGAGATTTTATTTTTTGAAACTTTGAAGAATTTCCCTATTTGACTTTGGGTATTAATTTCGAGAGGCATTGAGCGCCATTTTCCAATATCTTTTAAACTAAAATTTTGCGATTATGATTTTTTACCCATAAGAACAATAAAATCGAGAATGCAATTCAACTTTCAAACCTTCATTTTTTCTGGATCATCTGTCTATTATATAGTTGAATACTTTCATGCGCCTTCGAACAATGTAGCTTTGTGAGCACAGTGCGCTTTAAATTGCATAAAGTAGATGGTTGACTAGTTCCATCATATTCCTTCACATAAGAGGTGCGATTTTGGTTGCATCATTGGTTTTCTATCTATAATTTTCACGGCTCTTTTATTAGTTGGTCTATTGCATGAGAACCCTTTCAGTAAGGTAATTACAATTTGTATTTATCATTATTGTTGCCATCAGATAGTACTATGGTAATCGTAATAGTATTAATATATTAAATAAGGCGATACCAAGATAAAGATATTGAGGAATTAGGACCTTAAAGAGTTTCGAATGACCAGCAGCCTTTGCTTTGTTTTGTTGTCTTGATTAAAAGAAACGAGGCTGATCCTCTGGAAAGTGACGTCAGCGCTCACGTCAGAGGATTGTCCTCGTGGCTGTTGCTATGGAAAGACACGACAGAAAGCCCGAGAAAACAGTCTGGTTTATCAATTTCAATTTTGGATAATTCTCAATTGAATTCTTACTTGTCGAAACGCAAAGTCTATGGCTATAGATAGCCAACAAATGTATACGGCTCGAAAATAAATAGCGGAATGGGAGTCACAGTCCGATTATCTGTCTGAGAAGTTTGACGCAAATCAAAACAACTTGGATAAAATGTACTTTCAAATCTACACTAAATAAATTCATATGATTCTAAATTTTACAATTTACGTGCATATATACTGCAGAAAAACAATGCAATATAAACATACATAGGTATGTAACGAACTATTTTTAGACGAAGCCTACGTGTTTACAAACATAATTTGGAGTCAATGATCAAAGTATCCGTATTAATAATCGAATTCACCTGCATAGTGTTATGATTTCATTTTGTTTCGGCGATAAGTTTCGATTTTTAATACTAACAAATCTCTTCCCGTTCTTTCAATCCCTAATATTCTTGTATCAAGTACACACCAACATGAAATTTTGAATCACCAGTCGAGTTCAGTTGTAGCTTTCAACTCCGTTTTCCTTCCTCAATTCGTATGACGCTAGTAGCAAGTGAATTGATTTCGTGGTACACATTTATTCAAGCGTCGAAAGCCCTTACGACGTCCACCTCTGTTGCTCTTGCAACTTTCCAAACCAGTTCGTTGATAAATAACTTGAAATAACAGAATACTTCCATTTTCGTTTTACGAAATGTTTTGCAAAATCGCGCGTGTGTGCAGAGGAGACACAAAGGCGGGCCGTGCATCATGAAAACGAGTGATTGAAATCTGGGTCCAGATTTCAAAGACAAAAATATACAAAGGCTGCTGGTCATTTTATGGTCTTTAAGCCTGCGTTATTTCTAGTTCAAAATAGTGCCTACATTACATTCCAATTCCACCTACATTACATTACATACGTTTCAAGCCTCCTTAAATTATTACAACAACAAGTCAACATTACTATCAATAAAATCAGGTCTTAAAGAATTAAAGAATAAATTTCTATAATCGACGTAATAGAACAATAGGAAATGGCTCAAATGTGTTGATGCGTCTTTCAAGGGCTCGTCACCCGTTGAAGTTTGATATCAAAAGTAACATAAATGCAAGGTAATACAGTTGAAACGTTATTGCTCCTTCCAGTATGTGATGTAGCAAGTGAATTATAAAAACAATGTTTGTCTGAACCATGACTGGGAAACAATGATTCAGCGATAAATAACTCAAATATCTTTCTTGAAAGCCGACCGAGAGAAGCGAGGGAGATTGGACCACACACGCACGACGCACTTTCAGACTTTTGAATTTACATAGGTATACATGTCATAACTTTTACATTGGGCTACCATCATTACAATGTGGTTTTACTTGCAAACAGTTTATAATTTAACTGTTGCTCAATTTGTCGTCACATTCAAGGCTTTTTTTAAATTTGAAATATATTTGAAATAATCAAAAAGAATTCACAGCTTTCCATCATTCTAATAATTTTAATATCGAACTCCTGCTTGGATCCGCAAGTGAAGGCGTATCAATAAACAAATTGCGCTATTGATCAGGACTTGATAAATATTCTTGATGTTGGAGAGTCCATAATTTCTACAAAAGGTGTATTTAGAATAAAGAGTTACAGTACTACAGGGCAACCGCGTTTGTATCGCCTCATCCGAACACGCGGGATATTGGGATATTGGGAAACACGAGAAAGCATCAGGAAAAAACGAGCCCGTACGGCAAGTGTTTTTCAGCTTTCGAGCGTCTCCCAGCATCATAAGTGTCGGATGAGTCGATCCAAACATGGTTGTTGGATAATAACTCTTTTATAAATCGATTCTACTCAATAAATGTAATGAATTGTCTGCATTTCATATAAAATTTCTGAAAATATTGTAGCACTATCGAAACTTATCAATTTGGTTTTCTCATGAAAAGCATCCAAGGATTCAATCAGCCAATCAAATTCCATTTATAACAAAGAGGTCCAACATGAACCAATGGGGATCCACTGTATATCCAGTAACGAAAGTATGGCAAAAAATGTATGATCGAGAAGATAAAGGATAGCATGTGTTGTCCTTGCAAATAAATGATCTATACTATTATTAACCAACACCAAGTATTTCTAGAACAGTTATTATATATTGTATTTTGAAGATTCAATATTGATTGATTGATCATCTTTATTTTGTGATGGTTAAACCTGTTAAGTCATTCTGACTTCACTCACGCAGGGCCCTCAAATTATCAAAACAAATTAAGTGTAAATTAAATTCTATATAAAATTTTATGAAATAATTAGAACTAACTATAGCAATAAAAACTATAAATATTCTTACATTGGATTAATTAGAACATAATTAAATAATAAATTAAGAACTAATTCGTAAACATATTGCTTGACGAGGGACATATAAGGTTCGATTGCTAGTACTTCTAGTGTTTCGTTATGATGGTTTTTCATGGTGATGAAACATTATTGATTGTTTTAAATACATGTTGGCATATGCAGTATTCAATTCTGTTTTTTATAGGCATCCACTGTAAGCTTTTATTTAAGTGTGTACATTTGACCTAAAATGGAGCATCGAGGATGATTCTAGCTGTTCCATTTTGTTGTTTTTACAATCGAATTGCATGTTGATGACTTCCCCATATGCAAGAAGCATATTCACAATGTGGTAGCATATAGGCATTGTAAACTAACTTTCGAGCTTCTATTGGTAAATATTTCTTAAATCTTGACAGTGATCTCAGATGACAAGCTTACTACTTTTGTTACTTTATCAATGTGTGTTTTCCATGTTAAATTTTTGTCGATGATGAGTCCTAACAGACTGATTCTCTTTTTGATAAATTTTCGTGGTTTTTTAATCTTTTTCGTTTTTGGGATGTTGTTATCAATTATGTTTAGATTTGAAATGGTACAATTGTTGAACATCGAAGCAAAGGCTATTGCGGAAATAAAATTCATTTCTCTGGCCGCGTGTGAGCGGTTTCCACTGGGTGTTCTATAGTAACTGACGTTGCATTTTATTTGATCTTCTTCTCTTCTGCTTCCTCTTTTCTTCTAGTATTTCAATGTTACAATTCCATACCGTTGAAAATATTTAGTGCGTATTTTGTTTTGTACTTCGTGCTTTTCGCCTGTGCCTCATTCAGAAGGATATCCAAGTCATTACTTGTACAAGTAGAAAGACAAAACCTGCCGTTATTATCAATACTATTATTATTATTACTATTTGAATTTAAATCTAAACCAAAATAATTTTTTTCTTTGTTTTTAGCTATTTTGAAACTTTTATACGTAACTAGAGAAAGTGTTTAAATTTTATTCTAATGTAATTATGTTTTGAACCTGGTCTCAGTATCACGCCATTGCTAGCCATTGTCTGCACTGTGAGTTCCAAACATGACCATTAGCCAATCAGATTTGCTAGAACAACATTCGATGATTTATAAATATTTTCTTATTTTGAGTATAAACTTCTTAAACGCTTATTAACTTAAAATCAGCTTGTTGCTCTAATATTTAAACAGATTTTCAAGCCTCAGGTTGACAGCTTTAATAATCTAAGAGAAAGATTCGTATCGCTATCTACACGGATTATATGTCAAAATTTCTTTCTGTCCCATGTAGATAAGAGATCCATTATTTGTAAAACGTTGTCTTAATGATTGAACATAGGGATCAATGCAAAATATAGCAGAGATTATAAAATAATAAAAGTCAAACATGTCAAACATGACCGTCTTATTCTCTGACTTTTATTAAAGAGATCCATTATATATTTGATCCGAAAGGTTCCTAAATGAAAATTATATCCACCCTATAAATCGTAATTTTTCCTGCGCATGTCGCAATATATACATATATATATATAATTTGTATTAATTGCTTGACAGGAACAGAAAGTATCAACTCCAGGTGACTTGACAAAAATAAAAATTGAATCGAAGTTATGTTATAAAAAATATGTTATATTAAATTAAAAATTATTTATATTGAGTGTAAACTCAGGTACATGTGCATATATGAAATTTGCTTAAAACAGAGCATTTTAGAATACTCCGATGAGAGACAAGAGTCAGAAGCCTTTTTCTGTATATATAAGAAGGTATATTAATCATTCTTAATGTGACACTCTTATTTCTTATCAGAGGATCTAACTGATTTTGAAATTGCAATTAGTCAAAACAGCGGTACATTATCTAAGAGCAAACTAGTGGAAGAGAGCAAAAAAGTAAGAGCTGTCATCACAGAAGAAAAACGCAGGTTGGAGAAAAAACGTGAAGATGGCCTTGATAGTGAATCTAACCATGGCCATGGGATGAAAGGTAGGATCTAAATACTACTTAAATTGATTGATGGCTTTGCATAAGTATATTATAAGTTGATTAACGTTTGCAGAATAGGTTTAACAAAGATGACAAACTACGACGAGGAGGTTTTACTTGAAATTATCCTGCGGAAAGCTAATACCAAAGGCTGGAAACCAGGCCAGATACAAATTTTGAACGCCCCTGTCAAAATGACGTAATCAATTTACCATGCCTTCATTAGGGACAAAACCTCGTCCACTGCAACGGCCCTAGGAAGTGAAAATGAATAGTCATTTAACAGTCCCATGGCACCAACATCTTCCTTCCTCATTTATTTTGAATAATTGATGAATCATTAATTGTTTGAGTCAAAATTTGATATTGTTACTTCACACTACCAATCTAGGCACTATATGTTATGTACGTCAAATTTGAAACTATAGTCATAAAATTTAAATTAAATAGCATAGTTAGCTACTCAAATTAATTATCAACATGCAACACTGATGTTCTTCATAATCTTTGACAACTAGCCGACTAAGAAATAGCAGCTGTAATCAGTTATACGGTTCTCCACAGATCCAATAAATCAAAATCAAAATCTGCAATTTGACACTATCTATTTTACAAAGTTTGTCAATTGTTATCGAAGAGAATCAAAATTTCCATCTCCATTCAATCTGACGCTTTACAGAAGTCATGTCAATTCTTATCAAAGTAGTCGACTTGTACAAATGCCGAAGTTCCACTTTTCACTATGACGATTTTGATATGTTTGTAACTGAGTTTGTACGCTTATAGCTTATGAAATTGCGGCATATCAAAACGGAACTTCTGGACAAGTCAATCAAAATAGACCAATTGTTTAGAGAATTGGGTGGACGCCATCCATGTATAGTGGATGATATTATAGTTATTGATATTTTAAAGCTATATTTATACTGCTAGTTGAGATAGATAAATTTTACTTCAGTAGAAAATTATAGTTATATTTTATTCTAGTTAACCCCTATGGTCCAGAGATTATCAAAAGAATTCAAGGCCCCACAGTTACTGAAGTGATTGAAAAGGCCAATGAAGGTTAGAATATTTTTTTATTACATCAGTCTAATTGAAAAGCTCTTGCTAGACAAGAAGCCATAGTAAATATATACCATCATAACAGTGAATTATACGTTTTTTTCTGTGACACCTGTGACATCGGTATAAAAATACTAGCTCATTTGAAAATAGCATTTATTGAGAAAGCTCTTTCATATTTGAGCTGTATCACATCAACTGTGTAAAGTTGTGATACAACAGGCCATCGTAAATTGTGGCCTCCATTGTGAGCCTGACAGGGTCCCTTTTAGGCTGATTGGTCTATTAGATGGGGCTAGTTAGATATGATACTAACATTGTGAATTTGCAGGTGAGATGATAGAAGTAGGCGTCACCTAGGTTATGTCCCTACTGTAGACACTCTGATTTTGATTTTAGTGTGATCCTATTTAGTTCTATCAGGCTGTTATATGATACAGCCTCTATTATGAGCTAAGTACGGGCCAGTGTGAGTTAGGGGGCCTCTGTTTGGTTTTGTCTCTACCAAAGGTCCTCTATATTTTGATCTGCCCAATACTCTCCTTAGTGGTGGGGAGGTTGGTGTAGGTCATATGCAATATTGAGTGGCATATCATTGATATCCTAAATGTTTATGTTTCAGTATCTCAATTTCTATCAGTAATTTATATTACTAAGTAATGTCTGAGCAAAACTCAGTCAATCCTCACCAGCCTCTGTTACTTCAGCACATTTTTCATAAGAACATAGTTCACAAGAAGAATGCGGACCTTTAAGGAAAAACTAAGAACATTAACAGGTGAATTTTTTCAATTCAATTTTGGAATCAGAATCTTGGAAAGCGTAATAATTTCGCTAAGTAATTACGATAACATGCCGTTTAGAATCTACTACGGCATACAGTACAGCACGATTGATAGTATACGACATATACAAAGGGCAAGGGAATAAAATAAAGAACAGTACATGACACAGTAAATGTAAGGCATTGAATTTCAAGAAAGCGACATTGTGGGTTAAGAGCATGTTAAAAACAATTTAGCAAAGTGATTATCTGTCTGAAATTCATTTGGAAATTTCTGAAATCGAGTTGAAACTTCTGATGTAGACTCGGAATGATCTGAACTTCGCTTTGAAAATGTGTAGTACATAACCTGTCTTCTTCTGAAATAAAACTGCAGCTTATTTGAGCCATTTTAGTTTTGCTGTATTTTCGGAATGTTTGACAAAAAATGTTTGAAAATGTATGTATTTGGAAATAAGTGACATTTTTCTATTTCATTTTAAATAGGACCGATTATATTATCAAGCAGAAAGCTGAAATATGTTGTATTTAGTATTGTGTTCAGAAATATCATATTATTATGAAACTTCAGCAAAATCCAAAACAAGATCATATTTTCCCCAATTATGAACATAACTATTTGGTCAGAAAATCACTTTATATATATATTATATAATTTCGCGATATGTATTTGTAGTTTGATTAATTTCATGATTTCAAGTGATTTTTCACCCACTTTTGTCTTCAACACAATTAATATTACAGGAAATAAAGAGAAATTAATCGAAGGAGATGTTCTTCCTTCCAAAAGTGACACCAAAAGAGTAGTAACAACGAATCACCGTTTGAAATGGCCTGGTGGTATTATTCCATACATTTTTGATCCAAAATTCCGTAAGTGTGAAGATGTTCAATATAGATAATAACAATACAATAACATTATGCGATATTTCAGATAAACAGAATTTAGGAGGTCTGACCTTTTCTTTACACATCACAGTCAAGAACTTGGACACGAAAATTCATATTTTGTTAAATTATTAGACATGAAGGTAACTCATAAACAAACAAAACTATTGAAATTTGACTAATTCATTACTATTATGATTTTAGCGAAGGTCCAGAGACACATGAATATTTATGTACTACAGAGGTGTACGGGGTCAGAATTTTCAGACTTCGAATCCGAAGAAAGTCCATCTAGAACCGTTTGACTCCGAGTCCGGCTCCGAAAATATGAGAAAGATAGACTAAAACTTCAAAATTCAGAAAAACTCTGGCCTGTTAAAGTCCAAAATAAATAAATTTATCAAACAAAAGTTGAGCAAACATCAAAACGTATAAAATAAATTAAAGTAGTCTGAAAACATAACCAATCCAACCTAATAGAATTATGTAGAATATCTGTGATATCACGACATAAGCATTAGAAGGCAGATGAGGACACGTTCATAGCTGAGACAGAAGTGATTTATATTGACTTTAAATTTACTATATGTACAGAATATATTAACGAGGTTTACATGGAAATGAGGCATCACATTATGTCACAATTGCCCTCCTTCTAGTTGAGAAACATGTAGATTAAATATTATTACAAACTAATAATTAGTTACAGAAAATGTTATAAATTTAAGTTATCATTCATCATACCCATAATAGGCAGGATGATATTTACATGATTGTGTAGAGCGTCGATGTGGCTCTGCGTCTTGTATGCTACTTTGTTCTTCGTTAGATTGGGCAACGCTAGATTGTGATGACGCAGCACCACTAACATCTCGTGTAGGAATAGTATCGTGCTGTTCATGTGACGAAGAAACCTGTGGTGCATCATTATCATTTTGAAAATCATTATTACATGAGGGTGTACTAAACTAACTAGACCTATTTGATTACGCGAGGCTAGGACAGTTCATCCAAAGACATTGAGCCATGATGTGTTATGATGAGACCTTACTGATAATAAGTTCTGCCTTTTGTGGCGGTCTAGAGGGGTTTTGCCGATAAATGACTTCTTCCCTGGGGAAAATTCGGAAACGAAAGGAACCCTCAGTTGGCGACCCAAAATAATCTCGGCTGGAGATTTTTCGTCGGGCGATTGACGTTGTGTGGTGGACTAGCAATACTTTGTTGAGAAACATATCAAATGACACGCGCATGACTTTGTGCCAAGCTTTCATAGAGCGTTTAATGGTTTGGACAGAGCGCTCAGCGAGACCATTAGCGCGAGGAAAATAAATAGGTGTTTCTGATTTATAACAGCCGGAATTTTTTAGCCAAATTACAATTTCGTCGTTGACAAATTCCTGGGCATTATCGGAAACAAGATGCTTAGCTACGCCAAAACAGGAAAATAGAGCAGAAAATGGTTTAATAATGTGTAAGGTGAACCTATCGGTACAACGAAAGGCCTCGATCCACCCGCTACCAGCGTCAACGATCAATAGAACATTACCGACGTCCGGCAATGTGACCAAAGTCCATATGAAGACGTTCCCACGGTGAACAGATTTCCCGGTTACTGGACGGATTTGAGCACACAAATCACATTTACTGATAACGTATTCGACATCTATAGCTAATCCGGGCCACGATGCCCCTTTGCTTAACAAGCGTCGAAAAACATTTATGCCTTGATGTGTAGTAGGTGCAGCTTTCATAACAGAGCTACGAAGAGCTGCCGGTATGAATGGTACCGATCCACAGTATATGACGTCATTTTCTACAGTTAACATATTACGCACGCTTAAGAAAGGACGTTCTGCTTCTGATGTTTTAATCCAGTCATCATTACTAATTGCTTAATTAAAACTTGTTGCAAGTTTTAAATCAAGAAAAGGGATTAAAGGTTTTAAAAACGCAGAGTCAGTGACATCAGCAATCTCAATAGAAGCAACTACATCTTCGCGCGTGATAGTATAATTGGAGAGTCTAGAAAGAGCATCAGCGTGGGCTATTTCTGTACCTGGGCGATGTTGTATTTCATAATCAAAGGCCATTAATTTATTAGCCCAACGACAAATGCGAGCGGAAGCAGTTTTAGGGATTGACTCGTTTGCCCAAAATAATTAAATAAGTGCTTTATGGTCAGTGACAAGAGTAGATTTTCTTCCTAATAATAGCTGGCGAAGACGCTCTGTGTACCATACAATGCCTAATCCTTCCCTTTCAGTAGCAGAGTATTTCTGCTCAGCTGCTGTTAGCGACTTAGAAATAAAAACTACCCCAGCTGAGTCAGTATCCCAGCAATGCAATCCGCAGACGCGTCAGTAGTCAACGTTACCTCCTTGACAGAGAATATAGTTTTTAATTTTATTGGCAAAATTAGGAATCAGTCATCCGAAAAAATTTACCAGACCTACGAAAGATTCGACTTCCTTTTTGTTCTGGGTGGCACGCATAGATTCAATTTTTTGCACAAGGGTTTTGTCACTTTGGATACCATTAGCAGAAATTCTGCAACCTGAAAACGTTACTTCCGATATACACTGGTTGCATTTTTCACTATTTATAGACAATTTACGGCTTGCAAATCGTTCCATTACTGCATTTAATCGCTTGGCTAATGATACTTCGGTTTTAGCAAAAACGAGTACATCGTCGTGATAGGCAATAACGCGTTTTCTGCCCCACCCCTTCGATTGGCTCAATAATACCTACAGCTTCAAGTTTTTCTAGTTCTGCACAAACAGACTCTCTTAGCGGAAGAGAATTTGGGCGAGCCCTACCAATCATTGGCCACCTCTTTTAATTTCATAGAAGCAATGACACCTGTGATGTAAGGAAGAGGCTTAATATCTTCGGCAACCAAATGAATAGCATGAGATTTTTCTTGAACGTCACGTCCGAAAAGCCCATAGTTACGATTAGATTACACAACAATAAAATTTACATTTAAATTACCATTAAGTCTAGTAATTTCTAAATTACATTGTCCTAAAACTTTCAATTGATGGTCATCGTAGCAAGTGAGTTTCCGCTGTGTTGCATTCAGTTCAGGACAATTGATTTTCCGCCATACCTTTGTCGACAAAACAGAACATGCCGCTCCGGAATCCTGAATCATGCTGACATCAATACCATTAACTGTGATTACCTCAGGGGTCAGTGCTACGTCATGTATTTTCAGATTAACATCGTCAAACAAATGGCAAATAATTGCTAAATCATTATCATCATCAGAAGTATTCTTATTGAGAGAATCAAAGTTTCCTATATGTAAATCTATGCCATTAATATCTTTCGGCTCACATGAGTTGGCCTTTTTAAAACAACATTCAATAAAGTGTCCTAGCTTACCACATCTTGGGCATCGTTTATTGTATGCTGGACACTTTCTAGGTGGATGATTCGTATCACAAAATTTACATTGTTTACATGTAGATTCAGTAGTAGCCAAACCCAATACGGGCAAACTAGTACCAGATTTATCGTCACCACATTGCTTCTGCTGAATAAATATGTCTGTTTGTTCGTAGTATCTTGCTCTCTCTCGTAGATCTTCGAAGGATGCCTCAGGAAACTGTCGCATATGATCCAATAAATCCCGATTAATTCTGTGATCTTCAAAGCAATTTATAAAAGCTAAGCGCTTCAATTCAGAGGATGGATCTGCCATAGCTTATAATAGCAAAAAGTCGCAACGATCAGCGAGATAGTTGATTCGGGAGTATACATTTTCGATAGATTCGTCTTTTTTCTTTCGTAATTTGAAAAATTCTGTCCTGTCTGCAATAAGAAATCGTTTCTTCGGCTCAATATATGATTTTGCCTCCTCGTAAATAATGCTAAATGGGAGAGCATCTAAAGTTAATGGCTTGACCAATCGAGAAAGTGTAATATAAGCGTTCTCGCCACATAGCTCCAGGAATAAATCTGTCTTTGGTAATTCTTCATGTTTGTTAGCGTCACCATCAACAATCTTCTCTCTACGACATCTAGCATTGAAAGCTCCAAACCAAGCAATAGCTTTCTCTACATCATCAAGCTGTAGGATTCTTTTGAGATCCATTACGCAGCGCCAATTGTGATATCACGACATAAGCATTAGAAGGCAGATGATGACACGTTCATAGCTGAGACAGAAGTGATTTATATTGACTTTAAATTTAATTTATATTGACTTTAAATTTACTATATGTACAGAATATATAAACGAGGTTTACATGGAAATGAGGCATCACATTATGCCACAATATCCAGACTAAATCTTCATCCCTAAGCCCTGGGCAAACGACGGCAACATTTATGCGACTTTTAAATCCTTCTAAAGTCCTTGTCGTTTAGCCACTCTTTCGATTTTGTCTGACGTTTTGCATCGTGTATTTTATTTGTCGCATCGTGTTTGATGGCAATCAAACATTTTCAAAGTCTTCCCAAGAATTTTGTTATCGAACGTCTTCGTTATTCTTTTCGAACTATTTAGTTCGAAAAATATCAAACTTTTTTCGATGTTGTTGCTTCTCCATGGCTTCTTTTTAAGCTCAATCTGAGTTGTTCTAGAAAAGTCTTGAGAAAGTCCTTGTCGTTTAGCCGCTCCTGAAAAGACTGCTTTAAAACACGAAAAACACACGTCAGACGAAAAAACAGATTTGTCGCGCAGATATTGCCGTCGTTTGTCCTGGGCTTTACAATACTTATTAAGAAATGACCATGATTGCATTCTAGACTCGGGCTCCGACTCCTGCTATAGTGACTGGTTAAAAATTCACTCAAGTGCGGCTCCTGTTTAAATATGGATACTCCTGCCAGAGTCGGTGTTTGTTATCTAGTAATTATGTTATAAATGTCCATGGTACTGTCTTAAGATCAGATAAGAGCGACATAAAAATTGAATATAAGCTGAGTGACACGAATGAGTGACAGTGAAGTAGAAAAAGGAATAATTCCAAAGAGGAGAATTATAGAGTAAACGACAACGGTAAAATAATAACAATTCCAATATGAAGCAATCTATATTGATAAACTGATATATTGATTGTTTCAAAAAAGATCGCATTTCAGTATTATCTGTCTGCAATGTCTGAGTAATGACATTACAAACATGTGATAATCATATAATGTTTTTATTCTTCAGCACCTTCATTCGTGACAATGTCAAAGCAGGCATTTGCAACCCTTGAGAAAGAAACATGTTTGAAATTCAGACTGAAGACATCCAGTGATCAAGATGCTATCGAATTATTCAATGGTGGCGGGTAATGCGATATACCCCTTTATGTGAATAACACAAATCTGTATATATCCCAATTATTGTACTACTAAATGATCTACAATTCAGCCATATGTCAATAGAATATTCTAGTAGATATGATTCAGCGGACCTCGTTGAATATTCAGCAATAGATAGATCGGCGTCAGTTGCTAAAATGATTCCCCTTAGGCATTGCCTTATTTCGCATGAAACAAGATAAGATAGTTTATCAAACTTATACAGTGTTTTCACGTGACGTCACACATCTATTGGCGGCCATGTTGGTTGACTTCTTCGTTTTCAGTAGAATTTCACAATGGCGGATGGAAATGAACATGATAAAAACTTTGATTTTAATGGTGGTGCTTTGGCGAATAATCAATCAAAATATGCCAATGTAATGTTATGCAGTTATGCTGAAAAACTAGAAGGTCACGTTAAAGCTAGATATGTTGCAAAGATTCGAGAAATTAAAGTTGATCCTTACCTTATTCCAACTACGCGACTGGACCCGGAATGTTTACTTCCACTTGAGGCGTGTGACCTCCTATGTTATCTTGTTTTAGAGTCGTCATATTATACAAATAAACAATTTAAAGCCTATAAAAGTTTAGAAGCTTATAATCAGATGGTTTCTGGCTTCATTAAGAGCGTGCAAGGTATTTTGATTGGCGATTTATATGTTGTTTTGGGTAGCGTTCGACACTCCCAAAGAATAAATGATCCCAATTTAAAATGTTGGGTTATTGGAAAGAAAGATGGTACTATTACCTCAGCTCACTGCACCTGCATGGCAGGGCTAGGTGAGTGTTGCACACATGTAGCTAGTGTACTGTTTTATCTGGAAATAACGTTTAGAATAAAAGGGAAAAATAGTTGCACTCAACAGAAATGTAGCTGGATATTGCCAGAGTATGTCGGTCAAGTCGAATATCTACCTATTAAAAAGATTGCTTTCAAATCAGCACGTAAGCTCAAGTCTGACATGGATAAGTCAGTTGATAATTTAGATTTGGTTCTTGATACTGGTCCTGCTACACCATCAACTTCTAGAAATAATATATCTGAGAAACAGTCAGTGACCATCGAAGAAATTAATACATTTCTAAGTAATCTTCATACCTGTGGAAGCAATTCGGTTGCCCTAAGTTTAAGTGAAAATTATTGGGAATCGTTCATATCAACAAGCAGAGATGTCCAAACTATTGCTGAACTTTTTGATGAGAAATTTATGGCACTTTCTTTCCCGGAGCTGTTAAAAACATGCAAAAATGTTACATTTGCTGTAAGTCAAGAGGACATTGATAAAATTGCAGAAGACACTTTATTGCAGTCAAGATCAAACACATTTTTCCTTCATAGGGCAGGACGTATAGGTGCATCAAAGAGCAAATCTGCTGCTCATACAAACCCTTGCCTGCCATCACAGTCGTTGATTAAAACAATTTGTTACCCTCATTTATTTAAATTCCATACCGAAGCAACCATTTATGGATGTGTTCATGAGAAAGATGCAATTGCAGCGTACAAAATGTATATGTCTAAAAGTCACATTAATTTTACTTTAAAAAGATGTGGACTTGTTGTGAATCTAATCTATCCTTTTATACATGCTACATGTGACTTCTTTTGCTCGTGCGACTGCTGTGGGGAAGTTTGTGGGGAAGTCAAATGCCCGTTTTGTCTAGAAGGGATTGATTTTGAAAGTTATGTCAAATCTGCATCATCCTGTCTGGAGGCAAAGGAAGACGGAAGGTTTACTTTAAAGAAGGACCATTCATACTATTATCAAGTCCAACAACAGTTATTTACAACTGACAAACTGTATAATGACTTTGTGGTATTCGGATTTGATAACACTAAAAGCAGAATAATAAAAGAACGCATATTCAAAGATCACGATCACTGGGAGGAGCAAGTTCCAAAAATTTCTATTTTTTGGCTAAATTGTATTTTACCGGAGATATTGGGTAGATGGTATACACGTAAACCTGTGTACCCCACAGACATTGATTGTAATTCCATTTGCTATTGTCAGACAATCTCTAACAAGGATATAGTTAAGTGCAGCAACATCGAATGCCCTATCAAGGAATTTCACCGAGAATGTATTCTTCCATCTGTCACATCAAATGTTCCTAAGACATGGTACTGTCCCCACTGCAGGAAATTTGACGAATTTAAAAAGAGTACGGGGAAAAATTCTAGAAAATCTTCTTTATCTATTATTGACTCTGCCGTACCACATCAGATATGCTCTTGTAAAAGAACAATACAAAAAGGGCGATAAAGTCATAAAATGTAATAACACCAGCTGCCAACATGGATTGTACTTCCATTTACAATGTATGGGGTACAAGCGCCGTCCAAAAAATTTTCAAACAACTTGGACATGTAAATGGTGCTTATGCGAGGCAACAGTATCCAATCAATCAAATGTAACAAGTAATATAAGAACAGGATCAAGTGACAATGACAGTGATATTGAATTTATGGGTTCAACTGTTGGTAAAAGTGAAAAGTATGCTTCACTTGGAAATCTTGACGAGCACGATTTCAATTTGTTGTTATGTGAAACTGGCTGGTTAAGTGGTATCATCATCCATGAGTCGCAACTTTATATGAGTCTGTTAAACGAGTCTTTGGAAAAACCTCAACGTCCTCATCTAGGTGCAGCTGAAAACTTTAATATAATTTCAAAAGACATCATCCAAATATTGCACACCGGTATGTCTCACTGGGTATGTGTGAGCTCGTTGAAGAGTGAGGATAATAAAGTATCATTATATGACAGCTTGTTTAACAGCGTTATTATTGATGAAGTGGAGGAACTTGTTTCCTGTTTGTGTTCACATTCACCAAAGATTATTGTTGCACCTGTTCAACAACAGAGCAATGGCAATGGTAGCGACTGTGGGGTATTTGCAATTGCATTCGCAACGTGTCTCTATTTAGATGTAGATCCTCGAGGGGTTCAGTTTGATGACAGAAAAATGAGGCAACATTTACTCAAATGTCTCAAAACAAAATCATTTGAATTGTTCACCACAATTTCTTAATTATGTAAATAAAGTAAATTTTTCTGTAAATATTGATTTTATATTGAACTCTTAAATTTTCACAAATCGTATTCTTACAGTTTTTTTAACAAAATGTTCGTCAAACTGATTTACATTTGTCCCCTTTTTGACTGTAAGGTAGTATGTTTAGTTACATTTGTACAGCTGAACTATGAACGCTAAATAGTCCATTTTTCAAGAAATTCTCAATGTAAACTAAACCTAGTAGATTGGAATATGCTCTTAATACGAAATTAATATTGCAAATTTTCACTAAAATCACGTTTAACTTTCACCATCATGAGCAACACACACAAGTTGTAAATCAGATTATGTTTCTTTTTTTCAATTGTTTTATGTATTTATGGCATTTCGTAAGTGGTAGTCTCTACCCTGATTGTTCCTGTCAGCATTAATTTTGACAAAGATATATCTCTCTATCTAACGGTCACCTGTAATTCTAAATATTCCCCAATGCCATAACTGACTGTTACACACAGGTATCAAATTTGTTGTGAGTATAAATATTGCAGACAAATTAGGCCTAGCAATTTTGAGTGCCGTCCAGACAGCCTCTCCCGCAATAATATGCTGGCTCAAAACATGATCATAAAATATAATCAACAAAAAATATACCGTAAAATAAGTAAAGTAATTCAGAATTATATCAAAATCATAATTTGCTCCATTACTACAATCATAATAATACTATTAGCTAATATTGTTACAACTAATCGAAAGGCACAATGGGTGGGCATAAATTTACCAAAGCCGCAAATATTCTTATGATTTTGTCCAGTAATGGCTCTTTCCTGGTCCCTGATTCATCGCAAATCAAGTAGTCCAAGGGAATAATTGATTGGAGTATCGTATACTTCTGCCGAAGCGAACCTATCACTCGCTCGACATGGATGCGAACATTTGCAATACCTCTATTATTTTCAACATCTACAGGGTCTAGTTGATCCTTTCCCCTTGTAAATGCTGGTATATTTAGGCTACCTTAGTGATACCAAACAGCTTCATGAATCGTGAAACCTCTATCTGCGAGGACAACATCACCAGGAAGAATGTTCATTAAAATTCCAGAATTTATAGTGAGGTGTTTGTCAGAGGTTCTGCCTCCCCATGCACTAGATACAAACGAAATTGTTCCTTGAGGGGTTATTCCAATCAACACCTTTGCAGTGTTGTGGTGCTTATAGTTTGAAAATGTCTGGGCCCTGACCAGAAGATTTGTTGGGCGGTCAATAAAAATTTCAAAGCAATCAATGATAACAGAAACTTTGTACCCAAATGATACCTTGAAGCATGCAGGCATAGTTCTCCATAAGCTTTCTCTAGATGGCCATTTTATCATGCTACTGAGACACAAGTCCATCACATTAATCCAGTAAGACATTACTCTAGATACTGTAGCTATAGATACTTCAAAACGATAAGCAAGTTCTTGATGGGGCACATTCAGTCTTAACTTGATTAGTACCATTATAAATTCCTGGAAAGGAAGTAGTTCAATTTTGTTTCTTTTGACATGAGGTACGATAAAATAAAACGTAGCTTTCAAAACTCCAAAGGATGGTAGACCCGTATAAAATAAAACCTTCCTGTCATCACCTTGGAAGTAATTTTCATCAAATTGAATTTGCTTAGCAGAGCTGATGTTATTGTAGAGATAATCAAATTCTCCTGTCTGTGTGCACTTCGACTGCTGCTGTTGAGTTTCTGGTTTATCTTGGTTCCTTATTATAAATATCTCCCCAACTGACTTCCCAGGCTGATCCAGCTTTCTTAATTTTGCCTGAATTTCATCATTCAAAACGCGCTCGTTATCTTTCTTCCGCTTTTCCTTTGCCCTTTCAGCACGTTCGTGGGAAGCAGTGAGTTGGCTTTGAGTTTTTGGCCTTACATTGCAGTGACCTAATTCGAGCGTAGGCACCCAATCTACATTATAAACATCCCACTCTTGTGCAGACTTGCCATGAACAAAATGTTTGAAGCATACTCTATCGTATTTCAGAATTTTGTCAGTAATATCTTTTCTGTTAATGGCAGCAATCCATGCCGCTCTCCTATCGCGTGTTCGTAACTTAGTGGCTTCTCCTTGTGTAGTTATTACAGCTGGAACTCTGAAGAAAGAACCCTCTACTTCATCACTTTTATTTCCACAATTAACGACCATACAAAAAACCATTATATAAGATGATTTAAATCATGAAAAATATATAAAATTAATCGATATTGGTTGAGTTCGTTACGCTTGCCAGTCTCGTAAAACTAATTCAAGTCAGTCAACCAACATGGCCGCTAACAAACAGTCACGGTGAAGCTGTCACGGTTGTGAAAACACTGTATAGTTGAATGGATTTAGTAGAAACATCATAATCCCATGTGAATTACATGCATGATGTGATGATTGGCTGAAACTATGTTATACATATCAATAATTTGATCAATATTTCAGGATGATACACGTGTTCTTTGTTTATTAATTCTAGTAGATAGTACGCGAGAATTCCATAAATAATACCTGTCCTCAATTATAATACTGGAGTAATTTTTAATTTATTTCAAGTAATATCTTGACTTAATTGAACGTAAAGCTGACACGTAAACGTGAATCTTATACCTTTGTATAGCTGAAATTTAGTAGTCATGCATAGTACTGTGTACAACATGCAGAACACAGTTATATTCGATTTGATGAGTATCTATCTGTGCAGCAAGCCTTTAATTAAAATATTTCGTCAAATCCCACATACCCACTCCAAACCTGCCAATTTGAAGAAATTTATGAAAATGACCAGCAATCGATACATTTTGATCACAAACAAGCATTGGCTAGCAAGTAGCAAATAGCAAATACACCGAATTGCGTTCGAATTATATTTTATTACTTTGTGTACATTTTCTTTGCTTGTTTCTTCAACGGTTTTGAGCGATTTCTTGCGTACTAGAATTATCACCCTTCGCAAAGAACAAGAGGTAACACAAATCGCTTGTCACGGTAGCTTGTAGTATTCTGACTCATTGATGTTATAACAAATCAAATTGAAAATACCGAAATTGTCATGTTACACATAAATAGATGTAATTTTCTGTGTATTGGAAAATGTTTATCAGTATGATGTTCATCTTTTTCACTTTAGTTGTTACTCATATGTCGGGAAGCAAGGTGGTATTCAAAAGGTTTCTATTGGTTATGGTTGTCAATACGAAGATACAATCATTCACGAGCTATTACATGCTGTTGGATTTTGGCATGAGCAAAACAGGCCTGACAGGGATGAACACATCAAAGTGAGATTTGAAAACGTTCGAAACGGTAATACAAGCCAAGAGCTAATTATGAACTATTTAATGGAAAATATTTATTAATAGTTAAGCCACGGCCAAATGAAGCCAACATTTTGCCACCTTTTTCACAACATCGATGTTGTGACAATGCTGGCTTCCTTTGACCACGCCAGTCAGCATTTTGCCATCATTTTCACAATATTAAGCAAAACTTGTTTCAAAAGCTGGTAGCATGTTGGCTTCATTTGGCCATCCCAAACTCCATTTGGCCAGCATTTTCACAACAACGGGATCAATGTTGTGAAAAAGCTGGCAAAATGTTGGCTTTAGTTGGCCACTTCAGCCATCAAATTTCAACAAATTTCGGCGTTGGATTTGTTCTATTTATTCTTACAAAGTAGTTTGAACATCAATTAAGGATTACCACACGCATGTAAATGCTTTCAACACATCCCAAGTGTTTTTCGCCATTTCCAAATGTAGTAAATACAAACACAGCAAAAGAGTTTGGTAACCCTTTTCTAAAATAAAACAAATTTCATAATCAAGTTTGTTTTTATTGTGGAAGGTCGCTCAAATCTTGAATTAATGATTGAAAATTAAATTTGAATTCACTGTCCTTGCATCAAATTTGAACTTCAAAAACTTGAGCCTTTCTTAAATAGAAATAGCTTTGTTGATATTATTTCTTTATTCATTACAGTTTTGGGAGTTTGCTATTCTTCTTCAGCTTTGAGAATCTGACAAAGTTTTATCGACAAATTTTGACGGAATTTTCAAAAGAATGTTTACCTTTTTATTTCCAAGCACATGGATTTACGTTCGAATATGACGTCATATTTTAGCATCATTATTGAAATTGTACACGTAATATTGTCAATATTGCGCCACTACTGATCTGGTAAATTCATTCCTATAAAATATGGTACCTGAAAGCATTCAAATAAAATTTAACATTTTCACGAGAAAAATCATACCAGTTTATATATAAATCATTACATTTCCACGCAGACTTTTCAATTTTCGATTTCGAAAAACTTTGTTTTATTTGCTCCGTGTTTAAAGTGCACATGACTCGAAAATACTTTAACGCTTTTTGATTCGGGTAGATAAAGGTAAATGATGAAGAATGGGAACAATCATTTCTTACTTTGATTGCGTATAAGCCGAGATATTTAATGTTGAATCTACCCTATTTACAATCATTCACTGTTTTCCCAACTCGGAACGACAGTCGGAATGACAAGAAGGCTTGCTATAGGAAAAAGGTGAAATCAAATTATAAAACATCGTATCTCCTTTCACGCAAGTCAGCTATGCCCGCACCTCATTGCTTCATCATTTAGCTTTAGCTACTCGAATATGTGATAAAAAAAATGTTCGTGTCATCTGAAGCAAATTTCAAATTTCAGTTGCTGGTCAAAATGTATTCCGTATATTATTTTCACTGAAATTTTCTATTCTCGGGGGTTTTCTTGCCTGTTTTGGTTCCAATGGTGAGCATTATGATAGGTTTACAAAAAGTGTTACTTAATTCACTCAACTCTACCAAGATTGTTCAAGTTTGAAAAGGGAAACAAAATTTATGCAGAAGTCACTGTCTCCATATATAAACTGTATATATTCAGCGGACATATATTATACTGTATATATTCAGCGGACATATATTATACTGTATATATTCAGCGGACATATATTATACTGTATATATTCAGCGGACATATATTCAGCGTATATAGGCAATTTACGATTGAAAGTATATAGCACAACTGACTTGATTTTGGTAAAGCCTATATGGCAGCTTTAATTTATATCTGATTTGTAAGTCATTCTATTTAATTACCTTCTTTATTCGCAGCTGATTCACTATACTTTGCTAACTTATTTTGGAGACTAGCACTTCTGAGTTTTTTCTTTCAAAAACGGTTTTTCTAGCAGATATAATTATTAAAGTACTGTATAAAATATTGAAGGCTGTGAAACCTATTTACATCATAATTGTTCAACCGTTTTTCTATAGCTACTGTATTAACACTGCAAAACAAATTCAGAACCATGGAAAGAATGATAAGAGAGCTAACTATAGAAAAAAGACAATTGAAAACTATCGTATCTCCATTCACGCGGAATTTAAAGTTTCTAACCTTCGAGTCAGCTATGCCCGCACCTCTAGGACACCTTTTCAGCTTGGAATAAATATAATTTATTAAGAAATACATGAAAGGTTTTTAGTTGTTGAAGTTACTTTTTTCAGTCAAAAATGTGTCAATCATCCTCTGTGGCCTTCGTTTTGGACTGTAGAGCCGCTGATTTACGTACATATCACCTCCATTTGTGACTGGTGTTTGTCAGGTGTTTGAGCCTTTTTCAACAGAAAAACGCAATTACAACTACTAAATGTTCTTCTATCTCACGTATTTCAACTACTAAATGTCCTTCTATCTCACGTATTTCTTTGTTAAATGAGCTGATTTCAATTAGAAAAGGTATTCCAAAGGTGTGGGCATAGCTGACTCGGAGGTTAGAAACTTTAAATTCCGCGTGAATGGAGATACGATAGTTTTCAATTGTCTTTTTTCTATAGTTAGCTCTCTTATCATTCTTTCCATGGTTCTGAACTTGGAAAAAGCGACTGATCCAAAATAGGGTAGATTCGACATTAAATAAATCATCTTATAAGCGTTCAAACTAAGAACGCATTGTCAATTGCTTCATCATTTAGCTTTAGCTACTCGAATATGTGATAAAAAATTTTTTCGTGTCATCTGAAGCAAATTTCAAATTTCAGTTGCTGGTCAAAATGTATTCCGTATATTATTTTCACTGAAATTTTCTATTCTCGGGGGTTTTCTTGCCTGTTTTGGTTCCAATGGTGAGCATTATGATAGGTTTACAAAAAGTGTTACTTAATTCACTCAACTCTACCAAGATTGTTCAAGTTTGAAAAGGGAAACAAAATTTATGCAGAAGTCACTGTCTCCATATATAAACTGTATATATTCAGCGGACATATATTATACTGTATATATTCAGCGGACATATATTCAGCGTATATAGGCAATTTACGATTGAAAGTATATAGCACAACTGACTTGATTTTGGTAAAGCCTATATGACAGCTTTAATTTATATCTGATTTGTAAGTCATTCTATTTAATTATCTTCTTTATTCGCAGCTGATTCACTATACTTTGCTAACTTATTTTGGAGACTAGCACTTCTGAGTTTTTTCTTTCAAAAACGGTTTTTCCATAGCAGATATAATTATTAAAGTACTGTATAAAATATTGAAGGCTATGAAACCTATTTACATCATAATTGTTCAACCGTTTTTCTATAGCTACTGTATTAACACTGCAAAACATTCGAAATTTACAGGTAGATCTCGTTAAAGTTGCTGTGAAATTTATCCGTAATTTTGAAGATTTCACTATCGTGATTCGTGAAAGTTGAAGTTTTTTCCTTGATCTGTGCTCAGCACCCCCCCCCCCCCCCCCTATTCCTCTCTTATACTATTAGAAAAGTATCTAGCAGGATCGGTATTTGCAAAACCCATTCTGTCCCCATAGACCATATAAACATTTTAGTAGTCAGCAAAAATTAAGATTTATACAAACCAATTTTACACATTATGTGATAATTCAACATAATTCCCATCCCGCTGGCTCGTTGAAGTTGTTATTCACTTTACAATTCTTCAAGGAAAGGAAGACCAATTTAAAAAACGTACAACGAGTGAATCAACAACATATATGCCTTATGACTTCAAAAGTATCATGCACTATGGAAACACTGATTTCACCCGCAATGGAAAAAGCACTATGGAATCAATTGCAAATCCTTCTATGCCACTTGGTCAGCCAATCGGAGAAGGAAAACTCACACCGGAAGATATTTATGAAATAAAAGAGGCATATTGTGCTGGTAAGGAAGTGTAATATTAGTCAATATATCTCCCATAGCTTTCATTTTCAATGTAAAGTTATTTCACTTGTCATCATATCCATATTACAGCATGACCTGTGAATCATATTCATGTAATATCAGAATTTTAAGAACAGGAAGATGAAAATGGATGCTAATTGCACTACTGGACCCTCTTTAACGTGTGCATTTCACGATTATATATTCCTTGTACGATGGCTGAGGAGGGCGTTAAAACGCTCTGATTGCTACATCAAAGTAGCCAGACACCAACGACCCCCGCCGAATTGCGTGATATATAAATATATGATTGGCTCATTCCAATCTAGCGGATGTCTGTGGCTAGAGGTTTTACTTTCAAGGTTCGAATTTCCCATTTCGTTCAATAGACAAATTCGGCTAAATCGAATTTGTTATCACGTGCATGTATATTGTATTTGGTGTTTACAATCAAACGATTGAAAGATGGGATGCGTATTACTTAGATACATGATACTGTTTCTATTGAATTAATGGATTGAAGGGGCAAGATCATATGTACATCTCTTTTAATGATGATGACAGCAAAGGAGACTTGTAGTTCCAAGCCTGTCTGTCGGTCACAAAGTTAACAGAAATAATTCTGATATTACATTTTATGGACAATATCAAGATTTGAAATGGGGTAGAATGAAGACAATGAGCTCTGATATCGAAAAGTAGCCTACAAACCGTCTGGTAGTATCAAGAATCATCAACTTTTCATTGCTAATTTTTTCCCACAGCTGTTTACGAAAGTTTACTTCCATAAAAAACTATGAAGTTCAGCCTGAGTTATTATAGTCTTAATTATAAAGTTTAGTTCATTTAATGGATATATATATATATTCCACGTAGCAAACTTCTTGTTCATATAACGTGAACTGTGTCACAATTATATTGATAGACTATAACAGCTAAATTAAATTATTTGAAATCAAATCATTTGTAACAAACATTGAAATACTATAGAACCATGAATGTCTGATTTATTGCATGTTGGAGGTTTTTCAATATCCTAATCGTATTGGAATTCAGTAAAAATATCATTGGAACTTCTTTTAAACTTTTCTTTTATCATCGATAGAATGTGCAATCGGAATAATTCTGTTAACTTTGTGACCGACGGCTTGAAACTACAAGTTTCCTTCGCTCTCTTCGTCAAAAAGAGCTGCAAATTGGATTTTTCCCTTTTCATTCATTAATTCAATATTTCAAAAGGGTTGCATATATTTCCAATAAAGTAATGTGTTAACTAAAAAGTTGCTGAAAGTTGGCCATTTTGCAGTGGAAATGTTTACATCCTAGAAAGAAATTCTTGCTAATTTTCTGCGACGTAAAGGACATAAAAAAGACACGATACACATCACCAGCCATGTCGAATACACAAATATATATTTGAAGTAGCTTTCTGAATTTAGAAAAGAATTAAATTCCCTTGTAATACGCATTTATATGCTTTTAACTATTGCAGATAGTTTGTATGATCAAGGTTTTTCAAGATATTTCATTCGTTCGACAGCAAACAGGGTAAACACATGCATTCGATTTAGCAGGATTTATCTAACGAAGTCAGAAGTTTGAAGTTTGCAGTTTGAAGTTTGAAGTTTGATATTAATGAGAGCTTTCCTCGGCCATAGGATCCTTGTTTGAACTTTTTTTCCCTCCAAACATTTTCAAATCAGCATTTGCGTTTCAGGTGGTTCAAAAATTGATGGGGCTTGGAGTGAATGGGGAGCATGGTCTGCTTGTTCTGCTTCTTGTAGTTATGGCACAAGAGAACAGAAAAGACAATGTAATACACCTGCACCGTTAAACGGTGGAAATGTTTGCTCTGGTGATAGTAAAAAAAAAGATGCATGTAACATGGGAGGATGTGAAGCAGCTAAAGGTAAGGGGTAGATTGCCTTTGCGTGGGGTTGAATCCCGTATGATAACTATGAGGGACGTGCCACATTTTTCTGGGCCATTTTCCAGCTGAGATTAGAACCTTTTGGGTATGAAATTTCAGATTCTGAAACAGTTTATGTCTCCCTTTCGAATTTCTAGAGAACTTTGAAATTTGAAAAAGTTCGATAAAAAAATTTAAACTTAAAAATATTTTGGTGACATACCATTTTCTGACTTTTTGTAACATTTTGGGTAGCATTTATTGGATTTTCGGACTGTTTGAGTAAATCACTTTTTACCAGGTGGCACCTGTCCTTCCATGCAGAGCTTGAGCTACCCCCTTGGCTTGGCTTAAATGTGATCCATTTCATTTGAACCACTTCTATATATATGCGTTGATGAGTAGTATATTTGATTCTGAGATATGAAATGAGAATCCTTTATTAAAACATTTTCAGTGATCATGTTAGCTAGATCAGCAATATTATTATCGTAATCGCCGTTTATGTTTTTCATTTTCGGACCCCAGGTTTGCGGACTTTCCATCACACAACATATTGCTTCAAACTCTTGAAACTTTTTATCATGATTCCTCTTGATTTTCATCTAGATACCTCATGTAAAATACGGAATTAACTTCTCTATTCGCATTCATACTTATATATTGTTTTGAATATTCATTCAATAAAGTTCTAACTAAAATCTCGTTGAAAATTACATTAAAAGAAATCAATTTATATATCGCGTCCTTGGAAATCATAATTCACTTATACTTCCAGTAATGACCGACATACAACTGTATGGTGTGTATTGAACTTGATATACAGTACAATGTACCATAGTACAGTATTATTGAGCATCTGAAATTACATAGATGTAGCATAGGCAGATTTAAAAGCTGTAATTTCCATATCCATGATCTAATTTAGAATAATATATTTATTTCAAAGGTTTAGTAACAAGTCAATGTTCCTTTGAAGTAGATATGTGTAATTGGAAATCTGAATATAACCATGGTTCGTATTCCAGCTCTCTCGTGTTTGAAAGACATCAGGGAGCAACACCAAGTCTTGAAACTGGACCTTCTGTTGATGCAACATCTGGTTTACCAAGTGGTAAGTTTAGAATTACATCCTGTAATCTAACCTTTTATAGCGCCTGGGAAGTTTATCCGAGCTTGTATAATATTACTGTTACAAATTGTTTACAGTCACAATTGTTTTGAACGATAGCTTTTATAACAGATTACTGTTTATATAGCGTACTGAATTTAATAGACCGCTGGCTCTCATGCGAAAAAATGACTATTCAATGTGCAACCCCTCATATCATCTGAATTTTTGTTAATAATCATTTTGAAACTACACTGATTTCGATTCCGAAGAGATCCCCCTATATTTTTCACCATTTTGAGACGATAATTTGATTTGAAAGTTATTCCTTCGTCTTCGTGAAAAGCGACTGGGAACAATAAGTTTTCCATAGCACGAAGCGATTTCATGCCTTGAAGCCGAAGCTACTAGGTTTGTTTACAAATTGAAACAGATAAGTTTAGCGATATAACCTTTACTATCATTCATATTTACCGAATCTCCTTGTTTATTGAAGCTCTTAAGATGTTAATAAGCCGTCAAATTATTTAAAGTGCTAAATCAACCAAACTCGTCGCACACAAAATACAACGAAAACTGAAAGGTAAGCATTCGATTTAGAACTGAAAACTCAGTATTTCTCCGTGGTTATCAATTTAAATAAAATACTCCTTACTTCATTATCTGCAACGCAGAAAAGTGTCTTGTTTAGATGGAAAAAAGGATAAATATGTTTAAAAGTCTATTTATAACGCCGGTTAAAACGTAACATACTGATATTAAACAACATATCTGGTCCCTGATAACAATGCCTTTGATGATTGCAAGACAATAACGATTAAAGAAGACAGTTGTTTTGATAAAATATAAACCTTACCAAAAACTTTAATTGACAGATTATTAAATAAATCTTCATCATTACTTATAAAATTGTAATAGCCTATACAACCATAAAACCAAATATATAAACTCAATTAATGGTGTTGAGTTTATCGTTGTCTGAATCAGATTCAGGGTTCACACAATCATCGTCATTGCTTATTTCTCTAGTGATGAATTTATTTTCACAAATAGTGCATTTACACAATTCCGAACATTTCATGTTTGCCTTCGAATTGCTGCATCTTCGGACATTTTCACCTAGTGGAACTCTTGCTTTTGCATTATTCTCATTGAAATCCATTACTAATGATCTGGATATTCCAGATTACATACTATTTTGAAATTTTAATTGTCATGTCTGCATCTTTGAGCAGTACACCCACTTTTGCAACCGCAATGAACAAAATTTACTTTTATTGTGCTATCACCAATAACACCAGTTAGAATGCACTATAAAAGGGGCTAGACATAAGAACAAGCATTACCTTCTTGCAAATAGAGGTAAATCAATGTATTTAACGACTATATTGGTCAAATAACAAGCAAATATAGAAATATTAAATTCTATTCAAATCGGCAAAATCAAAATGAAACATATATAAATCAAGTAGACCATCCCATACAGCCCTACGTAATAAGATACATCTAATCACCCTCAGTAGTATAATAGGTGCGGTCCAAGAGTCCAATGCCAATAACTGGAACATTTTTGGCACCAGAAAATCATATCTAGGTTGCACAGAATATATATATATAAATCATGTGGACCATCCCATAGGCATTACAGATACATCAAATAACCCTGAGTAATGCAATAGGTGTGGTCCAAGAGTCCAATACCATCAAAATCCATATCTAGGATGCATAGAATATATTTATATCTATGATATTTATCGCCCTTCGTGGTTCTGGCCTCTGACCAAGGTACTAATCGAATACTGGTAAATAATGGACAACGCCCTTTTTCGTTGGACAGAACGATTTCAGCACCTTCCCCTCTCTAGTTGGATAGCTAGTTTCGGCCTTGCTATGGTACAATGGGTTGGTGTAGGTCTATAACATGTTGTTACCGCTGTACTGTGTAATGTGTGTGCTTTAAATGATCTCGAGACGTATGTTTGCGCCTTGTACGGTGCGCCTTGTAAGAAGATACAGATGTCAATGATTTGAAGGTATTACTATTATGAATCAATCATTTTCAAATGTAAACCGTGAAAAAACAGTTTTCAACAGTGCCCTTTTCCCATCATTTTTTCCCATTTAGGTATGCAATTTCCAAATCTGTAAATTTTCAGAATAATTGCTAACCCCAAAACAAGACGATCTTTATCTCCACACTAAATGCTGCAATTGTCAAGCATGTATCTGGCCTCATGCTACCAATTTAAATCAACTTTCTTCCCTTGACCATGGCTTGGACGATGATGGCTCTATCAGAGTGAATTGGCTCTCTGGATTACCTGCGCGAATCGTTTCTGTGTTTTGTTTGTTGCCTGTTGAAAAAGTGGGTGTACTACGCAAAGATGCAGCAGTTTGCAGGCAAACGTTTTGAAATGTTTTAAATTGTGTAAATGCACTATTTTGTGAAAATAAATTCATTACTAGAGAAATAAGCAGTGAAGATGATTGTGACAACGATGAACTCAACACTAATTGAGTTTATATATTTGGTTTTATACTTTGTTATATTGTAATAATTATGATCAAGTGTTATTTGATAATCTGTCAAATAAGTTTTAGTTAAGGTTTATATTTTATCAAAACAACTGTCTTCTTTAATCGTTAATCGTTTGGCTATCATCAAAGGGCATTTTTATCATGGACCAAAAATGTAGTTTAATATCAGCATGTTACTTTATAAATAGATTTTTAAACATATTCCTCCTCATTTCCATCTAAACAAGACACTTTTGCGTAGCAGATAATCAAGTAAGGAGTATTTTATTCCAATTGATAACCAAGGAGAAATATTAAGAAAACTTATTGTTCCAGTCGCTTTTCGGGCATAATGGCTGCTTTTCACGAAGACAAAGGAATAACTTTCAAATCAGGTTATCGTATCAAAATGATGAAAAATATAAGGGGATCTCTTCGGAATCGAAATCAGTGTATTTCAAAGTGGTTATTTACAAAAATTCAGGTGGTTTGAAGGGTTGCACATCGAACAGTCGTTTTTAAGCACTTTTTCATATGAGAGCCGGTGGTCTGTAACGAATATGTTCCTGGTGACATTTGTTATCTTTTCCTCTTATGAATAATTGGCTATAGCGGAACATCTCATGTAACATACTTTGTCAGAGTTCCCCAGGGGTTCCGTTATATACTGCTTCTATAAAGCATATGTTTCCTTACCATTAAGAATGATACTAGGCTCCAGCTTTCACATGGTGTTTTTGGAAAACAATTATCCAGAAATTCAATGGATTTGAAAAGACACTTGAAAAGAATTGAGGATAGCTATTTCAAAATTTTTGTCTATCGCGATGTAATTGATTGTTGATTTCATTAAGCAATAAAAAACAGCATCTGGATTTGCATTTATTTTACAGGTCATTATGTTTATATGGAAACATCAAATGCTCACTACGCAGAATCCGACTACGCTAAATTGGAAAGTCCACTGATACCTGCAGTTGGAGGTGATAACCTGAGATGTTTATCATATTACGTTCATATGTACGGAGAACGTATGGGAGAGCTCAAAGTGGTGTCTGTTAATCTTGATACAAATGCAAGAACGGAAATAAGAACTCATAAAGGAAACCAAAAGGACAACTGGTACTACAACGAAGTTTCATTTTCTAGCTCATCCCCAAGTAAAGTAAGTTTATGTTCCGTAATTAAAACAGATGTGGCATTCAATTTGGCACGGTTGGCACTCGTTTACATATTAAACTTCCAAGCTACTGAATACTTCAATAATAATCAAGTATCTATAGATGGGTATTGCAAATTCATGGCTATGATACTTCTTTAAGTCACATGTTTTATATCAATCCAATCAAGCAGTAGAATTGAGGCGAGTCCACGTAAGGCTACAGAGCAACTACTTGAAAAATGTATTCATTTTTCATATCCAATCCAGTGAAAACAAGTTGCCAGGTCAATATCATTTAAATTCCTTATTTTTTCCTTATGATGGTAGATGATTGATTATTCTATTTGCCAATTGTGCAACTATTAGTATAGCGGATATTAAATATGTAATAGCTAATTAATTATCTAAATAATTATCCAAATTATAGACTGTTTTTGAATGTTACCCGGATATTTGTTGTCCCACTTAAAGGTAGATAATAAAGTATATTGCTTTTATGCAGATAAATTTTCAGAGAATGATTATTGTATTGATCATATCTTAATGTTAATTTCAGATTATTTTTGAAGGAAGAGCAGAAGCGGGCTCATGGACGGATGATATTGCTCTTGATGAATTGAAAATTACCAAAACAGATTGTTTGAGTGGTAAAGTATTCATCCCTGTATTTATTTCATTTTCCTCCATTTGATATGAATTTTGTGTCACTGGTAGATTCTTCGGAAATGAAGACATACAATATCCACAATGGCACATCCTAACAGCTATTTGACATAGATTCTTACAAACAATATATATAGCAATAAAAACAACAAATAAGAAGAAAGGAAGTTAGATTGATTATGCATAAATTCATAATCATTAAGATCATGAACATAGAAAAATATTGCCAGTGTATTCAGAGTAGAATATTATGTTCGAGACTCGATGGAATCGACATATTTTCTCGGCATATACAATTGCATTTTACAGAACTTCAATTATGTATAAAAGACGAATCCACTTTTTAAGAGAGTAGACTTTTTAATACCAGACAACTGCAAGTGAATAAAATGTGCATAAAAAACGCTTTAAGTGAAGTTTTCTTTAGAACTTATAGTTGAGATTATTATTATTATTATCATTGAACTGCTGAAAATTGAAGATAGTTTATTACAAATCCGGAACATCACCAAATTTTACTTTGAGGCATCTTTAATGAAGCAATTTTAAGGTTTGTCTGGTAAACTGCTACTGATTTCCAGAGTCCTGTTCGAAAAATTTGAAACAAATAATCATACATTATGAATACTGTAGGTACATAATTCAAATTAGTGTTTTGGTTAGTTTGGATGATTTTCAGTCCATTTGTGTATTTTTGGTGTTGTGTGACAGTTCAGCATGACGATGTAAAGTACCAAAGCTCCTTGATCAAGTGCCTATTTCCATGTACCTTTTGTTGTTTCTTTTACAGCATTTCATGATTGTGATTTTGAGGCAAGTACATGTGAATGGCGTAAAAAGAATTAATGGTACTATCCTCTCCAGCTTAATTCAGGATCAACACCAGATTCACAATATACAGGGCCATTTGCTGCTTACCATGGAAAAGGTTAGCGAATATCTTGTTTATCCGGTTTAACCAGTTTACCGTCAATCAACAATGTTTTGTAGGAGCTATATGACCTGTTCTAAAATAATTGCGTGCATTGTGACCATGTGTATATCTTTGTATATACGATTATAACAAAGTAATAATGCATGTATATATTATTAATTCTATACATTATTTCTGATGTTGCAATTTAACTCATTTCGTTTTTACAAGGTGAAATAAAAACACACGAAGATGTTTCAGCGATTTATTTGAACATTTATTTAAATTTTCTAAGCATTTATATTGCACTAGTACTATAGTTTCATATAATAAATGTTATCAAATCCAAAAATAAGATTCAGATTACTCTATCAAAATGCACCAACTTTGATTCCAAGCACAGGTACATGCGCCAAAGTTAACTAGTGTCTATGTAATTATAGTGGCCTCTGCCTCGTTTTGGTTATATAGTAACTAAGTCACTCAATGCCTTGGTTTGGTTAATCTAATAATTTAATTCGCTTTTTATTCTAGGCTATATTTTTGTTGATGGAAGTACTTGGGTATTTCAAGGGGATAAATCGTCAATCTTCAGTCCTTTAGTTGCTCAATCAACATTAGGCAATATCTGCTTAACATTCAGTTATCACATGGATCTAGCCATGGATATAAACCCAGGAGATTTCATGGGAACATTGTCTGTACATACAAAGGACAGTAATCAGAACGTGAAGGAAATCTGGAAAAATTCAGCCAACAAAGGATTTTCATGGATTGAAAAAAGTCTCACCATTGCTTCAAAAGATGAATTAGAGGTATAAATGGCTTTTCTTCAGATTATTGTAGCCTACGTCACCGATCCAATTCATTCTTGAAACAATAGGGTCTGTGTGACATGTCCTTTTGCTCTGTTCTGTACCGTTACGTGCGTTGGTGATATCTAATTTTTATTTATTCTCGTGTGAAATGAGAGAGATGCGTGAGCGTAATCTCACGCCAACGTTCAAGGAGAAAACCACTGAAACACAAAATACAAAGCGAGACAACGTTAAGGCTTCCTAACGAGAGATCACTTGATAGGAAATCACATGACAGTATCAGAACAAAAGAGTATACATTGTTGCACAACCTAATTCTATCAAAAATGTCTTTAACATAAATTGTACAATGGTTCTATAGAAAATTAATGTACAAATGATTATTTAAGTTTGGGTTCACCCTCAAATAGCGTAGCCTATAATTGTCTTTCATTCTGTGGTTTTATTTTGCATGCTCAACGACCATCAATGATTGATTCACCAATTCGCTGCTTCTGAAAATGCTTTTCAATAAACTTAAACATCTTGATCTAAATATCGTTTTGTGAATCGTTGCCATAATTTCTGTATTATATGACAGATCAAACTTTTTGAAGCTATCGGTTTTTCCTGGTTTTCGGAGTCATGTTTTACCCTAAGATTTCATGCACATTTTTCGATCGGTCAGATCGCAGAAAACCTTATAGTGATATTTTAGAACATATTTGCTTAAAGTTTAGATAATTTATTTTGCTCTTTCTAGATTGAATTCCGTTTTATGAAAGGATCAACAAGGCATGGAGATATTGCTTTGGATGACGTGAAAGTAAGAGACGGATCCTGCTAATTACATTAAAATTCACTTAATAGTCGTTTAATTAGAGATATAGTAAAGTAGCTTTGAAATCAATATTAATGAGCTAGTTGATTGTATTAGTTTTGCACTCACTTATAGTCAATTGAGTGACAATAACAATATGTTATGATGTTTAGAAAATGCATGGCTTCTTGCTTGCTCTCGTTAGGAGTATTGGAATGAATAAACGTGATGTCCATTGCGTATATAATGGAAGTTCTATTACTGTTATCCATCTGCACTAATTTTTATTCCACCAATTATCGATTTTAGTGCAATATATTCTTATATCTGATCCAGCAGTTTTAAATCGAAATCCATTCACTGGACTCAATTTAGTCAATGTAGGAGATCTTAATCTAATGGGTGATCTTCTACGCGTAATGGTATTCTGACTCTTGCATTCATATTGAATAAAGAACTCCCACCAGTTGATAATTGGATATAGAATTAGCAGTATAATGGATAAGAGAAATATCAACTTTTCTCAGTGAACCAAATTAATATGGTTCTTTATAATGCCTTTTTTATGAATGTAAGAGATGTTACCTCAAATATGAAAGAACCTAATATCAAGATATCATAATAGAACCAAGTTACTTCAACTCAGATTTGTGT
The DNA here is from genome assembly GCA_916610825.1 of Haliclystus octoradiatus. Classification (NCBI taxonomy): domain Eukaryota; kingdom Metazoa; phylum Cnidaria; class Staurozoa; order Stauromedusae; family Haliclystidae; genus Haliclystus; species Haliclystus octoradiatus. Next base: position 26,594,846 of record OU744448.1, read on the forward strand.
TTTAAAGAGTTTTGAACAGGCCATAATATTGTCTCACCATTGTGAAAATCAACCGAATAAAATGTACGAAGCCGAATTAAGGTCAAAATTCGACTCACATGTTGATGATGTGTCTCACATGGCGACGATGTGTTTCACATAGCGATGGATGATGAAGCGGAATCGGGGTCATAATTCCGACCGTTTGTGCCGTCGTTGGATTTCCGCGTCGTCGTTGAATTTCATTCCATGTCTCTATTCCGTCGTCATCTGCGCTGCCATCTGCGCATCAATTTGAAAACATCACAAAAAGGAATAAATTTCAGGGCCCTTCAGGTCAAATTTTAAATGGCTTTAGTTTAACGGGATAATTTCTGGAAAATACAATGATTATTTTAGTTTCATTTTTAGTTTTAAGACTTATAAGAGATCTGGATTGTAAAATATTCAAGCTTATATATGGATATGGAAGGAAAACGATGGCATTAATGTTTACAGCTTATTATTGAGAAACATATAAATATTATCGGAACATGGGATTGAAGGTTGACAGACAGACTCAGAAAAAGCAAAATCAAAATCCTTGAAATATAGAAGCAGCAGACGCATATTCAAAATGTTGGACATTTTGTAGTCTTGCAGTAGTGGGACTTATTCATTCTGATCAATGGCATCAATCATATTGTCCTAGATTCTTAGATTTTCGAAGTAAAGTATTCAAGACAACGTTACAACATACAAGTACTTCACATGGTGTTAGGGTGCATCGGTGTTATCAGTATTTCATGGATTTTGATTTGGATTTGGATTTTCGGAGTCTGCCTCCAGTTACATTTTCCTATATAATAGGTATAATAATAATAGCTATAAATCTTTCTCAATTAATGACATAAATGATATTAATAAATTAATAAACTGCAAACATTTCCATTTTTTTTCCGTCATATAAGCGTGAGTATTTCACAATCCAGACCTCTGATAAAATTTATAACAACTATTTGAAAACGAACAATAAAGTTAGCAATGAATGCTAAGCCTGAATTTGACAGTAATTAAAATCCAGTGTAGATAATATCAAACATAAATCGAAAACCTTCCTCTTGGTAATAAAACACCTTGGTCAAAAATGAGAGACAATTTGATAGTTGCGCAGATGGCGACGCAGACGGAAGAGCAGACGACGGAATGAATTTCAACCGGCAACGAAGCAAGATCCAACGACGACTTCGCATGTCAGAATATTGACCCCGATTCCGCACGAAATTAATTGCGCAAATGGCAGCGCAGATGACGACAAAATGGAAACACGGAATTAAGTTCAACGACGGCACGAACGTTCGGAATTATGACCCCGATTCCGCTTCATAATGATGTGTTTTCTATGAAGCGGGGATCGGGTCAAAAAGATTTACCGCATCGCCGTCGAAAAATGTTTGATTGAAAGTCGAGCTTGATTGGAATGAGGTGAAGAACATTTAAATCATTGTAGCGTACCTTTTGGTCCTGAACTCTGATCTGATTAACGGCACGCGCAGATGAAATCATGTAAAAAAATTCGAAATGAATTTCAAAAAGTAAACATATTAGCCTCTTTTATTCTTGCAGGAGCAATAACGAGGCTTTCCTCTCACAAAACCGCTGTACTGGGGCACTGCATCGACGACGATAAAACATATTCCGACGGCGATGCGGTAAATCTTTTTGACCCGATCCCCGCTTCATAGTTTTCACATGGCGATGATGTATATTCCTGAATCGATGTTGGAAAATAGCCTTCGCGCAGACCTTAATACGGAAGCAATGAAATGGCATTATTTGGCACGATGTTGGACGTTTTAAATAAAATAAAAGTGGAAAGTATTTAGCTAACATGATTGTCGCTATTTTCTCTTCACTGAGAAAAGCTGATATTTCTCTTATCCATCATACTGCTAATTCTATATCCAATCATCAACTTGTGGGAGGTCTTTATTCAATATAAGAGTCAGAATACTATAACGCGTAGAAGATCACCCGTTAGATTAAGATCTATTACATTAAAATGAAGCCGAATTAGGGTCAAAATTCGATTCACATGTGTATGATGTGTCTCACATGGCGACGATGAGTTTCACATGGCAAGTATTTTTGAAGGACAATTCTCAGTGATTCTGCCGTTTCTGAAGTGATCAAAATGTTTGGAAATGATCAATATTGGGTAAACAAAGATATAGACTTTTGAGGATGTTATTGATGTTGGACGAAGATCTTGTTTTTAAATTTGAATTATTCAATACTATAGGATGTTAAATAAATTTTATTTGGCTGATTTTCACAAAGGTAAGATAATATTCTGGTCTGTTTAAAATTCTTTAAAACACAAATCTGAGCTACACTATCTTGATTCTATTATAATATCTTGCTAATATCTATGAATTGATGGGATGCTAAATAGTATTTAATGTACTAAGCAGAAATTCTTCGCAAATTCGCTCATTATATTCGGCCCATGAACCTTCCACCTGCACAATAATCTGCTTTGTTACTGATATATCCCAGCTGGAATAGAAGGGTGTGGAGATCATTCTAGAAGTGTGACCTTCTTAACCCTAAGCAACTGAGAAAATAGTTGTTTACAGGGGGATGAACAATTTGTGCCATGCGTATGTGCCTTTTTAGATTATCATTATGACATCACAACCATGACGACTGGATTAGCAGTTTAATGTAAGAAATAACTTCAGAAAACAATATAAACAATAAATATATAATACTGTCTTGTCTAAGCCCCCAAACAAGTGATGAATTGTCGGTTTAAAAGTTCTCACGGTCAAAACGCAACATAAATTATCTTCGAAGTTTCACCTGAAATAGTGATGTTACAGAACGATTAAAACCTTTCATTAACCATTTCAAATGATGAGAAGAAGAAAACAATCATGTGTTCTACCGATGAAGAGGTAATCACGATGTAAACTAATCCAGGAGTATTAGAAAACAATTCATTTAATAATGCAATTGTAATCTTGCTAATCTGCGAGTACACCAACATGGCCGCCATCAGAAAATGTTAGTAAAATGTCGGTCAACGGAAAATTCAACTCGCGTCAGCTCTATTTAGTATCCAGTCTACTTTTTCAATAATACGAGCGCGGTTGCGTTTCCACGTAATATTGCTTTTGCGTCTATCGTCAACTTAATCGCATTCAGTAATGGCGTTTGTCTCGTAGTTTAGTAACTGCAATATTCAAGGTCAGCAACACAGAGTAGCGTGCTACAACATATAAGCTTTCACGATTGCCTTTACTTCATTGCTCATCAAAATTATAAGGGGAATATGTAGGATAACATATTTTGCGAGACAAGCGCAATAATGTATGCATCCAGAGCGATGAAGTTAGCTGTTATTTTGATATGTTTTTATGAAGCTGATACAAGTTGAATTGCGGCTGACACGAGTTGATAGTATAGAAATATAAAAAAGAACAGAAGTAGTTTGTTGTTTATGCTTACGATATACCAAGAAAACCCATCAAAGTCTTACAGCATCACTTTATATCAGTTTGGATTATTTATGCCCTATAAGAATGCATCCAGAGCGATGAAATTGGCTGTTATGTTGATATGTTTTATGAAGCTGATACAAGTTGAATTAAGGCTGACACGAGTTGAGAGTCATTTTGAATAAACATGCCAAAGAATTGCAGAACAAAAATCCCAAAAAAAATTCGCGAAAAGTTTAGATGATGTTCCTTTAATGTTCAGTAATAATAATAATCAGTAATAATATCTTCACATATAACGTAAATTATGAAAAAATTGAATTGAATCTCCCGTTCCCAATCAAAGTCGTAACTTTTAAATCAAACGTCCAATGCATAGAAATGTTTTTTGGCGGAAATATGATTCAAATCACACGTGTCGTCAGATCAAAGAGATCAATCCTTTTATTGTTCGTTTTAACATGGATCATGGATTTTGATTAATAATTTGAAATGGTTCAATCCAGTAATCTAGCGTCAGTTGAAAAATTGGAAGAAGATGAAGTCAGTACTCTGGAACTGGATTGTAATCCCATCATAATAGAATCTGGTCAAATAGAACAAACCAGTATTATACCTCAAGCAGCATGGGAATCTCTGTTTTCAAGACAAGATACCAAGTCAAGCGGGACAGCGAAAGACCTAGATGCAGCTGGAAACCTTATCAGGCATTTCAGCTTGGCAACAACAACAACTTTTGTCGTGCGGAATACTGCCAGAAGGGTTTTGGAAAAACAGGTATGACAATTAAATAACTGTAAAAATGCAAACAACAAAACTACTTTGGGAATGTCTTGTTACTTGCGAGAAATCAGTTCAATTAAGGAATTTCTTACATCTCAGAACTATCTGATGTGAAGATTCATATTATGTTTAGAACAATGATGTACCGTACATAGCTTTGAATCTGAAGGTGTATGTCTGCCAGCAAGGGAAATCACAGCCCAAACCAAAAGTTTGCAAAGTAAGTAAGCAGTCAGAGTCAGTCATATACAGATCCATCTCTGCAGCATACAAATTAAATATGAAATACAGTAGTAAGAAGACTGCTTGCAAGGGATGAATCTCAAAAAGTTTTTTGTATTTACCCAATTTTTGCCACCTCTGTACAGCAGCCACCCGTCTATTGCAGCCATGACAATGCTGTAGCAATGTCCTATGTGACTTGATGTACTCATTGAATTATCCTTTGAAAGCGTGTTGTCTAAACAGGAAATGTCAAGGACCTTTCATAAGATTTATTCTAATAAAATACTTGTAATGGTGATTCCTGCTCCCATGAAATCCATAAACAGTTAGTTAATCCATATATTGAGCTAAAAGAACACTTTCGTCATTCTTTTAAAAGTGGAAACAATGGAATGACCTCTCTATTAACGGGACTTGGGGAAGTTTTTATGAAAACGGCCCTTGAAAAAATCCTGAAACGGCCCCTGAAAAACTTGGAAAACAAAACAACAACACAATCTAAAAATTATGTCAATTTTCTGAAGGGCAACAAAGAATTGTAACTTTGCAAACTATGACCTCCAAACATTTATAACTGTACCATAGAATTTCATTTCAAATATTATATCTACCTATTATTTCAAATACAAGTGAATATGAACAAAAAATATATATTAGTCGAATGATAGTTTGTACCAAGTGATGCATTTGAAACATGACACACTCCATTTAATAATGATCAAATATAAGCAGCAAATATTATAAAGTAAATAATCTTATAATCAATAGCTGTATATCATAAACCTAGAACAGACCCAACTAATGACACACATAATAATCTAGAATACACCATAGCGACATCTGGAGACTACGCAGTTGACCTCTCCTGAAAATCGAAAATTTGCAACATTGATATATCCACACTAACCAAGAATAATTTACATAAACAAATTGTCCCAACAAGGATGTCGAGAGTGGATAAATAGAACAAGTAGAAACAACAGATAGCCTCCAGGGGTTATTTGAAAATGTACTGCTGATTACAGGGAGGGTCAAATTTTGCTAGAAAGCTTGAATATAACACTATGTTAACAATGAAACAATCAATTATCATTTGCAGATATGAAGACCTGAATCTGAAGCTTTCCAGCCAGGTGTAAATTTGCTCAATTGCATTACAGATATCAGAAATCCATTCAACATGAATCGCATACATGTATTATCGATGCATGAAATGAAGGTACTACATTATCAAGTTGAATTTGTAACAATCTCTCACAGGATTAACCATTTGGTCTGTTATGTTTCTTGTGGCATGTGTGATGTGTGATGTGTAGAATGTACAGATCATTAACTTAGTTATGATGTCTTTTTTGATAGCTAATTGAAATGTATGATGGTCGCCTCAATGGCAATATTATAAATGCATGCTAAAAGATGCTGCAAGATTGATACCAATCTGATAATGGCTCCAAGACATACTTTTGCAAAGAAAAATCCTTGAAACCAAAAACAAATTGGGCAACAGAAACAACTTGGCATGGAAGGAAAGTCAATACTTAAACTTTACGATACATTTCATGAAAAATCCAGCGCTCTCTCTCTATAAATTCCGTCAGAACTTTTGAAAGAACTTACAGTATGATTACAACCGAAATATGATGTTGTTCAATATCTAATGAAAAGTCTGATCTCATGTAGCGGGAAACAATAGGTTGCAGGAGTCAAGTTTGAAACGTTTTGAGGGTGTATTTAAAGCATAAATGATGAATTAGGCCTACTTGTACTTGCATTAGTTTTATGTGAAATATCGTAGCCTTATGGTAATTGCTCTCATAAATAAGAAATGTGAATTTTCTGCTAGGGTTTTGCTTATGAATCATAAAAAATATCAATTTTTATCCGCTTCTGGATGTAAATAGTGTAGGATGTAATTTCAATGTGAAATAATCAGGGGTCATCAATAAACCAGATTGCAGAGAAGGGTGATTGCACCCATGAGAAGAAAGAGCGTTCCCTGGAAATGTTTCGGGGCAACAGAATTACGTTTCAGTAATAATTTGCAGACGATTGCTGGTGATATTTCGTTAAATTGGAGATCTCGGAAATTACATCACAAGCACACAGTTGCGGGTACAAGGTGGAGGGGTACCAATCATCACAGTAGGCCTACTAGCTAATAGGCCTACAGATGTATCTTTAAATCGTCCCTGAAAAGGTTTGGCACTGGAGGCACACTAAGAGTAACAAAAGCTCTACAAACATCAATTATGCGGGCATTTTAATTAGCAATTTTAAAGAACTAGTCATTAAGTTACACTCAATGAGTGTTATTTCAACAAAATAATGTAGTATTTATACCCTTACTAAAGCTAGAAAATTGATGGAAAATTGATAGATCCGCTTCGGTGGATCCCTCGTATTTGCCGTATGAGAGTCTCGTATATTTTCTACCAGATTACCATTTTCTTGTAATCTTCTTTCCCTCGTATTTGGAGTTTCCCTGTCTCTTATAGTTACCAAAATATCTGTATTCACTTGCAATCTGCTCTCTTTACTACGCGGTGTTTAGCTATCTCTTGTAGCTGCAACAGGCTCTCTGTTAGCATTTAATCTGCTTGTTCTTGCATTGGGACTTGCAGTGTCCCGTCCGTATTTTGCTACACACTCTCTATAGTTCCTTGTAACCCGGGGGGTACCTCAAATATGAAGGGAATTTGGAGACGTGCCAATTTTGAGGGGTCCATATTCCTGCTGAGAAAAGTAGTTTATAGAAAGTTTCAGATTTTTGATATTTTTTGGTTCCTTTTTTAAATTGCTAGAGATTTTTGAAAAAATAAATTTGGAATCTGTCTGAAGAACATTGAAAGAAAAATAAAAAAGTTGAAATACTTTTTCGTTTTTAGAATTTCTGGGGTAGCTTTTTCAAGTTTCCAGAACTCTTTGGATACTTCACTTTTTCCAAGTGACACTCCGCCCCTGTCGATGTAGAGCCAGAGATACACTTTGGGGCTTGTATTTTCAAGTTTATGCTATGTATGTATTGTAGGATTGATTTTGTAATCTTGCGAATTACTGTTGATAATTAGATCACAATTTTGAATACCGTAATTAAACACAAACGCTTTGTTTATAATTTATTTCGTTTCACTGCTGAGGCTGAGGAGGTAATGAATTGCCGGATTTGTTTAGATTTTCAAGTTTCAACTCGTTCAATTCTTATTTATGATGCAGGCCGCGTTTTTAATTGACTTTTTATGTTGTTGACGGCAAACACATCTTCATTCCTGCAGGCTGTAGGCCTTATTTAAGGGCCATTTACACTGCAGCAAAACAGGCACGGTACTCGTCAATTAACACCTGAGGTGTTAACAAGAATGCAGCCCGTGCTGACTTTTTTCAGGGTTTACACAGCTTATTAAAAGCTGTTTTCAAGTTCGCCCGTGCCTATTTTTACGCGGGCGGAGATTGAAAATTTACAAACTGAATTATAGGTTTCTCATTATTTAATGGTTTTATCGGTGAGATTCGATAAATTGAGATTCAATCAAGTTAAATAACTTGTCAGGATTCCGTTGATTTGAAAATCACTATGTTTTTCATCAATTATAATATTTATATTTTTGTGACATTCTTATCTAAATTCTCGATTATACCTATTCAATTTCCTCGCCGCATTGCATTATGGATCAAGGCGTATTGGCCTGCTTGGAAGTTTCATTTAAAAAATGGCGTCTTCAGATGTTGAACAACTTGATAATGCCAGTTCTTCTAGTTCATCTGATATCGAATTTGAGAATACTGGAATATCTATAGTCAGTGAAGTTGTGCCTTCAATACATGAAAGAGCTAATGAAAATGTTATTTCTCAAGAATCTCTTGAAAATAGCGAGATGGAAGCACTGGAACCTGAAAATTCTGTTGATGCCGATTGTGATAGTAGTTCAAGTTCTTCGAGTTCAGTAATGACTGCACTTATTACTAAAAAGAAGAAAACTATTGGTGGGCATACATGCTGTGTTCCTCATTGCTATAATAACAGCAAACGTGATTTATCGTTTTCCTATTACCGTTTCCCCTCTGGCAATAGACCTGAAAAGATAACATTAAGAAAGAAATGGGTTAATCTTATCAGCCGAAAAGGGTTTGTGGCTAACGCCAATCACCGTGTTTGCTCCGCACATTTTCCTGGTGGAAAAAAAACTTACATGAAAAATCTACCGACGATTGTACCAAAGACAACAAGGCCAACAGTACCAGTTCCTCGAAGTACTACAATGGCTAGAAATCGGCATTTTATTGCACCTGTTGCAGGCTGTAGCAGTCAAAATACAATAGATGAGGTAGATGATGAGGTAGATGAAGCTACATTTTTACGTAATAAGTTGCAAGAAATGGAGAAAAGGCACCAGGAGGAAATAGAAGCATTGAATGTCAAAGTGAATGAACTTCAAGAGAAAATTACTCATATAGAGTCTCAAGCAGCTGCATCTATGTTCTCCCTTAATTCTTTGAAAGACAACCAGAAAATGTTTAAATTTTACACGGGCTTGCCAGATTACCTAACCTTTAAATTGTTATTTGATTCTTTTGGCAGTTCTGTGGACAAATTAAATTATTATTTGTCAAATACCAATGCTGATAAGTTATCAGAAGATAGAAAAAAACGTGGTCGTAAGCGCAAACTCAGCCCAGAAGAAGAATTTTTTATTGTTCTTGTGAGATTGAGATGTGGGCTATTGGAAAAAGACTTAAGTTGTATAGAGTTGGTATTTCTGCTGGTTACCTGTCCAGAATTCTGATCACATGGTTTGACTTTCTACATCACAGATTCCGCCAATATCCGATTTGGTCACCACGCTCCGTAATCGATGAAACCATGCCTGAATGTTTTTCAAATTGCTACCCAAGTACTAGAGTTATTATTGATGCCACAGAACTTTATATAGAGATGCCTAGTTCTCTCCGATCGCAGGGCATAACTTACTCCAGTTATAAACATTATAATACTGCAAAGGGATTGATTGGAATTTCCCCCTCTGGCTATGTCACATTTGTTTCCGATTTATATGCGGGTAAAACTAGTGACAAGGCGCTTACTAAAGCATGTGGGATATATTCCTTATTAGAGAGTGGTGATTCTGTGATGGCAGATAAAGGTTTTACAATAGCAGAAGATTTGCCAAATGGTGTCACTTTGAACATTCCTCCTTTCCTGGGTGACTCGCCTTCCTTGACTGTTGCTCAAGAAAATGAGACCAGACAAATAGCATCTTTGCGTGTTCACGTGGAAAGGGTGATACGACGAATTAAAATATTTTGGATTATAAAATTTGTTTTTCCATTGAGTATGGCTGCTACACTTAATCATGTGTGGGTAATTTGTGCTTATTTGACAAACTTTTTAGCTCCTCTTGGTATTGAAAGTGACGAAACTTTATACCTGGATTCTGATAGTGACGTTGATAGTGACTAGTTGATATAAATGAAGTTATTTTGCTAGTGTTTTCTACATAACACAACACATGTTAAGTATTGAAATTATTGTTCTGACTTACTAATCATCAGAGAATAAATTTACCACTACAATAAGCAGTCTTCGTTTTCTCTGGATGTTATCATTTTTTATTGTAACTACAACTGATGTCATTATTATTGGTTTAACATTTCATATAAGGACCACCTGTCTCTCTAGGTCACAGAAATAAGGCTGTACTGTTCCAGTTATTGCTAGGCACTCATACCTTATTATTGACTTACATCTGATATAAAGACCACCTGTCTCATTGGGTCATAATAAGGATGTACCGTTCAAGTTATTACTAGACATTGATGTCATTATTATTGGTTTTACATTTCATATAAGGACCATCTATCTCTCTAGGTCACAGAAATAAGGCTGTACTGTTCCAGTTATTGCTAGGCACTCATACCTTATTATTGACTTACATCTGATATAAAGACCACCTGTCTCATTGGGTCACCGAAGTAGTGTGTGCTTTTTAGAAATAATGATACTGTTTGGTGTCTAAAATTCATTTGCAGTAGATAGTAATAAATTTATTGCAAAACATAGTATTTGTTTAATAACTTTTTAATAGTGGTATATAACTATATATGTGTATTAGGTCATATGTGCAACACAGTCACAGATCTACAATATTCACTTCAACAGGTTTTTTTAAATAAATTTTTATATGATAAGTCCTCAATAATTTCCAATATTGCAGGTTGACTGTTTTACACAAGTATTACATGTTATTATTATGTGATATCATAATCTGATTAAACATCATTTATTCTATACAAAAAACTGCAAAAAAATTATTCTTCGATTGCAGGCAATAAAAACTCCTTGAAAAATTCATTGAGTTCAGGTAGGATAGTATCATTCCAGGATTTGGCATCTCTTTCGATCCGTTCGATATGCATATCACGAGTAGTATATACAACAAAATCAATCCAAGAAAGTTTGCAACGTTCATAACTCCTTGGCATTGATAATAATAAACACTTTTGCGTTTCAATGTAGGTGTGTCATTTTCCAACCTTAGATAAAATGACTTGTCATTTATACACGCTTCTCTAATTGTAATATTCCTCATTTTGTAGGGACACTTAAACTCTAGCCCACCAACAAGGGTATCACCATCAAATAGCAATGCATCTGGACTCGCACAAAGCCATGGCCACTTTGGGTTGATAATTTATCCAGATTGAGTAGCAGTATAACTTGACTGTGCCATATACTTGTCCAATGCAACCTTTTCGTTATCAAGACCCCACTTGAGTTGTACAGGCATTTTATTTGACGGACCGTTCTTTCTTTTTAAAACTTCGTCCAGTATGCTTTTTGGGTATATGGTCTTCCTCCTGTTCATAATTTTACCAAACATAGATGCTGTCAATCGCTTAGCTCGCTCCCTATACCACATAGCTGAGCCATTCTGTGCTCTAGAGCTCTTTTCTATCTCGATAGCCTCCTCCACTGTAACATTAATCTTAGATTTCGCTAATTCGATAGTGGCTACATCTCCAAGTAAACAATAGTCAGCTGATGTTTGAAATGATTTAAATATGCCCTTCATCAAATTAGGGTTATTAATTGCTTCTGGACATTCATCGTCAATTTCTTCTTCATTTGTAGGTAAAAATAAGGTACATGGTTCACAGTCATTACCATTTACAGTCATAGCAAAATAATTAGCTTTCCCAGCTTCAGTAAGGGAGCAGCTCATCGTTGTAAGATCTTCCGATTTGAGAAAATAAGCAAAGGGAGGAGTGGATTTATAGGATGGTCTTGAACCTTGTACCAATGGTCTTTTTCTCCTCTTTGAATTATCTCTACTTTCATCTGCCTTCTCGAACTGCAGGCTTTGGAATTTCACAGCTTTGGTAGCATCTGATTGATGTGATGGTACACTCCATTGCTGAAGAACTTGGGTACAAGTTAAATCTTCTGGAACAACTGCCAGCTCTAAGTTCTTGTAATCCAATATACAGAAAAGAACTGCTGCAACATGTTTACATACACCACCTTGACCAGCCTTACAGTTACACTTGGAATACACAACATTAGCATATTGAGCATCAATGTGACAATAAACTTGATAACGCTTGTTTTTCATCGAAGCAGAAACAAACGCTCTGGCAATAAATAATTCTGTTCGTGCATGTACTAGCTTACATCGAAAGTTGCTTATAAATCCTTCCTTCCACATTTTGTAGCCTTCACGTTTGTTTCTGAGAGCCTGAGGAGCTATACCTTACAAGGCAGCATCAGAAATTAATTTTTCATACAAATTTTTTTCTGAAAAATTTGGCAAATTTATCAAGGAAGTTGACCATCCACCTTCGTGCTCGTCAGAAACATCGCCATTATCTTCTTCTTGAAGCAATATATCGTCATTTTGTTTTGGAATAACGTTAGCAATCTCCTCCCGAGATGTTGAAGGTAGACTTTCTTCAATAGTTTCAGGTCGTGATGTCGCGCTCTTCCTTTCAGCAATAAATGCATTCCAAACTGAACTCCAACAACTTGAACTACTATCACAATCAGCATCAACAGAATATTCAGGTTCCAGTGCTTCCATCTCGCTATTTTCAAGAGATTCTTGAGAAATAATATTTTCATCAGTTTCATAACTTTCATCATGTAACAAAGATATAGTTTCAATAACTCTAGGCATTGGACGAATTTCAAATTCGATATCAGATGAACTAGAAGAACTGGCATTATCAAGTTGTTCAACATTTGAAGACGCCATTTTTTAAATGAAACTTCAAGCAAGCCAATACGCCTTGATCCATAATGCAATGCGAGGAAATTGAATAGGTATAATCGAGCAAAATTCATATACATTTGAGTTAGTCTTTCACCTCCTGGACATGCTACCACGCTAGAGCAGTATTTCTGTAACAAAATACACATCTAAATTTACGCTCCGCACTCGCAGTTACAATTTGCATAATTAAACCTTTATACTATACAGAAACTTCATCAATTTTCTACAGAAATACGAAACAAAATATGCTCAACATTTATGTTGCCGTCCCCGAATATATTCGTTTTCACAACTACCCACGCCAAAGGCCGTCCCCGAGTATATTCGTTTTCAGATTCAGTTTTCCATTTTGCTCCCTGCATGGAAAATTACTCATTGTTATGTAAATTGTTCTTTGTAATATTATCCAATGGTAATTCAGCTATAATTAGCAAAAAACAGTACGTGATTTGGGCATGTCTATCGTGATCTACAATCAATCAAAGTTCATTTCGAAAATGTCATCATCAACAAGGCGGTTTAGTGTAACTGAAGCGACGCGTGCGATATTTGACAACATTTACAACGATTCTGACTCTGAAGACGACCTTTTTAGAGAAGATTCAGATGGTTCAGACAGTGAGGTTTCACAAAATATTGAAGAAGAAACACCAAATGTCACGGTAGAAGAAGATTCTTCTCTTCAAAACGAAAATGACGTTGCAGAATTAGATGAAGAAAGTGTGCCTGTTTTATCATCAACGCCGCGTCAAAGTAGAAAAAGAAATCGAAAAGGCAAGACGCTTGAAACTCCATTTATACAAGGAAATTTCAAATGGAAAGATGCAAAAGATAACGAATGGATTGGCAGCCATAAAAATGTCCATACGCCTGATTTTCTTGGTAGTCAAACTTTTACTAAGCCGACTAGTGACCTCGACAATCCTGTCTCTTGGTTGGAATTTTTTTGGACTATGACGCTAATATCACACTTTGTTGTCGAAACTAATCGCTATGCCAATCAATATATAACGAAAACAACACAGAAAGCAGCAGAAAATAGCAAGCCGCTGCCTTATCGTGTAAAAAAGTGGGTTGATGTAACGATTGATGAAATGTGGATGTTCTTGCGTCTATTTATTGCGACTGGAATTGTTAGGAAGGGAAGATTAGCTGATTACTGGACAACAGTTGAGGTTTTGGACACACCATTTTTTCGAAAACATATGTCCAGGAATCGCTTTCAAGCAATTTTACGTTTTTTTCACTTTGCCGACAATACTGCTCTGGATAAAAATGACAGACTATCAAAGATAAGACCAGTTTATGATATGCTCTGTAATTCATTCAAAGATAATTATACTCCAAATCAGAATATAGCCCTCGACGAAGGTACACTTGCATGGCGAGGCCGTTTGAAATTCCGTGTTTATAGTCCAATGAAGCCTGATAAATACGGAATAAAAGGCTATATTGTATCTGAAGCTTCAACTGGATATGTTTGGACTTTGGAGATACGATATTTATTGTGGCTCTGGTGTCTCATTATTGGAAAGAATAACTGGTCTCTTGAAACCCGCTGAAGGTAAAAACTATTGTGTATATATGGACAATTTTTACAATTCTGTTTCTCTCACACAAACCTTGCTAAAAAAAGATATATATCCTACAGGAACATTGCGTGCCAATCGTGGGCAACCAAAGCCTATGGTAAAAGCGGCCAAGGATTTAAAACGTGGTGAACAGATATACGCATTCACAAATAATATTCTTGTAACATTTTGGTTTGACAAGCGGTTAGTACAATCTATTCCGTCATTTCATTCGTCAGAAATGAAAGACAATGAGAAAAAAGATAAAGACGGTTAAGTTGTAATGAAGCCAGTAACAATTCCAGTAGCAGGGATATAATTGTGTGGAAGGACCCTTACGGGTCCTTCCATAGGATACTCTCATAATCCATAGTCCAGTTCCGAAGCATATCTCTCTATTCAACACGATTAAACAACTTTATTTGATGGAAAACTTTTTAAATGCCATTTTTCAATTAAGTTTGTGTTTGTGTACGGAAAAACCAGTAAAGTAACTTCATTACAAGAATGTCACACAGCAATATATGCCCACAAAGTTATAACCTGATAAGTATTTAGTAAAATAACTGTTCACAGACTGGGTTGACCTGATAGCTTGATTAAATTGATCACGATGTATTTATGTATTTATTGATGCAGAGCACAAGCTCTCTGAAATGCTACCTGGCGATATCAGTGTTCCCCAATCTTATCAGCCCCACCACCCCATAGAATTTTGGTCTTTTCAGGGAGGCCTTAAGCAGGATTGTCAAGAATAAAATTAATGTTGAATTAAACAAACGCAAAGAAAGAAACAAACAGCAGAGATCTTTTCCCATCCGTCAGGAAGCTCTTTGAACCCCAGAAAGTATTCTACAGTCAATAGTTGGTGTCAAACATGTAGTCCAGTAGGCACAACTCTCCAGATTAAAGCCCATTTCCTCATAACCGCCTTTCAGTGCAAAAAATCACTATCAGCCTAACAGAATGATTCCATACTTAGGCAGAAACAATCTCGTCCAATGTTGATTGAAAGCACTACTTCCTTGTGTATAAAATAATTAAACTTGAAGCATAACATAGTGAATAAAAAACAACAATAGGTGCAATCAGCGAGCAACAACAATGAGGGTAACAATTAACAACCATGTGTAAACGTGACAGCGCTAGAACTACGTGCCCGAAAGCACAACACACCAGCGAGCAGACAAAATCGCAAGACCACGTGACTGTAAAAAACTGTGAAAGACAAAAGAGTAGAACAAAGGGTTTCACAGAAAAGGAAAAGTGATATTTAATTAGTGTACCATAGCACTCCAATAGTAGCATCGTCGATAATATATGAGTTGGAATGAAAATTGAAAAGCTCTGTCTGAAGTGTAGGTCGCAGAAATCATCACTTAAAAAATGTACAACCCAAACACTGAAGTGATTGTTTAGCTAGAGAGTGCAGCACACAGGCAGAATCGAGGAAGTTTAAGTATGAGCTGCCTCGGATAATCTTAACAGCCCCACCACCCCATACAAACGTGCGCTTCCGATAACTGAAGCGGTCGAGCGACGAACTCCTTTGAAAAACAATTCCAGGCCGCCTGTGGAATATTTTTTTGTGACGGTGCTTTACCGGATTTGTACGATTTTGTAAAACTGAATTTGCAGGTTAATGGAAAACCAAGGTGTTCCATTGTAACAAGTAAGGGTTTAGCGCTTTTGATTGAAACATATTGTGAGGCGGCCCTGTCGTACTCTGGAAGCTGGGTGAGGATACATCAAAATAAAAACACTGCAATGTAGGCCTACTAGACAATGTCGAAGGAAATTTTCAACGTAAACGTTGGTTTGCATATTGAGTTTTGCAATTGAACTCCCCTTACACCAGTAGTTGCCACATCAAGTATCTATCAATTACAATGAAAATAATTTGGAATGTACTGATAATTGGGATTTTCATTTGAGTTGGAGCACTAAACAATGTTCTGTGTAGACTGTTTTGAAATAACCAACGACAGAGAACACTGATACAATTGAAAACATATAAGAACTAACCTTTGTATACAAATGTATATGCTTCTTATGAAGGTTATGAAAGTAGAGAAACCAGCAACGTTATATTGTACAATGTTTGCAACTTTGCACTAAGTTTTAGAAATTGGAAGTTGAAATTGTAAAACAAAAGGGTGGTCAAACGATTAAAGGAGGTTGGAGAGAGTAATAGCCTCTCTTGGTAATGTTTCTCGTTTGGATGCTGGTAGAATCCAGTTTGTAGTTTATTCAGAATTCCAGATTCGTGGAAGTTCTGTATGCAGTAAATCATTACTAGTCATGGCTGGACATGAAGAGATAGAAATTGTTTGTTTGGTAATATGAATGATAATTTGGAATATGTTACATGCACATGAATGTGAGTATTCAAGACTGTATGGATTTTGGTTGTTAACATGGCTAGGAAACATATTGAAGTTGTAAGATTGTACACATGAGAGGAATGACGAACAACAACAAACTTTGATATGCTGATGGGTTGATGTTATCATGCTTTATTATTTGATCAATGCTAGACCTAATCCTACCCTTCATAGCATCAAATAGGTTCATGTTACAGCAACAAGGTTACGGCCGAAATTGCACCAATTGCTGATGCGTTGGTAGGAAATACGAGAAATTGCCACTTATCGGCATCAGATTGGTGAACACGTGAATCATCCCATTTTGTACAAAATTGGAATAATGATGAGATGTAGAGAAAATGCAAAATAGATTTTAATTAGTGTTATGTATTTTGTAGGATGGATATTTTGTCACATTATTGTTTTGGTCAATGAAAATGTTAAATACCACATGTAAAATAATGCAAATATCGAATTTTGGTCAAAAACTAATTTTATTGGAAACAAGACAATTTGAATATGTGCTGAAACAGTAGTGTGGAAGGAAACTTGGTACATTGAAATTACGATTTACTATGTAGTTTGTCAATTTGTTTTCGTAGAAAAATCATACACGAAATGGTAGGCCTACACAAGCAAAATGAAGCGATGAAAATTATGATGATTATATTTCATTATGTTTGTACGAGGTAATGAAACTGCGAGAAAAGAAAATAATGAAATGCCATTCATGTAACTTTTTATATTCTGAAAATGGTAAAAAGAATTGAAATGTGAATTATGGAATATTAATTTTATTAGATTTTTTGCAGGTAAACAGTAAAATTTTGTGCGAAAATGCAAAACAATTTAATGTGGGAGTTGTTTTTATGACCACTTTTTAGTGCTGTGAAAATGTTTAAAGATTCAGAAGAGTTGTTTTGAAATCGATAAGATTGTAATTTGAAGAAACAGTGCTGATTGTACTGGCATACAATTTGAATATTGAAAATGTGCTGAAAATTGAGAACAAATGACGATTGAGTGGTAATAGCTTGAAAGTTATGGAAATGAATTGTGTGACAAAATTTTGACCAGACAAAGCAAATAAAGCACTGATTTTTATTAGATTTATGAGACGTGTTTTTTAAGGTAACTCAACGTTATGATAAAAATTCTTATGATTGCATTTCTCAATGCTTTCATCAATTAATAAAATTGTGGGAGAAGAATATATTGAGATGCCATGAATTCAACATGTTTTATTTTCTGAAAATTCTAGAAAGAATTTGATACGAATTATTGAATATAAATTTCCTTTTTGCAAGTTTGAGCTACAGTAAATATGCAAAAACACTAAACAATTTAGTTTAAGAGGCGCCTTTATACAAGGATGCCAAGAGTTGTTTGAAATATTGACGATGATGATGGTAATGTTAACAAATTTTTGCAAGAAATTGATAAGATAGCAATTTGAAGAAATAGTGCTGATTACTGGCGTACAATTTGAATGTCCAAACCGGGCAGAAATTGAGATAAAAATGACGATCGACAGATTATTTTTGTTGAAAGTTATGGGAATCAATTTTGTGACAAAATTTCGACCAGACAGACGTAGCAAAGCACTGATTTTTATGCAATTTATTTTGCAGATTCCCTATTTCAATACAACAAAAATAGCATCAGAAAGTGTTGCAAATTGTTGAAGAATGATGGTATTGATTTTAGCAGATTTACTTTTAAGGTTATTTCACGTTATATGTGCACTATCTACATTGAAAATTAATGAAGTTGTTGTTGATGATAGTGAAGATGTTGCTAAGTTAGCGTGAACGTTAGTTAGCATTATGTGAGGCAGTGAATTGTTATAAATAAAATTATTTGTTTTACAGCCATTTTACTTTGATAAGTTATTTGCAATGCTTTAAAGTGAATATTAGAAATTTACACTAAAACTAGTTAATAGAACTTTATTTATGTCAATGGCCTGTTCATAAGTGAGGTTGTTATCATTAACATTAATTAAAAAGTTGGTGATTTGATAATTGGAACTTTGATGTTATTTATTTTTATTTTAATGAATATGCAATTATTTAGTTTGAATTGGTTTGTGTCATGTGTTGCAAGCACAATAAACGTCAATGAATTGAATGAATTGTGATTTTAGAGAAATGTTTTAATTTGTGAGAAGAACAAATCCATTGAGGTATGTTGCACTTGCATGCATGGTATGCTTTAAATTAATATGATTATGATTAATTTTGAGTATTTATACTTTGTTTGAGATATTGAATGTGATGTTATATTTATACTAACATGATGTGTTATAATTTAATGATGGGCTGTTAAACAAAATGCAACTGTTTCTCATGACATTGAGTGAATATTCAGTGATCTATCACAGTTTCCTATTTGTACAAACTGAGAATGTTCATCAATGCACCAATCTATGCTTTGGTGACAATGGCGTATTTCCTTTTCGTTTGTTTTAATTGCAATAACGATGTTGCTGTGACATGCTATTTGATGATATGTCTGGTAGAAGTAGGGAAGTTTTAAATTGATGTAAAATAATGTAAAAGTAAGTATTTAGGTTGAATTGAACGTAGAATGAAATAATTGTCAAGTTGTGAATAAAGATAATGTAATGTAAATATTGTTTTCATATGTGTTACGTTGATGCATACTTGGAATGAGAAGACACCTTCCATTTCAATGATGTGTAAATTTGGTGTTGATTACATCTAACATGAGAAAAAAAGTAATTAAAAAAAGTAATTACATTTTACATAAATGTAAATATAAATTGTTGGCATAAGGATTTGAAACTTGTAGCCAGGAGAGTGTTGCAATTGTGCAGAGTTTGTGTGCTCACCTATTACGTGTATGAAGTCATTCCTTGTGAAGTTACAACATACGGTTCCATTGAAATAGCCTAGGTAGGAAAATTAAGATAAAATGGTTTAGAAAAAAATTATTATAAGTTATCATTAAATGGTTGTTGTATTGTTTATAGTTTTTGAATTTCTTACCTGTCAATTCATTCAAATTAGAAGACAGCTCTGGTGATGTTTCATTGCGTTTGAATACATGTAAGTGGCGGTTATAGAATTAATGATGTTGTAATAAATAAGGCTGGTTAAATTTTGTTGGCGTATAAGACGAATGTAAAATGAATTATCCATGTAAGCTATGTACAGGTTACTATGTACAGGTTTCGTGCAGATTACATCTGAAATGGTAGTAAAGTCAAAACAGATGCATTGAAATTAAATGTCATAATTTAAAAGTTTGAAAAGATAAAGGTTTGAATTTGCAGAGTTCATGATTTTACCTTGATATGTGTCATGTGGTATTGTTTAGAAGATGACAGCATACCTTTGAACTGATGCAGCCTGTGTTAGATATTAGGAAAACGTATTTAATGAATGAAGAGTTTCATTGAGTGAATTGTAGGTGGAATTGGGTGTTTTGAATTTGTGTTTATCTTGAATCTTACCTGTGGAGACATCTGGGCTCGAAGATGTTTTTGATTGATGAGATTAGCAATGTTGTTAATTATGCTGCTACCTGAGGTAATGTTTGCTAATGCTGTCGTAGCAAGGGTTTTGATTTCATTCATTTGAATATCAGTTTGTAAACCTTGGTTGTCCCAACCGGTGACAACGACATACGGGATCCACGGTCTAAACAGGTGAAGATGTGGCTCAGCTATAGATGTGTTTAACTGATTATATGTGTTATATCCATTTTCAGTAGAGACAACTCTGAATACTCTTCTGTTGGAGGAGGTTTGCAGTACAAGCACAGCTGCAGACGATGGGATGATTGGGCTCTTTCTCAGAATATAGTGATCAGACCTTTGGGTGGTAGAAAGTATTTCTCCAGTGGAGGTTGCCCTCGTTAACACAGGTGATTGTTGTTTCAAAAGCTGGAAAAGAAATTATGGAAAAAGGTATGTTGTTATTTTTATTTACGATTTCTTCCATTATTTGTTGACCATCTATTTGACTCTTGTCCATACCTCTTTTATTGAAGATAAGGTTTCGTCTTTACTTCCAACAAAGTAAAGGTTTTTCAGCTCTTTTACCCTTGAAATAATTACGATGAGTTGTTCTCGCATCCACAAGGCATACCCAGGATGTCTTGAGCTGATCATTGTTGCGAGGGTTGGCAACATTTCTCCGATTACTTTGTGAATTGTCGTTGACATGTTTTGCCTTAAATTATCGTAAGAACAATTAACATAATTAGAAAGTGTTTACATAATTGTAGGAACATGGGAAATGTTCACATAATTGTTGGGATGGATAGTGTGATTATGCATTACTGTAGCTGCGTTACCTTTATGGGTATTGTAATCTGCGTGCTTTTCTTTTTCCCTCGATGTAGACAGTACTTTGATTGTAACGTCTTGACAGCTTGATTTCTGTTCTGTTCTGAAGTCGGTCTCGATGACGAAGAGAAGAAGGGTGCAGTTCCACAGTTACTATGTGGCGTACTTCATCAATCGATCTCACGGTGACAACATCACCTTGACTGAAGACAACTCTGTTGACATCATTTTGATTAAATGTGAGGCGCATAGTTGCACCAACATGGACGAACAAAGATGATGGTTCTAAAAGAGCCCTGTCTAGGCTGTTGATGATTGTATTGTTTGCTGTGACACACCAATTGCCAGGAGACCTTTCATATTGGTCAATTGATTTGGCAGTATAGCCGTTTTGAGATTGTTGCATAATGCGGATGGTACTTTTGGTTATTTCCTCTTGGGCTCGTTTAGTTGGCACAGCTTTAATCGTGTCGAGAGGAACATCTTTCCATGCTGTAACAAAATTACAGTTGGTGGATAGAAGGTGAACGACTTGGTATTCCTCTGCATTGTTCATTTCTTTCCTTAGCAGGGAATTAACTGTCTGAAGACTTGGATCACTGGCGCTCCGTACCTGCAATTTTAATTTGAAAATGCAACCATTAAGTTATGCATTGATATTGTTGTGCAGTGTTATATGCAGTGCAATTCATTGTTCACTGCAATAGCTGTCAATTGCAAAACTGTGAAAATGGAAGATGTAAGTAGTTGTTGAAAGTGTTGTTCTGCATAAATTGGTTGTTTTGCAAATGAATGGTAATGATGATTGTTAGTTGTTGGTTGTTTTGTGAGAAATCTTAGAAGCGCTAGATAATTTTAATTGTGCGAGCCTGGTTTATGTTTTATAATGTTGATTTATGCGGATTGTTTGTATATTGCAATACAGGTATTTGTTATGTTGACATTTGTAACATACCTGTTCTTTTAGAGCAAGTAATTCAAAATGCATAAGAATGTGCAGACCAGTCCACAGCAAATGTCCAGATACAGGTGGTAGCTGGTACTGGTCTCCAGTAGCAATGATGTACACACCACCAAAGGGGTTGCTGTTAGAACGAACTTTCTGCAATATGATGTCGATTATCATGATTGTTTCACATGAGAGTAGTCCTATTTCTTCAAACAATAGCACTTCTAGTTTTTGCAAGATGTACAATTGTGCAGGCTTGTTTAAAAGTTTTGTGATTGCTATATCTGCAGTACTGCTCGGTCTCTCATGGCTTGCGTCTACTACTAGAATTGAAAAGAGAAGGTGGATGTGTTCTCCGCCTAGCTGACGAGCTCTAGCTGCTGTTGTTGATGTGAGTTGGATATTTAGACCTTTTGAAAGGCATAATGTCATAAGTGTTTTCAGTATCCTTGTTTTTCCTGAGCCAGGAGGTCCTACTATGATTGCAGACTTAACAAAACGCATGTGATTGACGATCTTCAAATGAGCCTCTAGCAAACTGACAGACCTGTTACAAAATTAATAAAGGATGTAAATGATGACGCATGTATGTGAGATAGTAACTGAAAGAAATAACAACTGGTACTGAATGAATGTCTTACTTTTGTATACACATCGCTTGTTCAGTCTTTGACTCAGTGGTTTGATTTTGTGTAGTACCAGGATCAGGAATATATGGCGTCGGCCGGCCGTTTGCCAGGTCATAGGCATCAGGAAATGCAGGTAGTTGTTCACATTGAAGATGGTCCACTAACTCACAAAGCTGGGCTGCCATTTGATTCGATACTATTGCAGTCAATTCAATATCCATTTTAATTTGAGTGATTGCTGGCGTTGAAATGTGGACGGAGTGTTCAATTAACAATTCGTTCAAATCTGTGCGAAATAATGTTGAAATATAATGTATTGGACTGTGTTTCTGTTATTTACGAAATACGCAAAATGATTGTGTGGCCTTACTTGTTTCTGCGGCAATGACGGTGGCTTGCAGTGTTGTTGTTGTTAAAGGCTGATAAAATAGCTGGTTGTCAACATAGCTTCTGCAAATTTTGTTCACTTCTGTTGGTTGCACATTGTCTGCATTTGAAACCAATCCACTATTTTGAAATAACTGAAAACAAAGTTTGTAATGGCATGACTGTTTATTGTAAACCTCAATACATCTAGCATTAGTATTTTCATAGGTTCCATACCTCACATATGTTACTACACCCTTGGCTCAAATCCACTTCAGATAAAAAACGACCCAACGTTAAAACAAGATGGTATGCAAACGCCTTGATGTTGCTAGGCCACATGGTTGAAAGGACAACAACAGTTGGTTTAGTTAATCTGCAATCAACATGACGTTTGTAGAGCAATGAGGGGTCTGAAATGAGTCCTTCATCTAGTTGCTGTTTTTCGTTGTGCAGTTTTTCCATGAACTGCTTCATTTCATTGTAACCTGAATAGCATAATTGTTTGGTAAAATGATATGTTGCACTGGCCTGATGAAATGGACTGTATCAATGTAAACAAGATTACTGTACCTGAGATAGCAGGGTTTACGTGTTCAGTCAGAAAGTCTAATGCATCTGAAATATGGTTTTGCCTTAGGCGAATGTGTTTTCCACCGGCATCAATCAGTTTGCAGTTTTCTATTGAATTGGTGATTTGTGGAAATCTTGTTTTGCCACTGCGTGAAAAACATTTTACGTATGTTTCTAATGAGTCAAACATAATAAGCTCTGGCGGTCTCAAAGAGAATGCTGTTGTTGTATCTAATGTATATGCTGCTTCTTTATACTCTGCGAGATGTACTAGCTGTGAATAGAAGGATTGAGGTTGAATTGGTTGTGATAAAAATATGATAAACTGACGCGATAATGAATAAAATTCTACCTTTCCTGAAGAATGCTTTCTCCAATCATCTAAACCTTCTCTGTTGGTACTTGCAAAGAAATTGCCATAATCATCACACAATTTGGTACGATTGATGCTGTATTTCGCGAAATTGAAGATCGCAATTCTGGGGAATGCGTTGATGCATGTATGTAATTAACAGTAGAATATACGAAAGGAAAATTTAACAAGTACCAAAGGACTTCAGGTTGGCACACTTCTCTTTGCTGTGCTGTTTGTTGTTTGGCCGAAAGTTTTCTACAAGTCGCAAAAGAGAGAACATTAATTTTATATTTTCAAGACTGGCAATGTTGAAGATTAGGAAAACATGTGTTTACTGTTAGCTGAACTTACTTGTGAGTGTAGATTTTGTTATGATGTAACTCTTCTGCAATTACATGAATGTCATTTGACTTGTTTTTTGCTTGCAGGTGCACTCCTCTGGCATCATTGGCTCCACTGCAGTATTTTATTACATACGCAGTCATTGTTTTCTCATCTATTATTTGAATGTTGGAGGAGGACCTCATTGCAAGAAAGGTAAGGGGTTCCAAAGGACTATATGTTTTATCCGGTACCTTGATCTCTGACCTGGGCACATAATTGTTGAACTTGCCTCTTGCTATCAATTTCATCGAACTGGATGGTGCTGTCGTGGCTTTCTGTGGTTCTACCTAAATTTTTGTTGATGTTTTTGAGCCCATGATTGATAATTAAATGAGAGTTTGTGACGTTCATGTTTCTATCCATTAACGCTCCAAATATGAACTGGTGATACGATTGATCAGTGCTAGTTATAAGTGACAAATCTCCCATTCGTACGTTTACGTGAGACTTGAAATCTGCTATGTCATCTGCCGGTTTAAAGGTTGTATTGAACATGGGTGAAGGCATTGCTCCAATTACAGCCCCTTCAATTTCTCTGTAAAATATCCGTGGGAATATTGAACCTTCCGGATATGCTAGCAGAATTGAACGGTTTGGCAACACAGAACAGAGATGTTGGAGATTCTGCCTGGTGTTTAGAGGTGTCCTATTGGAATACTTTGATCGAATTTTGCATTGCAGCAATCCATTCAACAAATAGTGACCTGATGTACGATTGGAAGATGCAGCTGGAATGGAGAAATGAAAGTAAGTAGAAATTAGAAATGTGCATGTAGCTGAAGAATAGAATGTAACTTAGCAGTAGAGGTTATTATTATGACTGATCATAGCTTACATGATTGAACGTAAGGTACTTGAATTGGATTTGTGACCTGAGGCACCTGTGCATGAATAGCACCAAGAAACAGTTCGTCATCTGAAACATTATCTGAATCCATGTCACCATTGTCGCTGTCTTGCATTGACTCCTCATCACTCTCTGTTCCAATTAATATAGGTATACGATTTGGTTGTTGAACAGCATTACTACAAAGATTCTGATGAGGATCAACATACACAGTGTAGTTTTGCTGTTCCGATGCATTTTTTTTGTGTGATGTGCATAACCCAACCTAAAAAGATTTATGTTGGATATTTAAATATTGGATCGATGGTTCATTTAATAGAGTAACAGAAATCATGAGACTCACAGAACATTGCTGTACACCAGGAAAACCACTAGGACATCTCCATGTGGCAGGGTTCTGTTTTCTACATACTGCGCCGTCTAACCCACAGCAAGGGATGTTGACTTCTTTTCTTTCTAAATATCATAAAATGGTAAAAGAAGAGAATCAATGTGAAGGTATTAAAAAAATTGATTTTCAAAGAACAAGATTTCATTACGGGTAGTATGGTAACATGATGTTAGTGTTTAAGAAGACAGTTATTTAATTAAGAAGTGTAAGTTTGTTTATAAAGAAGACAATGAGGAAGACAATACCTTCAGAATACAATAAATACATGAATGGAGTTGATAAATCCGACCAAATGTTAAAATATTTCCCTATGGCAAGAGGAACACTGAAATGGACGGTAAAATCTATGTTATATTTTCTTGAAATTAGTTTATTCAATGCGTCTGTTATGTACAGGAACCATAACAAGAAGTCAGACCTGCGATGATTTTTATTGAACTGTGTAAAAGAGACAGCGAAACGACACTCGAAGCAAAGCTGAAACGCAGATGAAACTAACGACAACTTAGACGACAATAATATAAATAATATTAGTAATGTTAGTAATGTAAATAACGTTAGTACTATTAGCAGTAATTCAGATGATAGTTAGCTAACATTGTTACAGCATCAACTTCAGTAAAACGTGCTCCTGGTCAAGACCCGGAAAGCCGCTTACTTGGTAACTTGTCACAGCACAAACTTTTTTTTTACCACCGACTGAGAAAAAGAAAACACCAACGCGTGTCTGCCGCGTCTGTTCAGCTCATGGTAAACGAAAAGAGACAAGAACGTATTGTGCCAGCTGTAATGTACCTTTACATGCTATAGACTGTTACAATAAATACCATAGTTTAAAAAATTGTTAATATAGACATTTGTCTTCATAATTTTTCAAATTTTTTATGTATATATTTTTGAAATATATTTCTTTTGATTATTTAAATACTTTTTTGTTTGATTTTACAGTTAAAAATTTCAAACGCGTTGCATTTTTTCTTGTCCAGGAAATAAAAATTTTACAAATCAATGGTCTACATAATATATAAGTGATTCTCGAGATTATAAACGTAAACCCATAATTACACGCATTACATTGAAGCAGAAATAGCGGTTTGAAGTTTGAACATTTTTTTGGAGATAAGTTCTAAAATGTGCGGCCTGTGGGGGAGTGAAATTGTCTTAGGCCGCGGCAACATAAGTGTTGATATGCTTATCTAACTTGCTAATCTTTAGTCTGTTACTGATTTTATTAGAAAACCTCAGAATTCCACTGTAAAGAGACGCAATTTCTACGATGACGTCATAATTACTGCAAAACGGCGCGGTGCCCACTTTTTGAGCGGGCCGAGACTACCTCGAGAAATGTTCTTGGCACGATCAAAATAGTAGGCACGGTGCCGCTTTTCAATGTCTGAAAAAGCCGATTAGACAGTGTTTTTGCTTGGCCCTGCTCAAAACCACTTGACACCTTCACACCTTTGATGTGTTAATTGACGAGTACCGTGCCTATTTTGCTTCAGTGTAAATGGCCCTTTAGTTATCGGAACAAACTTCATAGATCAATTTCTAAATTGATGATATTTGCAATCGAAGAGTTTGTTTACATTTATTTTGAAATTATTGCGTTTTCACTGCCGCTTTTGTTACACATCCAGCTATCATTATAATGTGGAAGTGCCGTTTTACAGAAATAACAAAAGGGTTCTGCTTCAATGTTTCTAGACAAATAGAGTGTTTATCGTGTATGGAAACTGTTTGATTAAGCAGCTCCTTTGAAGAATAGCGCGGCATTGCGAACAAATAAAAAAGCAGTTTTTGGTTATTTTTCCGTCAAAACTTGGCCAATCGAAGAAATGGACTGGAAGGACGCCTCCGGGTTACGACGAATCCAAAGATATAAGTCATGCATTGATTGGATCTAAAACGGCTTCCCTAATCCCCGCCGTTGTACACATTACAGACACACAAATGGAATAGCGTCAATTTAGAAGTATAGATCTGTTCCCTTGCTTGCTCAAACCACAACAACAAAAGCAGAGACTGGTGAGAAGAGGGGGAATCTTTGCAAGTAGCCTGGCGTACATGGAAGATAGGCGGGTTATTTGAAAGTGTACTACTGAATACAGGGAAGGTCCAGTCTGACTCTGACTCTCTGAGTACTTCATGGATGGCCCTTAAACGTGTGATACCGTGTTATATTAAATTGGTTTTACTATTATATTTACGTAGTTTCCGAGAGTATTTCAGCAAAGTCCGAGGCAGTTATGTGTCTGTTAAGGGCCATTTACACTGCAGCAAAATAGGCACGGTACTCGTCAATTAACACATCAAAGGTGTGAAGGTGTCAAGTGTTTTTGAGCACGGGCCAACCAAAAACACTGTCTAAACGGCTTTTTCAGACATTGAAAAGCGGCACCGTGCCTACTATTTTGATCGGGCCGAGATCATTTCTCGAGGTAGTCTCGGCCCGCTCAAAAAGTGGGCACCGTGCCGTTTTGCAGTAATTATGACGTCATCGTAGAAGTTGCGTCTCTTTACAGTGGAATTCTGAGGTTTTCTAATAAAATCAGTAACAGACTAAAGATTACCAAAGCTAGATAAGCACATTAAGCATATTTTGTTATGTATTTCTTTTGAAAATTAATGAATTTTGTGTAGTATAAGGTTTAATTATGCAAATTGTAACTACGAGTGCGGAGCGTAAATTTAGATGTGTATTTTGTCACAGAAATACTGATCTGGCATGTTCAGGAGGTGAAAGACTAACCCAAATGTATTTGAATTTTGCTCAATGGAGATAGGAATGTAACAAAAATGTAACTATTATAATTGATGAAAAACATAGTGATTTTCGGTTCAACGGAATCCTTACAAGTTATTTAACATAATTGAATCTCAATTTATCGAATTTCACCTGTAAAATCATTAAATAATGAGAAACCTATAATTCAGTTTGTAAGTTTTCAATCTCGTGGCCCCGCGAAGCGAGAGGCGCAGCCCCGAGCTCAGGCAAGGGGCTGCGAAGCGGCCCCGACAGCCAGCCCAGATCCGCGCATACGGAGTCAAAATTCAACCAAGGATACTGGAGACCCAAATTTCAGCCGATAGTTTCTCCTGCGCGCTTTACAAAGATGGTGTCTGTGTCGCAAGAATGTTCCACTAGTTATTAGCATCGTGGTTCTGTTTTTATCAAGATCGATGATGTATTTTATTTTATATGAATTTTTAAACTTTTCCTTTTCTGTGATACCCTTTGTTCTACTCTTTTGTCTTTCACAGTTTTTTACAGTCACGTGGTCTTGCGATTTTGTCTGCTCGCTGGTGTGTTGTGCTTCCGGGCACGTAGTTCTAACGCTGTCACGTTTACACATGGTTGTTAATTGTTACCCTCATTGTTGTTGCTTGCTGATTGCACCTATTGTTGTTTTTTATTCACTATGTTATGCTCTGTTAAATTCGTCAAGTTTAATCATTTTATGCACAAGGAAGTAGTGCTTTCTATCAACATTGGACGAGATTGTTTCTGCCTAAGTATGGAATCATTCTGTTAGGCCAATAGTGATTTTTTGCACTAAAAGGCGGTTATGAGGAAATGGGCTTTAATCTGGAGAGTTGTGCCTACTGGACTACATGTTTGACACCAACTATTGACTGTAAAATACTTTCTGGGGTTCAAAGAGCTTCCTGACGGATGGGAAAAGATCTCTGCTGTTTGTTTCTTTCTTTGCGTTTGTTTAATTCAACGTTAATTTTATTCTTGACAATCCTGTTTAAAGCCTCCCTGAAAAGACCAAAATTCTATGGGGTGGTGGGGCTGATAAGATTGGGGAACACTGATATCGCCAGGTAGCATTTCAGAGAGCTTGTGCTCTGCATCAATGAATACATAAATACATCGTGATCAATTCAATCAAGCTATCAGGTCAACCCAGTCTGTGAACAGTTATTTTACTAAATACTTATCAGGTTATAACTTTGTGGGCATATTGCTGTGTGACATTCTTATAATGAAGTTACTTTATTGGTTTTTCCGTACGCAAACACAAATGTAATTGAAAAAATGGCATTTAAACGAAGTTTTTCATCAAATAAAGTTGTTTAATCGTGTTGAATAGAGAGATATGCTTCGGAACTGGACTATGGATTATGAGAGTATCCTATGGAAGGACCCGTAAGGGTCCTTCCACACAATTATATCCCTGCTACTGGGCCCGCGTAAAAATAGGCATGGGCGATCTTGAAAACAGCTTTTAATAAGCTGTGTAAACCCTGGAAAAAAACAGCACGGGCCGCATTCTTGTTAACACCTCGGGTGTTAATTGGCGAGTACCGTGCCTTTTTTGCTGCAGTGTAAATGGCCCTTTAATGACTTTTTAAGAACCAAAATTGAACTTAAGCTCAACTGTCTCTGCTCTTTGGAAAAATAATTAATTCAAACTTGAAGGCTCTGGATAAATGATGATGTATCATGTTCTTACGATGATGTTTTCTTAACAAAGCTTGTGAATTTCGCCTAACCCTTAGAAAATTATAATATGCTTGCTGTGTGATGTGTGCGACCATAAAATCGCACAAACATCTTTGCAATATTACCCACATACAAATTAACTAACTAACTGACTTGAAGGTATGGCTTATTTTGTTATTGAGGCACAATGGGGAATTAGAATATGAAGAAATCAACGCCAATAACGAAGAAAAGAATGTCAACTCGCGCTAGGCTCATGTCAACTCGTGTCAGTTCGAATTCAGACAAACTCACTTGAATATTTTCACTTATCCATCTCATCTCAGTTAAATATATCTTCTTCATAAATATAAATACTTTCTTGCATATGAAGCTGTTCTGATTCCATCATTTCAAACAATTTTACATTGTGTTTCAAACAATTTCATTCTTACAAAATCTGGAAACTGCAAAGTTTAAACCGCCATCGCCATGATTAAAAGCTCAATATGAAGTTATGAACGTCAACTAAAACGCCAAGTAGCTTTACGCAGAAAACGCAGCCGCGTCGATAGCATTGAAAAAGTAGACTGGATATTAAATAGAGCTGACGCGAGTTGAATTTTCCGTTTAATTAAAATGTCACCTCAGTGAAAAATGCTCCTAACCGTGTTTCCAAGGCAATGTTAGAATCTGAACAAAAACTCAGTGAAGTCTAGGTGGATATTGCGCAATCGATGATTGTCTATGCATTGTTTGCCGGCAAAGCAGTATGCGATCTGCTATTTATACAAAAATCGCGGTAACGGTCACAATCACGGTGGCTATGTGTGACAACGTGGTTACAGCTTAATACAGAAGTCGGGCCCATAATCACGCTTTCGTAACCGTGATTTACCAGTTTTTTTTAAACCTGATAGCATAGACTCATGGACACTCCGTAGCCATGAGTCAAAAAGAGACATATTTTTTGTGAAACGCTATTGGATTATACAGTACTAAGAAATGGCGATATAAAAATATATTATTATTATTATTATTATTATTATTATTATTATTATTATTATTATTATTATTATTATTATTATTATTATTATTATTATTATTATTATTATTATTATTATTATTATTATTATTATTATTATTATTATTATTATTATTATTATTATTATTATTATTATTATTATTATTATTATTATTATTATTATTATTATTATTATTATTATTATTATTATTATTATTATTATTATTATTATTATTATTATTATTATTATTATTATTATTATTATTATTATTATTATTATTATTATTATTATTATTATTATTATTATTATTATTATTATTATTATTATTATTATTATTATTATTATTATTATTATTATTATTATTATTATTATTATTATTATTATTATTATTATTATTATTATTATTATTATTATTATTATTATTATTATTATTATTATTATTATTATTATTATTATTATTATTATTATTATTATTATTATTATTATTATTATTATTATTATTATTATTATTATTATTATTATTATTATTATTATTATTATTATTATTATTATTATTATTATTATTATTATTATTATTATTATTATTATTATTATTATTATTATTATTATTATTATTATTATTTTCGTAAAGGTTTACTTGACATGAATTTCATGATGGTATTTGCGATAAAAAACACACAATAATTGGCGCAACAGTTTCGATTTAATCTAAAATCATCTTCAGGCAATGTGAAAAGAGAGAGTTAAAAAGTTACATGAATATTTATATAAAAATCTAATTAATTCATCTATTGAATTTATCGGAACGGTATTATACTTTTTAACAATGGCAAACAATAATTACAGGAGAGATATTTTAGCACAAGAACTAATTGATGTTTGCCATTGATGAATGGATTTTGGATTATTTGTTTTTGGTTGTAATAAATTATTATATTACATTATTATATTACTAATAATTATTTCATTGTATCTGTCTTATAGTATATCCGTAGGGGTGATTAGCTCAGTTGGCAGAGCAACCGAACTTCAGATCGTATCATATCTGATCGACTGTGGTTCAAATCCCCCTCAGGTCAACTCAGCCTTGACTTTATCTGAATCATCAAATGAGTACCATCTAAGGATGGCGGATGGAATGCTTCAGAAGGAATTGCATTGTGAGTAGCTGCGGCGCATCGTTGCGCATTGACAATCAAGGCCTATCTGCCATGAAATCTGTTGAAATTGATCTGCAGTGTCGCGGCTGAGATCTAAGGAGCGTTTAACATCATTGCTCTTAGCGAAAAGAGCCACTCCTCTAGAAATAGAGGAGTGGTACGGGTGCCTTCGGTAGGGCGACACCGTCCACATTACTTACATTTAGTATATCCGTACTTAGTTTTTCTGTTTGTCAATTTGTTCTAAACTATTACTATTCCATATTCATAGTTACTCTAAATCTAACTGTTGTTATCTTGTGTGACATGCGCGATGCTGTCATGTCGACCACTCAGGTCGGCAATATATTAAACAACGACCAGAAGAAATACAGAAAATGGAAGAACAATACCAAAGAGCATTTTGCCGCTGTTAAACTATTTTTTATTGTAACTGTTATTTCACCGTGTTTGTATCGTATATTCGTAATTAGTTCTTATGCTAAAATATCTCTCCTGTAATTATTGTTTGCCACTGTTAAAAAGTATAATACCGTTCCGATAAATTCAATAGATAAATTAATTAGATTTTTATATAAATATTCATGTAACTTTTTAACTCTCTCTTTTCACATTGCCTGAAGATGATTTTAGATTAAATCGAAACTGTTGCGCCAATTATTGTGTGTTTTTTATCGCAAATACCATCATGAAATTATTATTATTATTATTATTATTATTATTATTATTATTATTATTATTATTATTATTATTATTATTATTATTATTATTATTATTATTATTATTATTATTATTATTATTATTATTATTATTATTATTATTATTATTATTATTATTATTATTATTATTATTATTATTATTATTATTATTATTATTATTATTATTATTATTATTATTATTATTATTATTATTATTATTATTATTATTATTATTATTATTATTATTATTATTATTATTATTATTATTATTATTATTATTATTATTATTATTATTATTATTATTATTATTATTATTATTATTATTATTATTATTATTATTATTATTATTATTATTATTATTATTATTATTATTATTATTATTATTATTATTATTATTATTATTATTATTATTATTATTATTATTATTATTATTATTATTATTATTATTATTATTATTATTATTATTATTATTATTATTATTATTATTATTATTATTATTATTATTATTATTATTATTATTATTATTATTATTATTATTATTATTATTATTATTATTATTATTATTATTATTATTATTATTATTATTATTATTATTATTATTATTATTATTATTATTATTATTATTATTATTATTATTATTATTATTATTATTATTATTATTATTATTATTATTATTATTATTATTATTATTATTATTATTATTATTATTATTATTATTATTATTATTATTATTATTATTATTATTATTATTATTATTATTATTATTATTATTATTATTATTATTATTATTATTATTATTATTATTATTATTATTATTATTATTATTATTATTATTATTATTATTATTATTATTATTATTATGTTTATTATTATTATTATTATTATTATTATTATTATTATTATTATTATTATTATTATTATTATTATTATTATTATTATTATTATTATTATTATTATTATTATTATTATTATTATTATTATTATTATTATTATTATTATTATTATTATTATTATTATTATTATTATTATTATTATTATTATTATTATTATCATTATTATTATTATTATTAAAATAGTAGATATAGTGTAACCAGCTTCAAATTTATATTGCCCGCTTAGAAATGAATTATAGCCTTATGATCACATCGACAGTCTTCGATTCCAGGCATCCAGGCATAATTATGTTAAATCGTATTCAAAAGCTTTGTCCCATTGGAACATAAGCAGCCAGAAGAAATCCTTATGCACTGTAACGTTAGTTGCGTTTAGTATAAATCGTGTTTATATACCCTTGAAAAAGTCTAGCGTTTGTTGTCAAACAATGTATAGTAGATATTATGTTTGCCAATAAGTCTAATGCAGTATTTTAGCGTTTCCTTCAAACTTTACAGTAAACTTCAATGAAACTGTGAATTGTGTTACTATGTAGACTTGAGATTAGCAATGAACTCAGGAGGCATGACAATTTTGAAATTGCGTGGAAATAAAAGTGTATATGATTTACAGTCTTAAACATTATGAGCTACATTACTACTTTACTACCCACATTATCATCTTCTTCGTTTTATCCTTATCGATTTTTTTTAATTTTATCAGATTGTTCTTCTTTTTAATTAAGAAATACAAAAGTCGCAAAATTTTAATAATTAACAAACAAATCATGAAGTAAAATGTAACCTATGTTAATATCATAAAACATTAAATAACTGAATAATCAATTTTAAAATGTTCTATTCTACAGCTCCTCAAATTTATACATATACATTAATACTAAATTAAAAGGCTAATGTTACTTGTTCCTGAAATGTTCCTAAACCGCACATTGCATTCGTTCTCTGCAATGCAATACTTATTTTTTGTCGAATGTATTGATGTGTCTGTTCGTCATTGTTATTTAGCTTTTCCGTTTATGTGATAAGATTGTTAGCACTTGGACCGAATGGTCCCATAGTTTTTACTGCGATTGGGATGACTTTGTAATAAGGTTCCAGCTCTGAATATCTTGCAGCTTTGCCTTCAGCTTTAGCAGTGGAAGCTCCAGTGGCTTTAGATGTTTTGTTTTAATGTGAAGTAGCAAAGGTATCTGGACAGGTAAAGTCCCACACAACGCATTTTCCATATGACCAGAGGATCTGCGTGAGTCCATCAGGGCGTTTCAGATCAGATTGACACAAGCCCTGTGGCTCAAAAATGGATGGTATTCCCACCGATTCCATGGCACGTTTCATGATGTTGTTGATAGGCTGTATCTTGGTAATCTACCGGTGCTGAATTTACACGATAAACCATATCTGTGGCAACACATTTTGCAGATGTGCTGTTCGAAATGTTTCGATCAAAGAGGTATAGAGCTGTGGCAATTCTTAACTGTGTGTTATCCAGAAATTGACCAAGTAAATGGAATGGTAAACAAGAAAGCCATGCCCGGCCGTTTTTTCTCCTGTAGCTCGTATTAAGCGGCTGATAGACCGTTGATCAACCGCTGATAAATGAAGTGTTTTTACAACGACGTCAACCAACCGTGTATCCCATGACTTTCGGATGATGGATGATGGAAATGGAGCAGCCTTGGATTTAATTTGCCATAGATCAATTGCATTTCTCTCATGTGATATGCTTGATGTTATATTTGATCTTAGCAACATATCTCTCACAAGTGGTTCAGTCTAGGAAGTAATAAAGTGTTTATGTAAAAATAAAGGATGATGGGTCGCGTAATAGCTTGAATTCAGAATTTTATCAAGTAAAATAGCTGATTGCCGCGTGCTTCATGAAAACCAGATCCAAGAAGAGTCAGCTCCTTTTCTTCGATAATTTGGGCATTAGAAAGGACCAAAGGAATTACTTATGTTCTATCTTCAAACTGGCATAGCTCACATTTGGCAATATTCAGTGTTAAGCCTTCGGTTTGTATCAAGGTAACATCTTTGGTAATATTGTCCATGGGAAATCTTTGAAATTCATTTGGAAACTTTTAAGATTCATTCGGAAACTTGTGAATACCTTGAGAAGGTGTAGTCAGAAAACCCAACTTTAAAGTCAAAGAATCAAGAACTCGCCCCAGAGGCTCATGTGTATTTTACCGTTCTCCGACTAATCAATTTTTGACTCATGGTTACGTAAGTGACCTTGAGTCTATCCTGTCATGGTGGAAACGTTTTCATTTCATTTCATTTCATTTTTGACTAAATCTATTGTTCTTTTGAAATAACTTTCAACATACTGCTTTGCGTGCTAACATAGAACGAACAAAAAACGATTGCGCAAGAAACACCATTTTATTGTCAAAAATACAATGGGCAAGCTGTGTGATTATTCCACATTTTTGGCTGGATTTGACATAAATTTTTTTTCATTTTTCATTGCCCGCCATAATGGCCGACTCGCAGCTTAGCGAGATTACAATTGCATTATTAAATGAAATGTTTTCTAATACTCCTGGATTAGTTTACATCGTGATTATCTCTTCATTGGTAGAACACATGATTGTTTTCTTCTTCTCGTCATTTGAAATGGTTAATGAAAGGTTTTAATCGTTCTGGAACATCACTATTTGAAGTGAAACTACGAAGATAATTGTTGTTGTGTTTTGACCATGAGAACTTTTAAACCGACAATTCATCATTTGTTTGGGGGCTTAGACAAGACAGTATTATATATTTATTGTTTGTATTGTTTTTCTGAGGTTATTTATTACATCAAACTGCTAAGCCAGTCGTCATGGTTTTATTTGGTTTTTTAAAATGTTTTAATTCTGCTGCGACATCAGCTTTAAGATGAGATCATTTCGCACGTCATTTACAACTCACACCTGTATTATAAGTAGTGAAAATCACTTCATCTGTTATATCTTCGTATGGTCTAGTGGTGGAGCGTCTGCATCAGGCGCGCGGGATCTTGGGGTCTGCATTAACATTTTTTCTTTTTTCTTTGATTTATTATTTGGATATATTTTTCTTTATATTATTATATTATTTGGATATTGTTTTATTTTAATATGTTTGATTGAAGTTGATTTTTTTATTTGATCTGATTTTTATGTCATTCGATTGCATTAATTTACTTTTTTGAATTTGATTTAATATCATTTTTCTTTGCATGATGATTTGATTGATTTGATATTCTATTGAATTTGATTTCAATTGATTTATTTTGATTATTATATTATTCACCATGAGTCCGAGCGTAGCGGAGCTATTTTTCATGATAACATCCGTCGGTTTATATGCCGTAATATGATTGAAACACAAAGTTATGTATATAAATACTTTTATGAACGTTTCTGTAGCTTCAGAATTCAAAATGATATCACTGGAAAAGGAGACGAGTTTGAAGTTTAAACCGAAGACTACTGACAACACCAACGCAAATTTATTTGATAAAAGATGACGGGTAATGACATACATGAGTAAGGTAAAGTTACTAATCATTTATTAAAAGTGAAAATACATGACAATGCACTCCAATGGTTTCCATTTTTCGTTAAATGAAACCAACAAACACATGTACAAGTAAAGATATATAATTTACAATCCCAAAGTTGGAGGAATGAGCCTCCCACAGTATAAATTTAAAATGAACAGTTTAAATTTGCTACTTTATTAAACATAAAATTCATCTTTCTAGGCACGATGCTCATGCAGTCGTCATGGATGGCTTTGATGATGTCACCTTTTATATTATGATTAATATTATCAACAGTTTATAACAGTTGCGACGAGCCAACAAAATAATTAATTTCGCTCCCTAAAAGAAGATGCCAGCATTGAAAATGAAAATTGTTGAAGTTCATAATTCGAAACGAAATGTTTTCTATTTTCGATTCTCAATATCCATTGTAGTTGCAAAGGAGACATAAATACAAAAGTTTTATTTATATCGATAGAGGGATAATACTAATCAAGTAGAAATAGCCCGGTGGATTAATGCAAAACGGTATTATAGTTCAAATAAAGGACAGAATATCTGATACGAACATTTGGAATTGTGGCAGACACTGAAAAAGCTAGAAAACACGTGTTTATGATATGATATATTCCGTCCGTCCATTTCATCATTGGCTAATGGAACATCAAAGCCACACTTTACAATATATAAAGTGTCACTTTTACATACAGCCTAACTTAAAGGTATTTGTGAGTTAAATTTTCTTATTCTTTCTCCTAACATTCCATGTGTTGGAATTAGAGAACCTAAACATGGCTGTCGTGCAGTAACCCTTCATTGGAATGCAAAATAAAATGCCGATAATATAGTATCTGATGTTGCTATTTTTATAGGCACGGAGCCCAATTTTAAGAAGCAGACAACTGCTGAATCTTTAACTTATCTACCGTACGATTACAAAAGCATCATGCACTACGGCAATACAGATGTCTCTAACAACTTTAAGAAAATTATTGAGGCACTTTCTGATCCTACCATGTCTCTTGGTCAACCATCTTACAGTGCAAAAATGACAAGGGAGGATATCCGTGATATAAACCAAGCTTTCTGTGTAGGTAGGTATGTCTGATAAGTTTACTCACTTGATGCAAATAGCGATGTCAATGAGTTTAATGATGAATCCTGAATCAGCAACTTAAATGAAGATATGATCGAACTGACAGCGAACTAAAGGCATTTGATAAAGGTATTTGATCGACTGTATAGTATATAACTGAATCAAACTAAGCAGACAAGGCACCTCAATGAAATAGTTTCATGTAAGATTTCTTTTAGAAAATTAAATAAGTAAAATTAATAGAATTACATACATTTATAAAGGAAAAGATTTGCGCCTCCATGTATATATGTATTCCTCCGTAACAAGCGGATATAGCGGATTCATTGGCGATATTTGATGGCTGACAGAAACACTTAACATTCTTCTGTAATTTTCTATGAATCATCGGAAGCGTTTTGTCTATTGGCACACCGTCATTGCTCTTGCCTAATCGTCATTTGATACTGCTCTATATCGCTTGATACAACCAAATTTGTAGCTCTATATTATTAATCACACAATATGCAAACTGATATGAAAATCCAGAATCACCTTGTTTTCATGTGATAAAGTGTATATTTTGTCACATTTGCACTTCATATACAAATATACGTATAGGAAAAATATGTGAAATGTTTCATATTTATCAACTGTAGCCACTGTAACTGATGGTGCGTGGAGCGCGTGGGAAGCTTGGTCTGATTTTTCACTTTCATATGGAATGGAAACGAGAACACGAGCACGAAAATGAAGCCTACCACCCCAATCAAATGATGGAAAGAATTGTCCAAGCGACAATGTGAGGTTATAGGCATGTAATCGAGGATCATGTCAAATTGGGAAAGGTATGATTCATCCCCGGATTGCTTCGCAATCGGTCGACACAATCGGTTAATGGGTTCACAGTAAATAATTGCACATTCTATACAAAATGCCTGAAAATTAGGTACCCGGAAGCATTAATATTGTAATTAAACTTTGAAATTCTAGAAATTGAAAAAATATCAAAACAGTTCCACCAGATTAAAGATATAAAAATGAAGAGGAATATTTACAACAATTAAACAATTAAACCCTTACATCACTCCAACCAAAAATTCTAAAGTTTTCCAAAATTCTCTAGAAATTCAAAAAGGTACCAGAAAGTTCCAGAATCTGAAATTTCCTAGCCCAAAAGTATTTTCCTCAGCTGTAATATCAAATAAGTGACAGGTCCCGGTATAGTCGTCATATGGATCTACCACCGAAATATTTTGTCTACCTATACATAAAAAAGTTGATGACAGATAAATGCTTATTTCTCGCTCACCTAATAGAAACTTTTTGTACTATCTACCGTTAGTAATCCTTTCTTATTTTAACTGAATCAAGTTTACATTTGAAGAAGAAAACATCTGATAGCAATGTCATATTTTTTTACAATGCATTGATTGCGCACTAATAAATATTGAGAAATTTTAATAAGTATTATACAAGAAGACAATGAGCTCTTCACTTGCTTTCAAATCTTTTCAGGGTAAGTCTTTGTTGATGGAATGAAAATGATTACGAAGAGATCAATCATCTCTTTTTAGCCCTTCAATTGAATCATATTCCATTGGGAAGATATGTTTGTCATTCAAATATCATATGGAAAAAAAGCATCGTATATTATGGGATATTTATCAGTTCATAAACATGACTCTGCTGGATCAAATCAAGTCTGGTTCAACTCGGATAAAAAAGGATTTCCTTGGATAAAAGAGAACTTAACTATCAAATTATTAACTGCATTAGAAGTTAGACATATTTCCATTTACATAAAAAAAAACTTCAGATTCTATGCCCTAATATATAGAATAGACGATCATTATCCATTTATGTTCCCATATATTTAAGTTAGGAGTAATTCCTATACAAATTATACTACGTGGATGTGCTATTATTTAGGGACAGTCATTGTGGATTCTCTTGGGGTTAGAATAGATTTTAGAAATTTGGTTATTGTTAATTATTTGGTTAAATGTCCTAAGTTTAATGGTAACTTATGAGTAGTTCATGAATGCTGAATTGATTTATGACTAGTCAAATGTTAATGAGCCGGAACTGCTCATAAATTGTTCATGAAACTTAGGATATTTAACATTTATGAGCAATTTTCGAAAGGAAGAATATTATATAACAGATTTGATAGATCCCCTGCGAAAGACAGTTCATGGTTCATGAACAATTGAACATTTCATGAACTATTTGTTTAACAGTTCATGAACAGTTAATGAAACCTTGGGGCCATTTAGCGTTCATGACCTGTTCATGGACTGTTCATGAGCTCCTGAACTGTTTTTCGAAGAGATGTTACGAATAGCTGCCAAGAACATATTGTGAACCCTACGGTTTTGATATATGATAATATGACATCATTGCGTTTCAGTCTAGCTAATTACATAGATATAATATTACAGATTCCTTAATCCGATTACATAAACAGTCTTGAGTTGAGTTTTGAATGTCACGGACGTTTTTATGAGTTATTGCCTTTCCTTAATTTCTTTCGTTATAATACAACACATAACATTGGCGACGAGGTATATTTATTTAATTGTTACGAACCCACATCATCATCCCGTATTTTGGTCGGTAAGTCATTCACGTTGTCATTAGCATGTCTGATTTCAAAGGCTTACCATGTTAGTTTATGCCGTGTCCCGGTGAACCAACAATCCCGTGGACTCAATGGATAACAATATTCGAGGTATATGTAGAAAGAAAGGAACTAAATTTGCTTCAACAAAAACAACGACACAGTAACACAACAACACCGCTAATAGACAACGCTATTTCGTCGAACAACGAAGGGGGCCAGCAACAACCAAAATTGTTCACAGACAAGGCCCGTAACTTGGACTTGTTTGCATGTCTAGGAGCAGAAGGTCAGCGACAGATCTTAGGTACACCAAACGCTACAGAATGGGACAGAACACATGAAACATTTAAAAAACAATGCGAAGATTTATTCAAACCGACAGTGAACAGACGACTTGCATTGAAAAAATTTCGTGAACGACAGCAACGACAAGACGAGACCATAGACCACTGGACAGCCGAATTAAGGATATTAGCAAAAGACTGTGACCTTTCTACAACAGCCGCTGAGAACAATGCACTGGCTGATAATATTGTATTGAATTGTTATGATAAAGAGGTACAGAAGAGACTTTTTGCAGAGCATGATAAGTCTGATTTAACAGTGATCATAGATTTCATTCGTGCACATGAAACAGCAAAAAAGGACAGCGCTCAACTTCACTCAACGGCGGTGAGTGCGATATCCGGATATAAGTCAAACAGACGCGGTAATCACCATAGTAACAAACAACGAAACACAACGGCTGAAAACAAGAAGCACGATAACGGTGATCGTAAGAACAACAACAGCAACAATAATAGCACGAACACTAACAATAAAAAATGTTTAGGATGTGGCCAAGAAGGTCATTTCCACGGAAATAGTAATTGTCCTGCAAAAGGCAAAGTGTGTGACAACTGTGGCATATCCAACCATTTTTCTAGAGTTTGCAAGAAACCTAAAAACACCCCAAATGCAAGCCAGCGCACCCTAACAATTGGCCATATTAGTTTACCCGATAGCAAGATCAATATGCAAGTCCAACTTAAGTCAGTCAGTGGGACACACCCTAAAGTAATTAACACTACTTTAATGGCAGACACAGGTGCAGACGTATCAACATTAACAGAACATTTGTATAATCAGCATTTTTCATCTATTGCATTAACACCAAACAATTTAACATTACATAACTTTGATTCTTCAGTTGTATCTAACGTGCTAGGTACAATTTCGTTGCATATGACGTACATGGCAACCAAAACAGCTATTGTTAAATTCTTCATTGTACGAGGCACAGAGGTATCCGTACTTGGAATCAATGACTTGGCAACACTAGGTGTTCAAATTGACCCAGCTAACAAGGTCATCAACAGCGTCAACAGCAGAGATCAAGATACAGCAGCAGTTCTAGAGCCAGATGAACTCCTCACATCATTAACACATGAATTTCCTGATCTCTTTCAGGACAACCTGGGAAAGGTACCTGACTACAAACACAAAATCATTCTTCGAGAGGAGTCAACACCCAAGAGATTTGGCCTACGTCGATCTGCAATCGCACTTCGAGAAATAGCAGCCAAAGCAGTTCGAGAATTCCTTGACGCAGACATAATCGAGCAAATTGAAAGATCAGAGTATGTCCACCCCGCCCATTTTGTTTGGAAGAAAGACAAGAAGGAAGCAAGACTAACAGTTGACTTCAAAGGCGGTCTTAACAACGACGTCATACCACAAACACACCCTGTTCCACTGATAAGTGACATACTCGATAGTGTGGGCGACGATAAATATTTCTCAAAGTTAGATATTTCGAACGCCTACTACCATCTTGAACTAGATGAAGAGTCACGCCCACTAACAGCATTCATAACAGAAAGCCATGGTCTCTGCCAATTCAAACGGGCACCCATGGGTCTCATCGACTCAGGCTCAGCATTTCAGAGAGAGATTGAAAAAGCGGTACAAGGTATCCCCGGTGTCCATGCCTACAGTGATGACATCTTAGTCAGAGGAAGAACAAGAAAAGAGCATGACGCACGCCTACGCATGGCTCTTGAACAACTACAAGCTAAAATCCTCAGGTTGAAGAAAAGTAAAATCACAGTAGCTCAAAAAGAAACTACACTTTTGGGGCATAACATCAAAGCTACACCAAGCGGAACAGTTATTTCACCCGATCCTAAAAACATATTGGCAATACAATCACTTAGAAGTCCAGAAAACGCTAACAAAATCCAGCAATTTCTTGGGTCTTGCCAATACTATGCCCCCTTCATTAGAGACTATGCATCACTGACAGAGCCTCTAAAAGTGTTGACAAGAAAGAATGCATCATTCGAATGGTCCGATTTATGCCAAACGTCGTTTGCAGTGCTGAAGGCTAGAATAACATCACCAGAAGTACTGATACCGTTCGACCCAAGACTCCAGACACAAGTCACCACAGATGCATCAGACGTAGGTGTAGGGGCAATGCTTTCCCAAATACACAATGGGGCAGAAAGACCTGTAGCGTTCGCATCAAAGACACTATCAAGTTCTGAGAGAAATTACTCCACTCCTGAAAGAGAAGCATTAGCATGTGTTTGGGCATGCAAACATTTTGAAAAATACTTGATGGGCCGACATTTCCTACTAAAGACTGATCAGATATCGCTCACAACGCTCTTAACTCGATTCCCATCAAAGCGATCGTCGAGAAGGATCAGCCGATGGTATGATCGCCTGCGCTGTTTTGACTATGACATTGAACATGTAAAAGGAAAGAACAATGAATTTGCAGACATGCTGTCAAGATTAGGCACATCACTTAAACCAGATGAAGTATCAACTCTTCAAAATGACGACGACAACATCATAATTGCATCTCTACTACACCCAACACATGTTACTGCTGACGCATTTATTGCATCTACTAATGATGATAAAGATATCCAATTGGTTCGAAAATACATTTCAACATCATGGCCAGCCAAACGACAACTATCAGGAAACATGAGATATTACTTTACCATAAGAGAAGAATTATCTTTTCACGACGCATGCCTGTTCAGACAAGAACGCCTGGTCGTGCCAAGAAGTATACAACCTCAAATACTTGACTTATTACATTCTGGCCATCCAGGAATCACACGAATGACACAACTCTACAATGATGCGTACTATTGGCCTGGTGGCACTAACAGAATTACACAGTATGTTCAAA
This sequence comes from Haliclystus octoradiatus, assembly GCA_916610825.1. Classification (NCBI taxonomy): domain Eukaryota; kingdom Metazoa; phylum Cnidaria; class Staurozoa; order Stauromedusae; family Haliclystidae; genus Haliclystus; species Haliclystus octoradiatus. The sequence continues at coordinate 26,638,935 of OU744448.1, forward strand.
CCTGCATTGGCTGTGCTGCTGTAGGTAAACCATCAAAGCCACAAACAGTTCCTGTTGCAGCTATAGAGAAGCCAAGAAAACCATGGAAGAAACTCGCTATTGACATCACTGGTCCATTCCACACGGTGCCCAAACATCAACGATTCATTGTATCGATCGTCGACTACTTTAGCAATTTCCCGGAAGTGTTTCTCACAGATGACGTCACCTCCCCGAGAGTGATCACCTGGCTAAATGACCTGTTCTCCAGATACGGCAATCCAGACACAATCGTCTCCGACAATGGACCACAATTTAAAAGTTATGAGTTTACTCAATATCTTAAAAACAAGAACATCAAACAAAAACCCACAGCTGTGTACAATCCAGCAGAAAATGGACTCGTCGAAGTTTTTAATCGAAGCCTCAAACAAGGAACCCAAATTATCACTGCAGAAGGTGGATCATTTAAAACTGGAATACTTCGATTATTGGCTTCTTATCGCGCAACCGCACCAAACAATGGTGTTTCACCTTCAGAACTCATGTTTGGATGGAAGATACGCAGTGACTCTGACATACGAAACCAAGAACTATTCACTACAGCGTTCAATACAACAAAACCATCACTCTCGCTCGAAGAAAGAGACAAAGCAGTGAAGGAAAGGTTCAAGGCAACAAACTATGGAGAGAACATAAATGACTCTAACAAAAGTCATTTCATTCAAGGAGACCTGGTCCGTTGTAAGAAGCCCAAATCCCAAGTACTAAAAGGTCAATCACCATACAGTCAACCAAGAACTATTATAAAAGTTCTAGGCAAGTATAGCTACGAATTATCTGATGGTCAAACATGGAACGCTCGAAAGCTAATTAAACACAGACCAGCATTACCACTTGAAGATATCACCATTGAAGAAGACATACATCAGCAGACAACGCAAGCTAATGATAGACGCTACCCACGACGTATCAATGCTGGAAGACCTCCACTTAGACTTGGATACTAAAGCATTAACTAGAAACTAAAACTAGAAATCTATTAGTATTTGACATTACGTTAAAACATAATTAATTAACAAGAATAAATAACATTTAGAGATTTCAGATTGATACCCATTTGCAGCATAACTATTAACTAATTAACGAAGGGGTAATGATATATGATAATATGACATCATTGCGTTTCAGTCTAGCTAATTACATAGATATAATATTACAGATTCCTTAATCCGATTACATAAACAGTCTTGAGTTGAGTTTTGAATGTCACGGACGTTTTTATGAGTTATTGCCTTTCCTTAATTTCTTTCGTTATAATACAACACATAACAGGTTTTACTCACTTGTATTCAAAGTTACGAAATTATATTGACGATTATCAATGAAAGGAAAGTTACTGATTGGTGAATGTTGAAAATCTTAAAAGTAGAACAAATTATAATTCACACTGCTAATGGAATGTTAAAACATATTGAATAACATTTTTTACTGACTGTGTATATGTTTTTTTCTCGCTTTTTTCTGTCGATTTGTGTATCTTCGTACATAGCCTCGTTTTGGTAATGTGATAAGTGATAATGAAGAAATTTTATGCACATTATATGAGCTAAATGATGCAGGGCTACTATGTCTGATGGTATTCCCTCAAATTAAATCACATGGTTGCACTGAAACTTGACAGCCTCACTTTCATGTTTCTACTAGGAATGCCATATTAATCAAATTGCAAAATTAAGGCATGTTGCCTACTCCGATTTCGGAATATTTTGGATATGTTGTTAAGCATAAAATGTTACCCTAGAATTGATGAAAAATGCTTATGTTGCAATTTGTGAGAGGTAATTTTCTAAAATGACTATATTTATTACTAAGTCCAATTGAGCATCGAGTGAACCTTTTTCCTGTGAAGAAGGTGCTTAATGATCAATGTGTCATATAATGAGTTGAAAAATGATAGATTTCTCAGCATTTGTTGATTTTACTGAATATATCTCTCATCTGAAATTATCTCTTTCATTGGTAAATGAAAACCCATTCAGCTCCAGACGCTGAAGGCTCAAACTCATATGTATTGGAATCTGCAGTTATTCACCTCAAAATTAAACAAATCTCTTGAAATAAACTACAAGGTCTTGCCTTCTTAGCACTGTAAAAATGATGATGATGATGATGATGATGATGATAATAATAATAGTAATAATATAATAATAATAATAATAATAATAATAATAATAATAATAATAATAATAATAATAATAATAATAATAATAATAATAATAATAATAATAATAATAATAATAATAATAATAATAATAATAATAATAATAATAATAATAATAATAATAATAATAATAATAATAATAATAATAATAATAATAATAATAATAATAATAATAATAATAATAATAATAATAATAATAATAATAATAATAATAATAATAATAATAATAATAATAATAATAATAATAATAATAATAATAATAATAATAATAATAATAATAATAATAATAATAATAATAATAATAATAATAATAATAATAATAATAATAATAATAATAATAATAATAATAATAATAATAATAATAATAATAATAATAATAATAATAATAATAATAATAATAATAATAATAATAATAATAATAATAATAATAATAATAATAATAATAATAATAATAATAATAATAATAATAATAATAATAATAATAATAATAATAATAATAATAATAATAATAATAATAATAATAATAATAATAATAATAATAATAATAATAATAATAATAATAATAATAATAATAATAATAATAATAATAATAATAATAATGTAATAATGAGAATAATAATTGAAACATTAAACTTGGAAGTGATAGTATTAATCTTCATTTGTTGTTATCTTTTATAGCTCGAATTTTGTTTCATGCAAGGGTCATCAAGGTATGGGCGATATCGGACTGGATGATGTCAAGATTAGGATGGTGCATGCTAAACAAGGAGCGGGATGAAAATATTCAATTTATCTAATTAATTAGGAATTAACTTAGTTTACAATAAACCAAGTATGGTCATCAAGTCGATATCATTATAATGAGTGTGGTAGTTTTCAATTCATTATTTCACTTTATTGGAAAATTCTAGAAATAAATTTCACCTCGGTGCTGAATTACTTTTTCACGACTATTCTCGCTCTATTATGATTACTTTGATAAATTAGATTGAGATTCATTACGCAATAAGTTAATTATTATGATAATTGTCATTTTCTGATCATGTATCTGTAATCCACCCGTCAATCTTGGTGTGTCATCCTCTGGTGGGACTCACAATTGTACTAGTCTTTAGACTGAACTCAAAATAGTATAAGTAATCCCTTTAGGACGTGTATATTTTAATCAGATTTAGATAAGTAATTATCTATGAAGCCTTCGATGTTATAAACAGTCTGGAAATATTCAGGGAGATCTTTCAAAAAAAAGTTCCGGGAAAAGAGTATGCCTGCAAAACAATTTTCTGTATTGAACAAACAAAGTTCATTAAATGAGAGTTGTATTAATTTGTCAAGAACATGATATAGCCTTTTGCTGGTCGGGTTGATATTTGAAATACAAATAAAGTTCCGTATTTTAATTATACGCTCTTAATCATTTACCCTCGTGTATTTTCGTGTCACATGATCCAAGCAATTAATTAGCTGAGACTGTTGCAGTTTTGAATATTTGGTTATGCTACTTTTTAACGGACCTAAAAAATTTAGCAGTCTTGAGAGTCGCTAATTAGTTGGAAAACAAAAAGTATGATCCAAGCCAGAACTTAAAATTGTAGTGGTCTTGAAAATCTGGTTATGTTATTATTCAATGGACTTCGCAAAAAGTTTTGTTAAATGAAGTTAAATCCATAACGCAAAAAACAATTTTGTATTACGTTATCAATATCTTGAAAATCTTTCAAGTCTTTCAATATTATGGTAAAAAAACATTATTTCATAACTAACATGTGTTCTATAAAGGTTCATTTGTTGGCTCAACAGATCACATTATCGGTGCCTTGTATAAGTTATATATTGTTTTTGAAGGTTTGAAAATTATACAAAGTGCGCGAAAAGAGAATTCGGCGATTCCAATATATCTCTCAGCTGACCCGCAGATCAATTCGCTTTCGTTAACGTTGATTTCAATGCTTGCCGCCTTTCTCAAAACAAATACACACATAAAGTTTTGGCAAAATACTTACTTAATGGATTTTAAGATAATAATAAAATTCGAATTCTTGGAATATTTAAGATGATATGCAATGGTGGATATATGCAATTAGAAGAATTACAGGTATGTTATTTGTAACAATTACTAAATTTTTAATAAGAGGGAAAATGACTGATCATCTCTGCGGCTGCTTTGCTAGATAATTTGGGTTATCAATCGATAAAAATCACATCAACTAAAGTCAGTAACTAATGTTTAATGCATCCATTTGAAAAAAATATATATATATGATTTTGAATAACGAGTTATATAGAGGTTATAATGTAATAATAAGTTTCGGTATTGTTAATATTTTGATTGAGGCTGGCTATTTTGAATATCAGTTAATTCAAGGGGAAAAATAAAATTGCAATCCATGGAGACCTGCAATTTCAGTGGTATCTTACTACATGATGAGAAAATGCTATGCAGTTAATAATTATACTGTGTACGCAATTTGTAAATGGCACAAAGCTTCTGTCAGGAAATGCAACGTTCAGATCCAAAGGCGATTAAATTTTTCCAGGCAACTATAGTGTTTGTAAGTATGGTTGTTTGATAAATACAATTCTTTACAATTACATGAAAAAAACTGCATTCGAGGCAGTATTTCATGTGTATTTGCTTTAATATGAGAAACAAGGCTATCTTCTAAGAGCAAACATACTTATAATAAATTAATAATGATCATATATTACAGTCATAGTTGGATACAATTATAGCGAACCGGACAATCTTAATCTACTGTTACAGTCAAATTGTGAAAATATTATAAAGAGCTTCGAGACAAAGCCAACAGTAATTTTGATATATAAACTTGAATGAGAGCCGAATAAAAACACAGACATAAGAGAAGCCGAATTTATAGTAAGATGGTTCTGATAAATAATTCACGTTTATAACTTTTTGGAAGATTTCCCACACTTCTTAGGCCTTCTTAACTTTAATCGCCAGTGCAAAAATACATTAAAATCCGATTAATATAATGAAATACATTTGCATAACAGCAAATTTTCCCGCCGGCATTTGGCAGATGTCAATTTATATATTCTAATGCCTTTGGTATATACGATAGAAATAGTAAAAGTTTTGAAAATAGATTTCATGAACATAAATATTTCCATATTCAATTGAATAGTTGTGTTCATTATAATGGTTAGAAATGCCTAATGCTTTTCATTTTCACGTGACAAGAAAGGAATATGATAACATTTCACGAAATAAACCTGGAATCTGATTGGTTGAAACAGATGTCGTCGTCGAATGAATATTGAGCATGTATCAAATTCTATGGAATTAAAACCCTCTTATCCATTGATAAATAGTTTAATGGGAAATAACTGGGTTGAAGACCCCTGTAGATATGATGGTGATTTTGTACTACGTTAAAATTTTGAATTTACCATTAGAGCCTTGATAGCCTTATTGTGCCCGAAATTTCTCGATGATTCCCTCGTCCTGCATCCGAATTCATCAAACAGTATTGAAACTCCATCAACAAAATCCAGAGAGACCTGCTTCCTGACTATTATATAACCAATGTTGATGATCTTAAACAGTATTTTGATTTACTTTATTGAACTCACATTAATAATGTTGCAACGTCCCAGCTTCAATCCACTAACCGCTTGAAATATCCATTATGAGATATTAATAATTGATAATCTGCATATTGACTCTGACGCTTACGCTGATCGTTGACGCTTACACCATTACCCGGGCGCCATTGTATCGTGCGACTTCTGAATACACAAGAAGTCCGTCTGGTTACAGAGTAATCCCATTAAAACATTCAAAAGTCTGTATTTATTCAAAAGAGGGCTTGCTGACGTGGACTTTTCCTCATTTTGCAAAGTATATTAAACATAGCTTATCGATGACGATACCATAAATTTTTTTAACTGCTTGTAATATACAAATCTGTAGTTAGTTTATAACTAGGCCACTTTCCAGTGAGTGTTTCACTCTCCTGTTGTTTTTGCCTGTCATTTATGACGAATTAAATGGATGAACATTGGGTCTTCCATCTTCTAAACTCCTGATACAGTATTCTTCGCTAACAAATTCTGTACAGAAATTAACAAAATAGTATAATATACTTACTCTTTGATTCTCCAAAGTTTGTCAATGCTCAGAATCATACACGGTATTGCGGTACAGTGATATTTTTACAAATTTTGATATAAAGCCTGTAAAGCAAATCTCATTATAGCTTAGCATCCTAGTTTTGTTTGACCTGTTGATCAACTTGAGCGCACTCTGATTGGATAAGGTGACTTGAAGCCTCCGCAATCATAAGTACAAGTATTTAATTGTCTTACTGTCCCCCTTAAATACAAGTCATATAACGGATGATTACGCCATTCTCCCGGGGGGCTTCCATACATCAGCTGTCAGGGGACGTGCCATTTTTGAGGGGTGCAATTTCCAGACTCTTGTGAAATTCTACCTTGTCAATTTAGAGATTTTCAAAAACTTTAGAATTTTTCCTTTGTTTTGCTCGTAAAAACATAAGTTTTAGGGTCTCCATTCTCATGTGCTGTGAAATTTCACTGTTTTCTTCTATTTTGAAAATGGCACAACCCCGTCAAAAAATTACCGAAGTATCCCGCTCTGCCGAACCATTTTGCTTGATTTGCAGAATCAGCAAAAAGGTAAAGTGGATTATAATGTTCATTTCAAATAAAAATGTTTTAATGCCCTACTTAAAGGATTATACATGTATAGTATACATGCATGTTGGAAAGCAATATCATTCTACTCTTTTGCGTCAAAAATGACAATCAAGCGATCTGACATATTGACGTCTGAGGTCTCTAAACCTCTGCTCTAGACTGCAGGGATGGATTGACCTCTCTAACTCCATGTGAAAACTTATATTATAACTGCGCTTCTATCTCCAATCAATCGACATTGTTTGCGGAACGAGGACCTAATAAATATTGAAATAATGTTTACTCAAAGCGACAATTAGACACTTGCTAAACTTGTATTATCATATAGTTATTCACTTTTTATTTTGGCAAAAGCTACAATTTGCAGCCCACGGAGGAGGAGGGTACTAGGGTAATTTTTGATGGGGGTGTGCCACCCATAGTTCAAAAATAGATAACAGAGTAAAATCTCACAGCAAAGGAGAATGGAGACTCTAAAATGTCATGTTCTTACGGGCAAAACAAAACTTCTAAAAATTTCGAAAATCTCAAAATTTCACAAGAATCTGGAAAGGGCACCACCCCTCAAAAATGGCACGTCCCCGTACAGCCGATGTATGGAAATCCCTCCCTCTGGGTTTGCAACACTCAAGTTCAATGTACATTTTCATTCCTTTGTTCTCGAAGATCTGTGCACCTTTTCCACGTCATTAGCGCGCTGGTTGACATGGATGATCTGCGCACAATGAAATATCATTTAATATGTAAAAACCTGCACCACTGTGATCAAAGTCTCAATATCCTGACATTAAAAAATCTTCACTTGAAATAATCACTATAATAGGTAAGCTTTGATGTTAAGTTATTAAAATATGGTAAGCCATCATCTGCAAATCTATAAATCCATATATAAATCTACTATCTGCGGCTGTGACACCTCTTATATCAAATGATATCAACACATTAGCAAGACAGAAATTATAAATAAACAGCTGTGCCATAGCTCACAACATCTCTAAAGGAACAGATATTGTCTTCAATGACTTTACTGAAATATAAGTAGCTATAATATACTGATATAGCTACCTGTCCCATATAGTTGTTTTAATTGTTTAAGTGTAACTGTATATATAGCACCATCAGATCACCGTTACTATATACATATAAACATTTATATCAATGAATTATTGATGTATCCATCTGCTATATTCATCTATTATATTAAAATATCAATACTACAACGAATAACGACTAGGGCATAATTTAATCAAATTTCGAAGAATATTAATATTCTGTGCATTTCCCGCCTTTATGGTGTTATCGTATAAACTTGGGTGCTTACAGATATTTGCTTTGCAGCGTAATTTTGTTTTGTGAAAGTACATATAAGCAATAATTTCGTACAGTATTTCGCAATTTTATCGCATTATTCATTGCAATAATTCTAGGGATAAACCTCTTTGTCATATAGACCACCGTCCGTGGAGTGAAGTTACGCCCTCTCTCCCCTTGTGTGAGCTCTTGTAACTTGTAATATCATCTGCGTTAATAGTTTATGCGCATCAATCAACGAATCAAACCACAATTGACGGGGACTATATCAGTTCTATAAAGTATGCTTGATAGGTCTTTCATATCATTATGTTTTTCTCTCAACGCCACCTGCTTGTATAATTCTACAAGTCTGTTTTGTTAACGATCATTGTTATATTGAAGAACCACAGCAGACAATCAACTGTTGACGCTTTAAACGCAATCATGTGAAATCCGAAAAACATTTTTGTCTATTTGATTTATCAAAAATCGCAAATAGTATATACCGCAGATTTTTAACAACACGGAATTGAAATTGAAGAATAACGATTATATCATAGAGGAGATCAGTTCATTGAGTTCACTGTTTATGAAATATAACAATTCTATGCAATTCTGTATAGATGCAATTCGACTTTAATAGTATAAGTTATTTAAAATGGTTAACCACGATTTGTATACACCAAAATATAGACTATTGGAATGTTACGTTAGGCTTAATTAACATTATAATGGTATCAGTTTCCTAAGAATATCATATGATAGGATGCATTTCTCGCGATTATTTTTGCCATGTTACTCGTCGAAAAAAGAACATAAACGGTGTTGCTGTTTTACAATGATCTTATCCGAACGAGACAAACACGTAAGTTTAATTGATGTCTGATTTATAGGGATTATTAAAGATCTCAACTATCTGAATTACAGTAGAATCTTAATTGACTACTGAAGATAGTGTAGATTCAGTAGTAAATTAAGATACTAGTTATTATTATGATACCCATCATGTATAAGTTGAAACGATTTAGACTATTTGAGTTTTATCACCGGGTATATATATACAGTATATATTAATTAGTTAATCATTTGTAAAGTAAAAATGGGTTATTTTTATTCTAAAGATTGCTAAATTCGTCCAAATCAAGTTGGTATACAATAATAATAAAGTCAATTTTGCTACAATTCTGTCCACGTGCCAGTATTTCGTCATTGAACCGTGTAAGAAACTACAGCTCATGCGACATTGATTTGAATAGTCTTGTGCATGCGTTTTATAAATAACAAATGTGGTTTATGAATCACAAAATGAGCAATGAACCAGCAAAATGAAAAGTTTATATTGAGTAATGATAAATAAAAGAGTTATCAAACGTACTATTGAAGTGCATGTAATTGACTTTAAAATGTGGTACATTGTTCTGTGTTAGTATTGAAGCAAATAATTTATTATGTCGGATTGTTGCCTATAAAGGTCTGAGAAACCAATATCCTTACATATCTGACAGCAAGCTATATTATACAATTGAGTTGGATTTGAATTTGAGGCTGGATTTGAGAGGGAATATGAAAGTGATTCCATACAGAAAAAATTATTTCATTGTAAATAAATAATTTAAAAAAGATTGCATTGAATCAATTGATCAAAGTTGAACTAGCTCTGTTATAAAAAGAACGAATTACGAAAGGTTTACATTTAATGCCGCACCTAAATAAGTGTGAATCCGCACCAAATCTAATCTTTTGAGCACGTAAATAACTTGGTGCCCTACACCTAAATAACTTGGTGCCCCACGGCTCCGATACAAGAGGCTTTTATTCACATAAAACAGTGGATTATATTATTGTACGAGATATGTAATACTTTTGTGTCTTTGGATTTATCATAATATTCGTGAAAACAAAATCATAATACAAAGAAAATCAAATTAGGTGCGGTAATACGGGTTTTTCTTGCGGCAATAATTTATTCTCATTAGGCATTACGAAATATATAGACGCTATAAGAACTAAGATGTTACCGGCCTTTAGATAAACTGCTGCTTGATCACTTGCGTATATCACATTGATCAAAAGCGGTTATCTGTCACAAAAAACACGTTGGCTTGCCATATGTTACCAACCTATCCTAACGATTGTAAAATGAATTCACAATAAATTCACATATAATAAACTAGATGTAAGACTCTAGCTAATCTTATTATTTATATATATGTTATACATGAGCGACTCAATTCCATGCGAAAAATGGGTATAATATATAATTTTATGCAATCCCGCATAGTACACTCAGTCAGTAGATTGGTTTATCTCGTTTTGTATAGCCTCATTATCATGCTCATGGTGGATTTTTCAAACATACTGTATCGCTCAGGTTAAATAATGTTTAATATTAGGTTTTACTATATATCTGGGAACCAGATTGACAGCGGTTTCTCAATCGATTGTGACATATTATTCCATTGTGAGCAGTAGCTGCGTGGAAAGAGTGATTGCACATGACTATATTTTATGCGGATATTGTTACTAGAAGACTGAGGAACGTGCAGTGAAGAACAGACAGAGAAAAAGGTGGATAACAAGAAGGATGACGTTGAGATTCAATAGTTGTGTGTAAAAAATAATAAAGTACCTAAAAGTTCCAAAAATCCTGTAAAAGCTATCTAAAAGTTTTTATTTTTAAATGCTATCCAAAATTCCAAAAGCAGTTCAATAAAAAAAGTTTTTCAAATTCAGTTTTTTCGAATTTTTCTTGGAATAAAGAATACCCAAAAAGTATATTTCATAGCTGGAATATGGACTTCAAAAACGTGGTATTTAAGTTCCCGTTATAGCCGTCATATTGGAGCAGTTATCCACCGGGAATGTTGAACTAGCCTCATTTCATCCCAGCCTCATTCCCGCGCAGTGCTTCAGTGCTAATGTTGAATATGAAGCGGGGGTCTTCAATGAAATGAATGAGGTTCGGCAAAATCACTTCGTATGAGTGTCTCCTAGCACCCAAAATATATGTATCAGAGTGCCTCAAAACGGACAACCGTTTTCTATTTCTTTTATAGATAAATGAGTTGTGTAACGATGGTGGATTAAGATACAGGATAAATTGTCGTGGCTAGATCAGGGGTAACTCAAGGACATTTTTATGACTTTTTATTGCTTCTTTTATTTGTGTTAAATTCTATTTTTAACCGATTTTCAAAATTCTTTTTGCATCTCGTACCTAAATATAGTTGCTAGCTACAGGGTCCGACAAAAGGTTCAGCCTTCTGGAATTTTAGAGGCATTTCAACATTTTCTTCTGATTTTTTTTGTTGATGTTTGACCAATAAATCATTAAAAACATCAATTTTCTTCTGAATTTTGTCTAGCCTTCCGGGATCTAGGATCCGAGGATCGCCACTTTTGTCGGACCCTGATTGCTACAAATCTGTATAGTATAAAATGAAAAATAAAAAAATTATTGCAACAAATGTTAGTCAGACAAAAAGGTTTATCACCAAGTTTAGTTTAAAAATTGAATAATTTTTTCATTTTTTGAATAAAAATTGTTAGATCTGTTGTAAATATACAACGGTACCAGATGCAAAAATAATTTTTAAAATCGGTTGAAAACTGAATTTAATACAAATAAAACAATCGATAAAAAATCATAAAATGTACTTGAGTTAGCCCTGATCAGCCCTGATCTAGCCACGACCAGGATAAATTGTTACTAGACAATATACATAGACGATACTGGGGACGAGACAGTGTTGAATCGTTATTTATGTCTTACTCTAATGACGGTAGGCCGAGGACCCCGCCGAGGACCCCGCCGAGGACTGTTTTTTAATATTGTGTTATAAGTGGATTCAATGACTAACCATATACATAAAAGAGAGGCTCAATGATAAAAGAGGCTAAAATCTTATACATTACAGCTGTTTAAATATTTCATTTTCAGGCTTATTTGTCTCTTGATGCCATCGATGAAAAAGAAACGGAGAAGGATGAAGAAGCTGTACCAATGTCACATGCAGGAGAACGAGACTGCAAAAAAGAGGATATCTACCAGATAGAAATGACACCATTTCCCAAACGCAGATATTCAAACTACGAGACACACTTCAAGGTTAAGAAAAGAAAACGAAGATCGACTGCTCATGCAAGGTATTACCAAATTATATGGTATTACTCAGTGAATGAACATAATTTTACAAATCAAATTTAGAGATTTTCAAAATTTTTAGAACATTGGCCTTTCTTTTGCTTGTAAAAACATGAAATATTAAGGTCCTTATTCTCATTTGCTGTGAAAGTTTACAATTTTTCTTTATATTTGAAAAAGGCACACCCCCGTCAAAAATTACCGAAGTAACCCCACCCCAGATCACAGCTGTATAGTGTATATCGCAATAAGAAAATGTTCACCGACCACCGTGGTTGAGATATTACAATCAAAATGTTTTACAATTATCAACGAAGCCAGTTCCAGACCTTTAAAGGTATCACTGTATCAAAACTTCGACAAAAAGAGAGCCTAGAATTGGTTCGGTATCTTGAAGAGGAGATCTATAAAATAATAAACTAGGCTACGATTTAAGAAAAAATTATTACATTTTAATAAGAATCGTTCATGATTCGAAAAAGCCTGAAAAACGTACCTAACAAAATATGATCTGGTTATCAACTATCAATCCATATATTATCTATCACATATACTATCACAGTCATTGATTTTCAATCTGCGTGCAGACTAAAACGTTTCTGAAGGAAAATGTAAAAAACGTTTTAAGCCCCGGCCAAATAACTTTTTTATTTCGCCAACATTCATCGGATAATATCCGATGGATTTTTGCGTTTTTTCGCCAACATCTTGAGGGTGGCCAAATGACTTTTTATTTCACCAACATTCATCGGATTGTGTTGAAGTCATGAATGTTGGCGAAATAAAATGTCATTTGGCCGGGGCTTTAGCCTGCATGCAGGCTAAAAACTACTGGTTCTCCCAATCCCAATCATACGGACACTTTGACTAGAAGATAGTCATTGGAAATAGTCTAGAATCATTCAAAATGATATTCTGAACTAATTAGAGTCAAAAAATATTTTAAAATGTGCACCAAAATTAGTTCTAGGCCCTTTTCATTTCTAACTCAGTTTTGACAATAAGAGCCTGGAACTAGTTCCTGTGCACGTTTTCAAATATTTTTGACTCGAATTTGTTCAGAATATCATTTTGAATGATTCTAGACTATTTCCATTAATAATTATCTTCTATTCAAAGTGTCCATACGATTGTCTGTTACACCACGTTACTTGGTATCATAGCGTCATATTTATGTCGATATTTAAGAACGTAGCGGTACACACTCCGTTGAGGGGGAAGGGGTGTCAATCATCAAAGTACGTGTACGCATTTTGACTGTCTCGACTTTTTGAAAGATTATAATTATGTTAATTATCAGTTTATTGGTGATTAAATTAAATTTTTATTTTTTATGCAGCATTTGTTAAACTATAAATTCATCATATTTAATTCAAAAATTGCGTTATTCTAAAAAAAGGTTGCACTAGTATACTTTCGGCAACAACAAAGACAACATTCGTAAAATGCAAGGGGGTTGAAAAATTGTTCAGTGCGTACGCAGAACGGGCCTGTACTGAATCTAAAAGCGTACCACTGCATACAGGGGGGGGGGTGGTGTCAAATATTGGAACATTAAATTAACCGAGTACGTACTTTATGGATGAGCACTTACGTATTCTATGTTTATACGTTACAACCACTTTATAAAAGGTCCCTGAATGATAGTATCTTAGGGTATTACACTGTCCGCATATGAGTTAGGTGATTATCAAATAATTTCAATTTCAACAGTATCAGTCCTTTGAAAAAAGTTATGCATAACTAACTTGAAGATTTGAAGTTATGTATAACTTAAAGGTTTCTGAATAGATGATGATTATGATGACTGTTGAGATGAATTTGCCATGAATGAAAGTGTTTCAAGTTCGGACTTTGACAAGTTCGGACTAAAGTGGATCTGAATGAGCCACTCACTAATTACTTACGTGAATTGATTATCACTGCTTATAAGCCTATAGTGTTATAACATATAACTGTCATGTTATTCTTTAAATACTGTAATCCATTCAAGTGCTATATGCCCTATGGCTCTAACGTAATGACAAAACATCTAGTGACGTTATTTTTACCCACGACCAATATCAATGGTCCTTCTTTATGGTTGACGAACAACAGCGAGGCTACAGTATAGATCTCCTGCCAAGAAATTACTTTGTCTAGCAAGGTGCTAATTGGAAATCTTCCGTGTTGTACTGTCCTCGGACTTAGCACCACATCGCGGCGTCAATCCTTTTCTTTGCCCGCCTGCTGTGACATATAAATGTCTTCACCCCTAGAACAAATTAGCAATTTCAAATCTCATGCAGAGAATTATGTCAAGGTTGTCTAATTCTCAAGTATTCCCCGCGCATCGTTTCGGTGGTCCACAACCTATCATCCACATTTATATATTCAATATCTTTTAAATACGATGAATTGTGGTTATTTATTAATGTGAAAAGATGTCATCTTGTCATGATATATCTTTGTCGAGGTGTTCTGAGGACGGAAATGAATTTCATCGCTGGGTTGAAAGTGGAAGAAATGCTAGAACATTGCCACCAGGCTTGACCAGACAAAGACATCAATATTCAATATTTCAAGGCCATGATTATTCCGTAAGTATGTCTATCGAATCACCCATCCATCGTAGCATATAGTGTAGTGTGATTTAGCTTCATATTAGTTTTGCAGTTGTGTTATATTTATTGAAGGTATAGTTACGATTTTTACAAAATTGACCTTTGTCGAGTCTATTTATTGTCGCAACTGTAGAACTTTCTGGAATGATTTATTTACCGGATTAAATGTCAATTTGTTTTGTTATCATTCGAAATAAAGACCACTATAGTCGCT
The DNA here is from genome assembly GCA_916610825.1 of Haliclystus octoradiatus. NCBI lineage: Eukaryota > Metazoa > Cnidaria > Staurozoa > Stauromedusae > Haliclystidae > Haliclystus > Haliclystus octoradiatus. The sequence goes on from OU744448.1 coordinate 26,654,078, forward strand.
ACATACATATCAATGAAACAGAGCGGCATGCAAATATTCCATGACCACGTCCAATTTCATGTCATTCAAGCCAAATTATTTGAAGATGAAAAATTTCAAGGGCAGAAAAATGTACAGGATAGGCCGGATGGATATTTTAAACAAGGATTTCTATGCGTTCCTGTGTCTTATATCGGGATTGCTTCCTGATAACGGTGGAAATAAATATATTGCGATAGCCGATATCTTGTGATTTTATGTGTAAACGGATTTAACGGTACATTATTTTGATTTAGCCCACGTTTTGCTTTATGCATCAAATTCTCCCACTGCAGCAGCGTAGAGTGGCATGGATTTTACCTTGCTGCATATCAACGATTTATTGCAATATTTTTATCAAATAAAAGAAAGATTTTGAGAGGTCGAAATCAGTGAAAACATTGAAATACGACTTGCGGTTATATACGGTTTAGCTGGAACATTGCACAGTAAATGTAGTACGTGTAATAATACAAAACGTAGCTACCTGCATCATCGTTGTTTATTCAGAAAATACCTTACATGCTATTTACAGGCTGTAGCCTTTCTTAAGAAGGCCGATTTTTTAGGAGAGACATTACTTGTTGTTATCATAAATGTTCTTACATGTAATCTGTTTCTGCAATTCTGCATGTATCCCAAGTGCGATCCGAACCCTTTTATTATAAAAACTCTGATATGATCTGACTTTTATGTAAATATTGAATGTTGAGAGTCTATACATCGATCAACAACTATTGTTTGTACGCTGATTCCTGGGAATGAGAACTGTTTATTATATTGTTGATGATAAAGAATATTACTTTTACTTTTTTACGTGATTCTCTCTTCAAGGTTAATTTACACCGCTGCCATGACGTTTTGTTATGAAAAAACACAGTATCTATCGTTTAGTTACGATTGAAATATCAATAGAATCAAAACAATACCGACATCAAGGATATATCTTCTAGAGACATAAAAAGATTTATGACGGAAATTGCAATGTCTATTATCTATTACTTCTCCACAAAATTTGTTCAGTGATTCGCTACTTATAAAATATATTTTTAGTGTTCTGATATCTGACAAATGTGCTGTAAATTTGCAATTCGTTTAAAATTTAACTGGTAATTTATAGCCAACTAAAAATGTAAGCAAATCTCGTGAGGTATTTAATCTCGTGACTAAATGGTCAACATTGATGGAAAGTCGTCAATATAGCCCGTCTTTCATTGGCTATAAATAAATATATGATGAAACAATCTTCATTATACTCTCACTGCGTGCCTCGATTTACCATTGATACAATACAGTAATTGAATAGCATTAATTGATACATTAATTAAACTGTCAACAGTGTGATAATTACGTTGACACTTTGTTTGTTTTTCCGTGGGCAGTGGTGTTGTGATGATAATTTTCACTTATCAAAAATAGAAATACTGACATAGGAAAATGTATACGGCTACTTACGGATACGTATATTCCAGATTGAGAAAGCATATTTCTAGGAAGCTCCGGAAAAGATGCGTCCCGATTCGAAACAGAAGCTATAGATGATTAAAATGCAGATTTCATCAAGGCCATGTCATGGGCATGCTAGACTATAAGGCCTACATGATCTGATATGAAAATACCCATTTATGATTGGTCGATAACCAGAAAGAGAATGCAACATAAATATCATCAAGTATCAAGTACAATATAACTTACGCAAACGACGTCAAATAGGATTTTAAATATTGGAAACAAGAATTTTACATATTTTAGCTGTCAATGACTGCTATATAATTGGAATAACTAAACGGCGCTAAAGTTAATAATTACGTGGCATATTAACACTACAAATGACTTTATACATATAGCCTATTACGAGCGCAGGATCTTGGAAGGAATGGCAGAATCATTAAACGTTTTGGCGTCAGGAAAAAGACGTCAGAAATGCATTTTGTATAATCCGACTGCCCTGATTAAACTAACACAACTCGTTCACACTCCAAAAATACTAACCAACTACCAACTATCCCGATTAAAAAGCTACTGAGCTTGCTAATAGGTTGAGGTAAAATGATCAATCCCATTCCCAAAAACAAAATTTAAAAAAGGACAGTTGTCGGAATTGTAGAATTTCTGATTCACAGGTCAGGATAGAGAGTTGGTTTCTTCGTTTTGTGGTAGCTGTGAAACAAAGAAAATTCACTCGAATCATTAGTTTTGCTAAATTTTGCAAGGGTTTTGCTCTGTTTTGACTGATCTTAACTCTCATGCCTGAAGTTACGTACATCACTGAATAAATATCACAGAAAATGCTGAATTATATTGGTAGGCCATCACACCCCGCAGTCCGGCATCACACTCATGTATTTCGTATAAATATACTGATACTGATAGCATGGTTTTACCAATGACTGTGAAATAACATTAGATTAGCTTTGATTTGTACTATTATATTATGCGTCCAGGAAAGCAATTTAACGATTGCGTAGAATCCCTTTTGTGAATAACAAAACTCTTGTTGACTATTTACTGTGATCTTTGTACAGCTGTTTTTATTGCATCTAAGCATGTTGATATGTCAATTCTTCAAAAAATCAACTTTTTTTCTTTTTAGACTAAAGCACCTACCTTTCCAAGACGTCGTCGAGTTTCTTTAAAAGTAAAAAGAGCTTCACTAATTCATATGAGACGGATCCCGAGTGTCTATGTCAGCCTGGACTGTCATTTACAGAAATCTGCTTCGCTGGTGAGTCAACTTAATTCGTTGATTTGTTGTAATTAGTTGACTAGGCACATTGTAGTTTACCGAATTAGTATTGAAGCCGTTTGAAATGCAGGCTATATCATCATATTTTAATAAGCATTCCAAGTCAGTCATTTCTTAATCTGAACGTACATATGGATATCAAACACTGAGATTTCAATCCTGGTAAAGGACTCCCTTCCCTATACTGATAATATTAAGGGGCTACTCAAACTATTGTGGGTCTCACCTCTCATTTACTGTGAAACATTCAACATGATACCTCCTTCGTCAAAAACTGTCCAAAGAGACCCATGATCTCAATGCGTCAGTACATGGCATGTAAAAAGATTGTATTTACTTATTATGGCAAGGGTCCGACAAAAGATTCAGCCTCCTTCTGGAATCCAAGAGGCATTTCAAAATTCTTCTGAATTTTTTTGTTGAGGTTTGATCAATAAATCATAAAAATATCAATTTTCTTCTGGTTTTAGTGTTGAGGTTTGACCGATAAATCATAAAAATATCAATTTTCTTCTGGTTTTTGTTGAGGTTTGACCGATAAATCATAAAAATATCAATTTTCTTCTGTATTTGCTCTAATCTTCGGGAGGGTTAGTTGCGATGTCGATCTGAAATCAGATATAACAATGATACGCTTATAGATGATTATAGGATATGTAAGATGATTTATACTGTAGTCATGTTTAATTTGATACCAGTTAGCTAAAACTGCTACAGTACAATAAATTGTTCTATTTCGACTACAAAAGTTACGACTAATCATCGTTATATTATTCATTCAGAAACCTTTAAAGTTCATGTAAAGAAAACGTTTTTCATTTATTAAATGGCATACCTATGCTGGCTATGGCTATGTTACATGCATATGTGAAAGAACATTAATTCTATTAGTAAGGACATTTTTACACTATTCGATATATAGCTAGGAAATAGCAGATCTCCGTTTAATATCCGAGCGGTTAATGCAGTTTATGCGGAATATATGCGGTAAATTGTGGATAAACATGGCAACTTCGCATTGTGTGAACATGGTTTCCAAATCCACCGCAGTAAACTGGTTGATGTATGCTGCTACAAAATTCGTGAATGTTGAAGAAATGAACAATATGTCTTGTTGTCTATTTCTCAATATAGATCATATGAACTATATACACTTTTAACGGTGCGATTTATACTAACACAGTCAGTAATCTCTTGAATAGAGGAGAAAATCTTTTATGGTTAGGGGTATTATATGTGATACTTATGTTCAACTTGTCAGACTTCGGTGAAGGCTAAGAAGCACACCATAGCTACCTTTGTTGGATTTTGTTTGGAGTCAATATACGTTTGCACCAGAAATTTCTGGTATTAACATGAATTTCGATAATAGATACAAATGTTGATGATTTCGTGTATAACTACTGCCAGTAGTAGATGAAACGCTCTTCTTCTTGTCATACTGCTTTTTGATCGAATGGCCTAGTTATAAAATCTGTAAAGGGGAGTGTTATTTTTCAAAATTTCTATTGATGGGTTGTGTTGTGTGTAGTTCGTTATTGCTAAAATACGAGAGAAGAAAATGAAAGCCAACATCGAAATCAATGTTACGAAATAATATACTGTACAGTCCTATACACAATGGTGAACAGAAGCTAATATAAAGACCAGGTCAGTAAGGTTGATCGGATAATCATGTCGTTAATCCGGTAATCCGCATTATCATAACAGTACTGTGGCGTGGTGAGCTTATAGTGTTCGATGCTTCAAAATATTGTGCTATTGAGATTTATTGGATATCTTCTGGTTAACAGTTTTCATGAAGAAATCATTTACTACTTAGCGGATAAAATCCAAGTACACGGTCATCGTATTGGAACCTGGAACTTAACTGTGTCCGTCCGTCACTAATAAATATCTTTGAGTTTTGGTTCGTAATCGATTAAATTGAGATTTATTAAGAAGGATTATCTAGGCTATATCAACTATTCTTCATTATCTTACCAAATTGGAAGAGTTTCAGAAATGCACCCCGTGAATGCTCTCCAGTTTAATCGTTCAGTGAAGACTCTGTAAATGTTTTGTGATGTATGCGACGTTACGTAAACTTATAATAAATCAAATAAAAGCAAATAAAAAAGATCGTAGTAAGACAAGATATGAGTATGTATAAGTCTGTTAAACAAATACATTATAAAGTAGTTGGTTTGCCTGTCATACCTAACGATTGGTCCATTGAAAAAACAGCACCACAACAGTATGTCATCCTGCAGTATTAATTCAAAACAAAATTCAGCATCCAAATTTAAAATTTCAAGAGATTTTATAAGCTTCATAATATAATGGCTTCATTGAATATTTGATACTTTATATCCCTCTATTATTTCACCACAACTTCTTTATTACCATTATTTCACAGCATTTTTTTTGAATGGCTGGATTTGAATGCAGAATTCCACAGCTATCCTTGAATTTTTAACTTCCAGAGGAATCATCTTCACAGAAAGCAGCATACGGATCTGAGCATAAAAAATATTACTTCAGATATCTGTGACTTCTAAGAATGCTAAAGCGTTGATTTCTCTTTCACGCCAATCAAATACTATCGATAATACACAGGTAAAAGTTAAGTTTTGAATACCATTTGAAGAGTAACTGCACACTTTGCCTTTCTTCGTACTATGGCGTGGGACTCAGAATTATATAGCCCTCTAGATACAGTATACATGGTAACCACAGCCTTGAATCCTGGGGGGTCAATCCCAAATAAAAAATTTTGACTCGTGTTTTGGGCAATTTTGAGACGAAAAACTGCAAAATCGCGCAATTTGCTCAATTTGAAGGAATTGCAGTACTTAAGATCCCATATATTTAAATGCCATGCCTTTTTGGACAATATCACAAAATGCCCATTTCGTCGGGCTAGATAGTCGACAAACCCCGGGCCCAGTCAGAAGCATGTAGTTACGGTCGTGATGCCAGCCTACAGCATGTCAATTCATGTTGCATAATAATCGTCACATATATTCAGATACAATATATAGACCATGAAGACCCTGTTAAAAATTTTATTTTGGGGGTTTAAAGCATGGGTATTTTAAGGGGGCCTATTGATATCGATCAAAGATATTTATTTTGAAATATATTTGATATTGTAATTCAGTGAGCAAACAAGGTATTATAATTGAAGTATTCAATATCGAAGCAAAAAACTTTTGATAATAACATTGTACTCTTATTGATAACATCCATCTGTCTGTAATATAAATATATTGCGTGGGCAACATATTCTGTAGAAATAATATGTTGAATTTAAAAAAGTATAATCAAGATTGCAAAAAGATGATATGAAATTATTGGTAGCACGTTCACGGCCGTAAATCCTGGGGGAATGACACCCCACCCCCTTCAATGAAGCTATTTACCTAACATTTTGGGCAATAGACGAACAATTGCAAAATCGTGCAATTTTGAATGCATTACAGTATTGTATATAGTACAGCTACCAAATATATAGCTCACAACCCCCGGTCAAGAATGCGTAATTACGGCCGTGAGCACGTTCTAAAATAATGTTCTTAGACGATTATTAGCCTTTGATTTTTTACCGTGCCTAATGTTTCCTCTTACTTTCCGGTATACAATATTGTTGCTTCAGGGGATTTGTTGATTGTATTCACCGATTTTATTATTACTCCCTAACGTGGTATAATGGGTGCCTAGTACGATAGTACCCGAGCTTTTATCAAGGACAAACATAAATTGCTTCTGCTTTCTGTATTGCAGTGCCGATAGTTTAAGAAGCCGATAATTTTTAATTAATTATTTTTGCTATATATTTTGAGAACCAAAAGCTGGACATATATTGTTATTCGAGAGCCAAACTCTCAAAATGTTGTTAAAATATGATTATGATTACGTTAGTAAGTAGTAAAACTGCAAAAGAAAATCTTGAAATTGATAAATTGGCAACATTTTACATCTGGGCTGCATCCTCGCTGCTGCAAACGAGTTAATCCAGCGAGGCTAGTATTCATTTTTGAAGCAGTTACTCGCGTTTTTACTATTATGGCCCCTTATTAATATACCAACAAAGAGTTCTTTTAAGCTCTCCGAAATTATATAAAAAGAAATCCCTCGTTCCAGCTATTAAATACTGGACCGTAGATTTGACAATAAACTTCTTTCTCTCTGATTAAGAATACATAATATCAACAATATTCTAAGAGACTTCTCTATTCTAGTTCCAACCAAATGATTAATTCAAATTAAATCGCTATCATAATTATTTTCATTTAACCATGATTTAGATTTTATATCAAAGTACTTGTGAACTTCTTGCGAACTTTTATTGAGTAGAGAATCTACGTGAATGAATTGTTTAAAAATAAAACCGCGACACTATTATTGTTCTTATTGAATATATTTGTATTGTTCAAATCTTAAAGAGATTGTGATCATTTAAAAGAAAGAAAGGAATCCCACCCTAAACGCTTTATGATTGAAATTGTATTTTTCGTTTAGCTTTGTCATAATCAATTTTTGATTAAAACACACTTTACACCTTATTTCGAGGCGGTGCTGAGGTTGTTATCCAAACCCCATTGCGTTGGTTATCAGTGTTTAAATTTTGCTGAAAATTGGTAATGTTTTGTTTCTATGGCCATTTTGAACAAGAAAGGATGTTGCAAATTAGCTGTTGATTGTTTGTAAATTACCCTAGCTATCAAATGTTTTGTTGTTGACATTGACTGGCCGGAATGAAAACGAATCAATTTGGATTTGATGATTTGAAGCAGTTTCCTTGGTATGTTTCCGCTGAGAACGAGATCATCAGTGACGACGATTACGAGGAGGAGAACTGCAAGGAGAAATTATCAGTTCGTCGTCATACTACTCATAAAGTACCACAAAAGATTTCTTTAACTAGTACTAGCTCGATTGATGTTGGGAGTTTATTACATACTGGTCTTTGGAAAAGTCAAGAAGATGTGACTATGTATACAACAAGGAGGAGAAAACCTTCATTTGTGCCACCCAAGGTAGTTGCTACTTAATTATGTGCAAAGGTTATTCAAGCACTAATTACAATTATTTATTTTTTTATAATCTTACATTGCTCTGCTTATTCAAATGAATTTTACATGTCCGATACTGAATATTAGATTTAAAATTACATCTGAGTCTTCTAAGGGTTTAACTCGAAGTCATATAGATTCGATAAATGTATGTTAGGAAACAACATTTCCGAAAATGTTTAGAAAATGTTTTCACAAATTGACAAATTTATCTTAACATGGCTGTTTTGACAATGCGATCTAATTTTGGTTATTTATACTGCATGATATTGTTGTGCAAAAATCATAATATCACATCTTTGTTATCAAAATTAAGCGTGTAGCTTATCACGTGTTTATGCTCTATTGTTTTCAGCTGCGCTGCAAAATACATATAAAATGCGAGTACATTTATTTGTTACTAGTAATACCTGTGATAAACTTATGAATTATTCGCATCATATTGTGTTCGTGTTTCTATCAGAAAATTGGCTACAAAATATAGGATTAAATTAATGGATGATCCATTCCTGAATGCTATGTTTTTACCCTACATTTGTTTTGCTTTCTATCATAATTGTAGGCTACAAAATGTATTGTATTTCTGATTAACATTTGTACGCCATTTATTCGTTTTTCTAAAAGGACTAATTCCTTGACAACAAGCTACGCAGGACGTTTGTATAATTTCGTTGCTACCATTTTGAACGCTCAACACTTTACAGTCTAGTGATTAATTACATTATACATGTATAACCCCTGAACTATCATTTGAATTCTAGGTTATAGATATGTAACACACAAAAATAACCTGTGTTTTATCCGAATAACTATCATTTTATGGAATTTCGATAAGCTTGTCTTTGGCTTTGTTATCAATCTCACCATCAAACCATTACAGCAGAGGTCATGCAGGGTTTTTGTTCAATAGCCTCGAGGTGAACTGCCTCCGAGCCAAAATCCTGTTTCTTCTATAAATTCAGTAGGCTACGATTGACGTCACCTTAGTTGCGTGGTACAATTGATCTATCTATTACAGTTGCTATTATGAATATGATTAATTAACTACATTTCAAAGCTTCCATTAAATTAGTTCTTCTTTCTTTACCTAATTTCTGAAATATTGTTTTGAGACAATTTTCTATGCCGTAGCAAATTCTGCTACATTGCTTACACACTTGCTAATTTGCTATACACCATGATAAATCATCTAGACAACACATTTTGTTGTATTGATCAAAACGCAGGTTGCCATAGGAAGCAACAATTGACTTTGATAGTGCATCCATTATATAATTTAAAGAATTGAATTCGTAGACTTTTAACAGTGGGCGGACATTACTCACGGTATAGAGCGTCTGGAATTAGAAAATCGTTGCGACTAAATTGCTCGCTAAAATGTATAAGCCTTAATTAATTCGGCTTGCATATAGATCAATGAATTAGCTGCGTGTGCTTTTGAAAATTTCTTGCTGGTGGCTGCCTCACGTAGCTCAACATTTTCCCGAAAAGCGAGCGAAGCAAATATTTTAGGAAGGTATACGCTTTTGTGAGCGAAACATCTTACAAAAGCCTTTATTTTATGTTTTACCATATTTTGTATTATTTTCATTTAAATAAGATTATAGCTTACAAGCTCGGTATTTATTGCAAGACAGTATATTGTATTGATTCGTGACTGCTTTCTCGTTTTTCTACATCCTTAACTTTCCTTCGTATCAACGGTTAATTGTGTTACTGATATTCATTCTTTTGAAATAGTTTTAATGTTCTGACGTCAATAATTCACGAGTATAACAAAACATGTGATTCAGTATGGATTTACAATTTTTGTAACGAGAGAAACGAAAAACAACTTTATGACCTCGATGTTGGATGGAAACTGTAATAGTTACGTAAACATGACTGCATTGACCGCTGAAACGCTTGCTTGCTCTAGTAAATCGTTTTAATGCTAACGTCATAACTACGAAAGCTGTATGAGTTCTTGTTGCAACACTTATTGACTTCTATCGAAAGTGATGTTAACAATATATGTCTGAAGTATCTTTGAGCACGCCTTGGAATAAAAGGGATATTACCATTTGATCGTGTTGGTATTTTGAGTCAAAGTTAGTTGGCAGTTTTTAAAAAAGATTCAATAAATGTGGATTCTTGATTGCATTTGCCTAGCGTTGCATCTAACTATAAGTTTATATGGTTTATACAGCTCATATGGCGTACGGTACTCGTAAAATGGGGATATCTGCAATTGACCGCAAAGTTATGATTGTAAGTTAGCGATACAGCATGATTTGTGTAGTTCGGTTTTTAACGGTGTTAATATTCAGATTTGAAAGGAAATCAGTACTTCTTAGCTTGAAACTGCACCTCTTGTGAAACTTCAAATTTTCTTACAAACAACTGTTAGCAGTTGTGTGTAAATTTGCATTGATTACTTTGATATCCGTATATTAGGATATCCGTATAGTAGGTTTTATAGCGGGCTTCATAGACGATTTTATTGTGTTTCGATTGTTGCAAATCAAGTACAGTACGGTTTTTAGAAATGCGTTTTTTCTGCAGACAGGAATGTAAGTAGAAATAATGAAGTTTTATTGAGGAAAATCTAAAACTAATCAATGATGATCACTGCAGTTGTTTAAGATGAACTTAATGAGAGTATATCAATGGGTTTTTGTTGTTGCTGTTGCGTGTTTCGATTTATTAATTTGCTAAGAAGGTGTTTAAGAAAATCTTGGTTCTAGTTTGGGAATATTCTTCCACATTATGAAGCATATCTGTTTCAATTCAAGCTCAAATTGAAGATATAATTATATACTTATCAACTATCTTCATGATTTCCGTATGTTGGTAACTATGTATAACATTCAATGTGCGTTGAAAGTGGAATGTTACCAATCTTATTAATTGTGTTTGAAAATTAAAAACTACTTATTAATTGTTTTTATCTTTATTTACTATTGAATAGGCGTCACAACGGAGAAGCTCGATTTGTTTGATTCAAGGGGGAACTGGGAAACCAACAAGAAGACTCAGTGAGGTACTATTATAATTATAAGTAAAACTAGTTGATTTTAAATCTGCTTAAGAATTTTTAAAACACGTAGATTTATTGTGTCAACTTTTGTTTTTACTTTTCATTGAAACTGGAAAAGCCTTAAGAATGGTCAAAACAGTTAAGATAGTTGCAGGATGCTGCTTGTTGCTCATGAATAACAACAATCATGACAAATTGTTGTTATTGCTCATAAGATCATGAGATTTTCCCCAATGTTAAAGTAGCTAGGGATTCCAGTCATAGTTCGATAAGGCTATAAACGTATTTTGAACAATTTTAGACTTTAGATTGGATTACCTTTGATCTTATCAATGCTATCATGTGATCATAACTATATTTGAAAATATCTGCGTTTCTTTATCGCCGTCATTTGTATTATTTTCCAAGACATCCCTTTAAGTACATTATAGTTAGCATCACAGTGCCACATGCTCTGTTTATCATACTCTGACCTGTTTTAACGGCGACCTCTTTCCCATTGTGTATAGAGAATCATCTATGTCGCCCGCATGAGTAAAGGGTTTAACCCTTATGTAAAGGCCACCTGTCTGGGGTGGTCAGTTATATCGATATACAATGGTCATTGTGTGACGCAATGAACAATGTCTAGAAGGGGGGCTTGGAATTCCATTGATGTTGAATTGTATTTATGGTATGTAAGACTTGACGTGATACGTTTGTGTTTTATACATTCTCTGCGAAATTATGATTTTTTTCTAAATGAATGTCTACATAATTCACGTGCGTCTTACTATCAAAATAATTGAAATTTGCATTCAAATATACCGTTTTCAAAAGTTCTGATAAAAATTAGTGTATTCTTTGCATGAAATGTGTTTGGGTTAGAGTTTTTGACTTTTGACCAATTTTAACTTTCTTGCTCAAAGTGTTTTTTGTGTTAGTTATAACTTTTTGTAGTAATATGTCTTTTGTAAAAAAAAATATGATAAAAGAAGGATGTCTTTATAATCTTGAATTTTTTATGGTCTTTCTGACAAAGTTCCATTTGAACAACCCCGTCGAAGCGCAATGTAGTTTACCCCCGCAGGCTTTACTAAATTATTACCTATTAAAATCAGTGGAGTAAAGAAGTCTGACACGCGTGTAATCATATTGATAAATCACTGTTCTTTAGTCGAAGTCAACAACAATAAAAAGTAGTAGCAGATTTCGTGACTCCCACCCGCCCATTGTACTTCGGCTTGTGGGCATTTTAAAATAACTGCTGTAAATTGTAAACATGCAGTCGTTACGCTGAGTAATGGATTAGAAATATTCTTATCTATAAAGATAGTATGATATCTAGAACTTTCTATCTGACAAAATTGTATATGGCGTTTATATTCCCCTGTATATTATTACAATGAACAAGTATGGAAAGTTTCAGTGGTTGAGTTGTATGATTTACCCACTGATTTGTGAGTTCAGTATAATCATGGTATAATTTGTTTAAAATATCTTTACTTTAAAAACGACATAGCAATGAAACGGATCTGGAACTGGTTCCGTTTGTGCGTCATTTCGAATATTTCATTTTACTCCAAGCGGTGTAGAATATCATCGTAGATAATTCAGCGTTAAATTAATATCCATGCGATGGTCAATACTACTACACATCATTGTATATCTGCCTTTTCGCCCGCGGTTTTATTTTTTTCTAAAAACCGTCAAACGACTTTTACAGACAAAAATCTCATTGAGAAAAGCTTGTGTAACAATCCTCTGTGCGAGCTACAATCGTGCGTTGAATTCCACCGTTAGTTAAGCATGTAATCGGCTGTAATATTCATAATGCAATCGATAAATGAATAACTCAATTGTCTGTATTTCTAAACGTACTAATTATAATTTGTAAAAATTGTTAATTTTACGACAGCTAAACAATCTCAACATATTTCCTTATATGGATGGAAATGAACAATTGGCTGTTAATAAGAATTGCCAGAAAAGATGACTAATATGTATTTTTACGCGAGTGACAACTTGAATGCTGGGGGAGTATGCCAGCGATTGCATTGAAATTCTTACAACTACTATTGCATCAGCAAATTCAAATAATCAATCAAATTCAATTGTATTTTAAGGATTTCAATAGCTATTTGACAAGTAATAAATCATTTTTTGGACCTATAAATGCCATTGCAACGTTGAACTTGCCCTCTGTACTGAGTTCGCTGGTGTGTTTTTCTGTTGGCTGAACGTCTTTCAAGCTATTCTGGATTTGTTTTTCGTATTTGCTCGAATGGAATATTTGATTTATTATATCTATCAAATGTTTTTGCCTAATAAGAGTTTTGAATTTGCTGTTTTAAACCATTGCTTTTGGAAAGTGAATAATATCATTCAAGAACTTTCATATTTTACGTCTGACGATCCATAGCATATACAACAGTATTTGCTCGACATAATACTCGGATCATCAAGGAGATTCTGCACCTGAAAATCGGGAGAGTGAGTGAAAATAATCGGGTGAAATCGTTGAAATATCTACACGATATCTATATAGCGGTTCATCGTTCAGTACTTTGTGAGTCTTCTTTGCAGATACCATTGAATACTGGAGTGTGAGAAACACAACACGTGTATTGAACGTTGTCTATGAATACGCTCGAGTGCAGAGATTGTGAATTTTACTGTACGACGGGTTAGTCGAGTGAAAATCTTTAAAAACTATTCAGATTCATCGGTCGAGTGTAGACGATAACAAAAGAGTGTGAAATATACTTCATTGGAGGATTAAAGAGAGGTTGTGAGAATGTATCTTTTGAATTTAAAGCGTGCTGCTGAGTGGGTAAAGCGTCGAGCTGAGAAAATACTAAGGGTGAAACCCAACGTGAGTAATGTATACCATACCATATAGTTGTCATAGAGACAGAATGATATTCATTGTGCCTGTGTGTGTACATACTTAGATTTACTACAATTCTACTTTCGATTGAGAATAAAATGGTTGTGTACCACAAGTAGTGATGTAGTGTAACATTGTTAATTTTACAATCTCTGTTTGGTCTTCAGTATTCAACTATTCATATACTCCAAATGTATGTTGCTATTTATCTACCTTTAATGTAAACCTTATGCATGTCAATGTCATGCAAATAATTAAATAATTGTTATAATTAGTTACATATTTAGTAAATTAATTGAATAATTAATTAAATTGAAGTGTTGGTTAAGAGCCCGCCCGGGGACTTCCATACATCGGCTGTACGGGGACGTGCCATTTTTAAGGGGTGCCTTTTCCAGATTATTGTGAAATTTTGCTGAAATTTTACTGTGTCAATTAAGAGATTTTTAAAAATTCTAAAACTTTTCCTCAGTTTTGCTCGTAAAAACATGAAATGTTTGGGCCTTGGTACACCCCCGTCAAACCCCCGGGATTGAGAGGTACTTGGTACATTTTGATTTAGTTTATTTGTACGCATAAATGTTATATTGATACTACGGTATACGAATTCTATCAAAACAAAGTAAATTAGTCATAGAGGCAAAATCTTTCATACCAGTATTTTTATTCACACATAGAAGATTATCTGTATTAGACTTAGCCTGCGTCCAGACTAAAACGTTTCTGAAGGACACTTTCCACTTTCCAGGCTAAAACGTTTTAGTCTGGACGCAGTCTACATTAGACTGTATATGTTAATTCCTTTTATTGCACTTGGTCTTGCAATCGTATTTCATAAAATTAAATTAATATCGACTATTAGCACATTATACATGCATTATGTAACAACTCATTTATGATCTTTGAGCTAACTCAAAATGGTATTATTTTTGATTAATTGTCTATCTATAGGTTCAAAATTACAGTGATACCAACAATCATATGAAAATGATTTTAATGTCTATGCAATAAAAGCTTAGTTACCAGCGCTAATAAATGTCGAATTCTTTACCTTGAAATAATGAAATCATGTAGTAATTTACCGCCGTTTTTAATCTCGTACCCAGCTCCCGCAATGAACTTTCCTTAAATAGACCGAAAATGCTTTATCTCCCTTATTTATCGAATTTATGATTTTGTTTATGTGACAAACGATTGTGATCAGTAAGAAAGGAAAAATTATAAGGCTCGCCTTGGTTGTAAAGATTAAACAAATCATTTCAATTGTATATTCTTCCTTTTGCCAGCCGTTCTTATTCCACGCACACAATGCATCAAATACACGAAGCCTCAACAGACAACAAGTGGCCAATTGGAAGCAAGGTTATGCCCCCCGGCGAAGACTATCAACTACAGCTGGTGAGTTCTTAATTCAACTTATAATAGGGGGGTTATTCGATGTTCAAAAATTTTAGTTGTCCTCTGTCTTTAGTGTTAACAAAGAACGTTTGCATTTGTAATGAAAATGGCAAACTCCAACAATGCCTTCTGATGTCATAATTTTGTTATGAAAACGGAGTGTTGTGAATGAATGCAAATTTCAATAATTCGTGTTCTTTGTTTTTCCATTATTTTTAAATATGACGTCATGTCAAGTGCTATTTCTAGTCTATTTTTCTCCGTTTCGCGTGTGGCCTGACAATAGTTTTCTGATTTTGTTTTGAGATTGCGCGTGAAATGTAGAAAACAGTTATCTTTCATTCAAATTATGGTTGCTAGTTATGGTATTATGTCTGTGAAAGTGAGGTGTGTTGTTGATAAAATATGTTATGAATTGTAAAGTAAAAACCACGCAGTTTGCAAATTAATATGTCCCCCTATCTGAACTCATATTCACATAATTTTCATGATAAATAAAATATAGTTGTAAAAAGTGGCTTTTTATGATTGGTTCAACGTAATCAAAATAGTTATTATTGTTGTAGCGTTAATGCCATCAGCTAGCCGTTTGAAATTACGAGCAATTGCCAAGGATGAATTATTAGCAAGTTTGAATGTACCATTTAACGAAGAAGAAGACCAAAGCTCTATATCAGAAGAGAAAGATAGTAGTGATGATGAAGAAATACCAGAAGATACGATAGTTGAGTCAGATTATCAAGCTGAAAAGATTAAATTAGAAGGTAAGAGCAACAATCTATTTAATCCAAGGTGCAATCACGTTTCCATTTTTGAAGGGTATCATATCCTAGCATCAGGCAGGTGATGTATGTCGCATATTATCTTCTTATGGAATTTTCAATTCCACAAATCCCTCTTTCCTGTTGTATATATTATAAAATGATTTTTACTGAAACAGCGTTATGATCCAAGCAAAGCGTTTGGTTTCGCAAACTGGATATTCAATTTAACAGACTTATAGACTTATTCCAAGTACCTTTTCTTAATTCTCATACGGTAGTTACAAATTGGTATCTTATTCTATAGGACATAGGAGTGCTAAGTGCTTATAGAACTCAATTGTACTGGCTTCATGTAGAAGTAGACATCTCGTTTCGTTGTCAACATGTGTTTGGGTATCATAAGGGCCTAGCTAGAACCGGAGTCCAATAAAATTATGAATCCTGGAAGCGTAGATGCGAGAAGGCTAGAACAAATTCAGAAAAATTGATATTCTTATGATTATTGGTCAAATTTCAAACAAAACATTCAGAAGAAATGTTGAAATGCTTCTAGGAAATAAGAAGACTGAACCTTATGTCGGACCCTGGCTAGAACAAGGGTGGCGCAATCATTTTACTATTTTAAATTGTTATGATTCTCTTTGCATAGAAAAACGACGTCGAGTTATTGAAGAAATTGTCGACACCGAACAGAAGTATATCGACTGTTTA
The DNA here is from genome assembly GCA_916610825.1 of Haliclystus octoradiatus. NCBI lineage: Eukaryota > Metazoa > Cnidaria > Staurozoa > Stauromedusae > Haliclystidae > Haliclystus > Haliclystus octoradiatus. The sequence goes on from OU744448.1 coordinate 26,670,660, forward strand.
GAAACCATGGAAACGGTTAGTATTAGTTTTTTGGCTGTTTGAGTTTACAATCAACTTGCTTCTTATTGTTTCTTTGGTTCTACTTGATTATGGTTACAATGGTGGAAGCGCTTAAGAAACCGCTGATACATTTCTCATACTTCTACTATAGTGCCTTTAACATAGATTGGATCCAATATTCGAACTCAGCGAACGGTGTTGAACTGAACTGGATTCGATGCAGATTATGTCTAGTGCTCACATCATTATTCGTTTGGTCATAAATTATAGAATACAATTATAATCTTTTTATCTATGATTTGGTGCACTTCTACATTCATCGTATAGATATCATGTTGACACTGTGATTGGTGATACAGCATAAGCTCTACGATATTTAATTGGTTTGTTTTTACTTATTTAGGTATTTAAAACACCAATGTTGAACCAAGGGATTGCATCAGAGAAAGATATTCGGTAAGTTTTTTCCAACAAATACTGTATATTTCCTTTTAAACGCACATCCAGCAGACATTCCGTTTACCCTTCTCCCTACCATCTATAGAATGATACTCTGCTGAGCCTGCTCCATTCGATGTCTCGATAAAGGTTCGTGTAGGCCTGTCTTCTAGGCCAGGTGCACCCGAGAGCTGTATCCAAGGTCCGACAAAAGTAGAAATCCTGCTTTCCTTGATTCCGATAGGCTAGAGCAAATTCGGAAGAAAATTGATATTTTTATGATTTATTGGTAAAATCTCAACAAATTTATGATTCATGATATGATGACCTAGACTATTTTATGATTCATTGCAGAACATTGTTTCCAGCTTGCTTAGCAAGTATACGAGAAAATCATGTTGAATTTCTTGACGAATTACAAGAACGAGCTGATCGCTGTAAAACAACTGGTGTTATTGGTGACATATTCGAAAAGATCTCGGGACCATCGAAGGTAAATGGAATAGAAATGTTTTCAAAATAATTTGAATATTTTATGCATAATGCTGTATAATTGATTAAAAAGTACTGTCTAGTTTAAAAAAGCTTCTGAGATAAACTATTCAGAGTTTTATTTTTTTTATTTTCCATTCGTATTTCACAGGTCTATCTTCTTGATTTATATACTGATTATGTCAATGCATTTCCAAAGTCAATCAGTGTGTTTGGTCGATGCTCACGTCAATCACAAAAGTTTAGAAAGTTTATACAAGAGGCGTATCGTCATCCTGGTTGTGGAAATCTTGATTTACCCTCGTATTTGATCACACCTGTACAGAGACTACCACGTTATGTACTCCTTTTACGAGTAAGTATAATTTAGTTAACATTTACTTTAAAAAATGTGTTCTTTACCAATAATGAAATATATAGAATCATATAAAATATAATGGTGTCAATGAATACACAATCGTTTTATGCCCAACGCTCTGTCAAATGCCATCGAGCATATGTGGTAATATATGGTATATTACTATTGAATAGCATATATGGTAATAAATTGAGTAAAACACACTTTCTCCGTTACTCAGAATTTCACACCGATTGAACGTAAACTGTTTCTTTAAATTTGCATGGATACATTCTACATAAAAAATCACAATTACATGAAATTCTAACAAACGGAGAAATGCCCAAACATTATTGATCACTAAATTGATGTTTTGCTTGTAATAAATAAAAACTACGCATTTATCAAATCATTATCGTCATCTATGTTTGCAGCAATTACTCAAATACACCAGAGAAGAACATCCTGATTGTATAGATATACGCGAGGCTTTAATCAAAATGGAATCACTCATATCATGTTTAAACGATTCGATCCAAAGCTCAATGCTAGCGTTTTGTGGTGGTGGGGCTGTTCCAAGGCGTGGAACTCTTTCAAGGTAAACATGATATGATATTGAATATATAGCAGCAGACAAGTATTTGTTTCTTGCTGTTATCCGTCATCAGTAGCTCAGTGAACAAGGAACTGTCTTCGCCACACTAGCTAGATCAAGAATAACAAGTGAAAAAACATTATACTGTAATCATTACATAAAAAACTGCTGTGTCATACCAGATGATGCTTAATAAAAATTATGGAAATAGTGGGGTTATGCATGTAACGGAATTGTGATTTCTTCTTTATATAAAATGTAACCTTTGTAAATTTTTCACATTTTCATTTTACTTAGGCATATCTCAAAAAAGAACAAAAAGAAACGAGGAAAGGATAGGTAAGATTTATTCAAAGATGCAGTTGTTTTGGATGATATACCACATAGAATGTATAAACGAATCCATGGGTTAATATATATTGCACCTTTGAACAACCTCATACATATACATTTGAATATGTTTCGATGCCATACTGCTCATTGTTAATCAAGCATCTAGATCGTGCAATTTTTATCATGAAGGACGAAGTGCTTGATTTATTGGAGATGTTAACAAACAGGGTCATAATTTTGACACTGCCCTTCTTAGTTCTACCACTGCCACCGTAGGCTGGCTCAAGCGTTCCTGCGTGATCCATCTGGAGTACCTCGTAGAAGATTTGTCTAGTGACTTGACTGTATAGATGTAGAATGTTGTTGTGCAGTTGGTCTTCATTGGGCGAATTTCTGCAATATGGTCATATTTGTTCTAAGTCTTGTTTCTAATTTCATTTGTAGCACTGAAAAAGCAGCAACTGTAAAACGTTCTTCATCTGAGCCTGTCTCTGCTGGAATGCTGAGGACTAAGACACGCCCTGTTTCAATGATAGGTATTCAAGCAGATCCATCAGTTGATCAAGGATATTGTAGTTTGAGTGAAAAGAAAGATGGTATCCCAGAAGAAACAAGTACTGAAAGCAACCTATCACTCTCGCTTGAAGGGTATGTTGTATTTTCATTGCATTAAATTTGTTACTGATACCGTCGTTAATCATGATTCTCGCGTTTGTTCTGAAGGCTATTACATCTGTTTTTGGCTCGAGACCGTCTAATCTAAACGGAGCTTATTCGAGGTTTGAGCTTACGCTGTTTAACTACAAATACCGAATAACGTAGTTAGAACCAAACCTTTACTTATCCTCAGCGAGATTTTTGACCTTACCCACCTTTGAAGGCAGTTCACGTCAACAACTGAATTCTGGATCAAAAATGAAACGCGTTAGTTATTTCCATACTCGAATTTCAGACATGGTAGTCATGTTAATTTTTCATATTTGAGATGTTTGCCACGTTTACCTGAAGATTCTTTCGAGGTATGGAGAGTTATTATATTCCTCCCTCAATGACAGATGTAATTTATTGGTCACTTTTTATTTCTTAGTGCTCCTGGTTTACTGATGTTTCCTCGACCTAAAATGAAACGAGCCAGCTCACCAAATATCTTTGCAAACAATGACTCAAATACCAATGGTAACCCAAATGGTAGCGGTACTATCTCGCCTGACAGTTCAAGGAATTCAGATCTACGGAAATCGTAAGCATGATTCAGATATAATATATTCTGTTTATCTTTATTAACATCTGTTTTTTTGTTTTCTGCAAGTTTTTGTATTTTCAAAAGATGTCCTCTCTTTTGACTGAGCTTGGCTCTTATGCCTCCCTGTAATAAATATATAATTTCAAAGTCTGAATCCGATTTCGGTCTTTATTTGGTGTCAAGGACATGGTGCACATCAGAAACTAGTATTTGCCTTCTGGGGGTTATGAAAATTGGGATATCAGGATCCCATTCTTTGGAGCTTTACTGATTTCCATTTATTATTTTCATAGAATTTCTAGACTTTTATACACTAATGACTTAAATTTCCTGATTTCGAAACTAGTTTAAAATGTTACCTTGGACCTTACGGGATGGAACATCTTACTTACTCGTTAGAGTCACGACTTACGAACACTAACGAAATAAGAGAAGTAAGAATTTTGGTCCCGTAATCTGCACGCATTCTATTAATTTGTTTGTCCTGTGGGCAATTATCAAGATGCTGTCAAGTACATATTTTTAGCCCTGCCCTGACTGAAACTATCTTATGCCTTAGAAACTTCTTGAGAGCTGGATGGATTTCTAATCTCTCCAATTTTGTTATTTCCTATTCAATTTGCAGATGGCGTAAATCATTCACAACTGCGCTGACATCAATCTGGTCTCCTCCTCCCATGAAAGAAGAAGAATCACCAACGTCCCCATTGTCAACAGCAACAACAACATCGGTTAATCAATTTACATTTGACGAGGAAGATGTTTCTATGACAACAAATAGAGATGCCATGATTAGCAATGATGAACCTTGTAATGTTGAAGAGAAATCAATCTCAACAAACAATTTAAATGAAGGACGACCGCGTTCTGCTTCGTCCCTTGCTCGTCGTAAATATGGTATTTCATATCCAAAATCAGCGTCATGTGGTGACGGACTTTGTCAATATGTGGATAATAATATGGATACAGATAGAACAACGTTTTCAGAAAGTAATAATAATAGTAAGATCGTATTGTCAGAGTCCTTCAAATCTAAGAAACGTGGATCTTTTATGGGATTTAGAAGACGTCGGTCATCGCGACGAAATTCTAATCTAGGTGAAATCGAACCTGATATGGATGACCGAGTATCGAACAATTCAGCAGGTAGTCCTGTTATGCCTATAATATCTGACGGCGAGGAATTATATAGTGCATCGGCACCTAATACACCCAATTCGCAATCATCTCGACGAAGTAGTAAAAGCTCAACACGTGGTTCTACTTTATCGTTGTTCTTTCAAAAATCGAAAAATAAAACATTATCGAAAAGTGAACGTGATATCTCCCGATTACCAGATAACGAAGATGATGCGAAGGAAGCAAAACCATCGAGTCGTAGTCGAATTGCTAATAAACTTAAATCGCGAGCGAATAAGAACGATCGAAGATCATTGCGACAGAAAAGTACTACATCGTTACCCGACATGGTCGAACATGATCGACGATTAAGTTTTCCCGATCTATCGGAACGTGTTGAACTTGAAGATGACGATAATACTAGTACACATACCGTTGATCAAGATGTGAATGATTTTAGTACAGTAACATATCGTAAGAAATCACCCGATAATATAATTCGTGCTGCATCTATGGATAATTTATCAAATGATAACGATGAAAATGATATAAATAAAGCAAAATTAAGAAGAAAAACTTTTAGAAAATCAGTCAAAAGTTTTGTAAGTTTTAACAAATGGTAAATTAATAAATTTTATATATGAAATATTGCTAATACAACTATACATACTTTATTGTAAATATAATATAATTTTCACCTTGGACATTTCAAATCAGTTCATCGATACGATCCCTCGTCAAAAATCTCAATAATTATTTCTTGTTAGCTTAAGGATTTTACGAATTAGCTTTATCGGAATTCACGTCTCTTTAGCTCACTCCGGCTGGTTTTCACGGAGGTGTTCTTAGAGTGTAGCGAATCTTCTTATAATAATTATACATAATTTTCTATACAAATAAAGAGGATTAAATATCACCAGTCGAATGTACATATTGCTGGCCAATAATTGTCCACAAGAAGATTTTTATCAACGTTTCAAATCATTTTCGTGTTTTATTTAGTTTCCCCTTTCTGTATACATATGCACTAGTCAATCGATAGCCACCACCACTGGCATTTGATGAATAATTGCTTAACCCTGGCCTCCCTGGAAAAGCATCTGCTACATCATGGGCACAAATACTTTATAAAAGCAATGTTCAACGATATTTAACATTGATTATTCTACAAAACCTTGATGTTTGAAGTTTATGTCGTGTAACAGGTGTTCGTGTAACACGTGTCGTGTACTCGTGTTCTGAGGAGAAATGCAATCCAGTTCGATGGGTATTAATTCCCGCAAAGTATGAGCAGTGGAGATGCCTAACCCCTGAAAATCTGAAACTTGTTTGTAATTAACATGGAGATGGAGTATTCGATGATACGTTTCTTAGAACAAAGCTGAATAAGCCCATCGCCCCCTTGAAATTCAGGCATATGGATGGGACAGTGTTTATGATGGGAAAATACCCATACTCAACATCAGTTAATTAAATTTTGATTGAAAATAATTAGACAAAACTGACTATTATGAAACAGCAGTCGATAGATAATCATCAAATATTATGGCGGCTAAAGGAGAAATGATTCAAGTTCTCAATAAATGATGATGATGATGATGATGATGATGATGATAAAATTGCAGAGTTTTTGGTAAGCATCTGTCATCGAGGCTCACATTAATTAATTACTGTACTTACCGTTATTACAGAAGAGTGATAGAAATCTGATGTATACTTCCTCAGATTAAGGTTAGAAATTAGAAGGAAACAATTTAAGGACACTATAATATGAATTAATTGTGATTTATGTGACTTTATCTGTCTCTATGAATTATATATACATCGAGTATCATTCTTCTTATTGTTTGGCAAATCGGGAGAGATGCTAATTAGAAGATAATAACAATAGTTATGATAGTGACATCGATTGCTCGCAGGATTGCCACGAACATCCATATTTTATTCTTCGCTGATTTATATAGTAAAGATAAAGAGTATTTATTTTTCTATTGCAACTATTTAGTTGATTAATCTCTTCATATAAATTAAATTTCAGTTTTGCGCATGCGCAGTGTCTCAATTACGGTACCACTACTTTTGATTTTATCATGTAATGATTGCTTTATAAATGTCTAAAGACGTAAGCATTATGTACTTGCTTCGGCAGTACATATACTAAAATTGGAACGATACAGAGAAGATTAGCATGGCCCCTGCGCAAGGATGACACGCAAATTCGTGAAGCGTTCCAAATTTTTTTAAACTTATACAAATCAGCTTGACTAGTTTCTTCAGTATCAATTAACCTGCTTGCAGACTAAAATCTAAAGGGTCAAACAGGACCGGCAACATTTGCATGAGATTTTTCAAAATGGAGTCTCGCAGCTTTTTTATCAACGTCATATTGTTTCAAGTGAGTGGATCTGAATGGAATGGAATAGAATAGAAATAGTTTATTTAAAGACATATAAACAACTATGATACATGATTTTTGCTTTTTGTTCTATCTGATTACATGTAAGTGTTATATAAGGCATTATTGTTAAGCAGTCGTTTCTTGATGTCTGACGGCGTCATCGTCGTCTAATAATTAGTTTGATTGAGAATATAGTGTATTTATAATTTCTTGTTTATATTTAATTATATTGTATGAATCGTATTTGTAATATTTATTTAGTGATTGTACACCTTGCAAGCTGAATGATCGTTTACCACGGTCAATATGGACGCGCGGGAGAATGTACATATTTTTTCTTGTAATATATTTGTGATTACTTTTATTAAATAAAATCTTTAATTCTGAACCATATATTCCTGATTTGGATTGATGGGCTGTACATGCAGTGCGTAGATGTGACATGTGGCTGATAGAGAGCCATCCCAGTTGTTCAAGTGTGTCTTTCATTCTATCAAACTTTCGCTTGCCACATATCAATTTTGCCGCCCAATTTTGTATCCCTATCTGGACCCTTCTAAGCTGTGTTTTGTTGCATGAGGCCCAGACTTCGATAGCGTAGAGACATGGATTTAAAATTTTTGTTTCTATGAGTGTTTTAAATAACCCAGCCGGAATATAAGGGCGAATCTTTGATATTGCAGATAATCTGTAGGAAGCAATTCTTAAGATTTTATCGACGTGCTTCTTGAAACTCATTTCATTATCAAAGACCCCGCCCAAATTTCTAGCTGTATTTACATATTATATACTTTGTTTGTCAATTGTCAAAGTTAGCAGAGTTCGGTTAATTACCTTTTTGTGACCAATAGCCATAATTTTTGTTTTATTAGTGTTGAACAGTAGTGAATTTGCAGAAAACCAAGTCGAAACTCTTTTTGAATCATCATTAATTTGTTTTGGTAAATTACACAGTGATTGGTTGTCTTTAGATTTAAAATTATACAATACTTGTGTGTCATCGGCAAACTGGCCAGCTGCGCCATGTTTAACTACGTTTGGTAGATCATTCACATAAACTAAAAAGAAGAATGTGGATATTTGAGTCGTGAATTTTGACATTATCCACCTTATGATCTCTATTTTGTTTTGATCGAAGCTCAATAATCAAGTGAAATTGAAATACAAAATATAAAGCCCCAATAGCGGCCCAAAGGAGATCACGAAGATTTTTACCTAACAATTTATTAACCATTTTCATAGACCAATTTTAACAAAGACAGCAGTCTCTGAAAGCCGCTCCGGTTATAGGAAACAAAAGAGCAGGCAAATGACTTCAATCTTGTCAATCGCTGCGTTACTATGGAAAACTTATCTATTATGTAGATCGATTCCGTCATTTTAATACTAACTGATTACAATAAAACGCAAACGACCGCACCTGAGGAAAGTTACTGCTAAAACTCTATATATTATCTTTAATGATGTATCAATTGGCCTTAGCCTGACAATCACCTAACAGTGTCCGCACTTTATTATATGATATATAATATTATATAATATGAGGTGATGATATAATATACAGTGAAACCTGTTATAACGGTCATCTCTATACAGCGGCCACTTGTCTATAATGGTCACTCTTTCAATGCCTAAAGTAGTATTTTCTATTGAATCAAACCTGTATATAAAGGTCACCTGTCTATAGTGGTCAATTTATCTACCTCTAATTGCTGGCCGTTATATACAGGTTTCACTGTAACACACGTATGTGAGAGTGCTCAATGTTTGTTCGGACAGAGCATAATATAGACATTGACACAAAGATGAGGCAAAAGCCTTTTCCGTTACGGTAGTCGGACTCGGATTGGCTCGGAGTTTCACGCGTTTATTTTGCGATCATTAAACGGTTTACTAAAAAATCAAAACATATCACTACTCCTATAAATTCATGCATCGACGCAATATATATCTCTATCATGTTAATTTCATCGTCGCTTATCTTTGAATGAAGTTTATCATCATATTCATAACTTAGTTACTTCTAATCTGTTAATTATTTTCAAAGTTACGGTTTAAATTTGAAAAGCACATAGAACAATGCTATGTATATATATATATATATATATGCAGTATATTTGTTATTATATATTTGTTCTCTTTACTAGTAATACGATGACACCGAAAATCTCGATTTTATGAAGTGTAGCACGAGATAGAGGTTGTTACATGATCGTTTCAGACGAAAGATAGTCGGCAATCGGCAGATACAGTACGTACTTATAATGTGACCGCCAATATACAAGTACTGTACTACTAATAAATAATATAATAATAGATTTTTATAGCGCCATTTCTCAACATAACCCATGGTGATTCACAAAATTGATGTATATTTATCTCTATGTACACAACAAATATCAGCTGTAAAAATAAAACATAAAATAAAATAAATGGTTGTTGAAAGTTATTGACTTTCTAATTCATAATGTGACCGCAGTCTGCTGCTAGATTCTACTAATGTTTGATCTGTACCTTGCCATGTATTGTAAAAAATATCATTATTATATATATACTGGCATTGAGATAATAAAAATTGATAAAAAAAGAACCCGAAAAAGAAGTTATTATCAAATAAATCATATATGTAAAGTACCGCAAAACAGTGAAAAATGAATGCAGTTACCTGCAATTGAAAGACAAAACACGTCTTTATTAATGAATAACTACAGGCTTTTAGCGAATTTCTAGCAGAGTTAACCACCTGGAAATAGAAAGACAAACGATTGATCGGCAATCCAAGCTGTTTGAATCTTCATTTTTAAAATCGTGTTCTAAAATAGATAGATGCAAAATTCGACCATTCAATGCATCTATATGAACTTTATTATATAATGATAAACATTTATAGTTTGAGTTAACATTGATTTGTCTGCAAATATAGTAATCGGATATTTTAGTGCGATTTTCAGTAGAATATCTTCACATATAGAATTATCCAGGTGATTGTTACTACAGACAGAATTTTACTTAGTAATGAATATAGTTAACCACACATAGTTATTTTCTATGAAGCAAAGCGAAAACTGATTGATCCTATTTCAAAAAAGCTATAAAACACGGCATGACATATGACTAAGTTGAATTGCAATTAATTGAATCTACATAAGACATTGTTTAACTGATTTACGTAAACTTACAAGCGCTTATCTTCTAAAATACTGTGAACGATTGTCAACAGTATAAACCTGCTACTGTTTTTATTCAGTAAGAAAAAAATGGATATGTCTTCAATGTAATGCTAAATGATTAATATTTTATAATAATTGTGTGTCTGTGTGTGTGTGAAAAGTTGCTTACCGCAACGAAAGGAAATGTTTGAAAACTGTTTGAAACGCTGTTTTTTCACATAATTTTATCCTGTTGGAAATTCTTTATCAGAAAACTGAATATTTATGGAAATTGGTTTTAATAGAATTGAAAGAATAAAGGTCGGTAGTATTCAATTTTTATGATTATTTATATTTTTATCTAAACCTAATATTTACCAATGAAATTGAAAAACAAAATTAATAATAAAAGTAGTTATTATTATTATTATGAAGAATTTTCCACTTCCACTTTACCGTATAAGATCAAAGATACCAAATCCAGCGCAGGTATGTATCACAAGCAACAAATACCATTTAACAAATTAACAAGAGATGATATATACAACAAAATAAAACACGCATTTATTACTGAGAATGATTATGTAGTGATTAAAGCTATCAGAGGAATTTGAATATTAGAGTAGCTACGAACGGTTTTGTTTGAATATTTTACGACGATCGTCCACAGTATCACGACACTACTGCCTTTCTGTGACACATTAAAACATTATTCAGCTTGACTTTAACGAAACATATAATTTGTAATTTGCATAAGGATGATATGTTTTCAAAAATGATCGCGGATAGATTTTTGAGACATTCAATTCACATCATAGTTAAATACTCATTATTTCAACTTTTCCATAATACATATGTCATATATTCATGTTTTTGATATATATATATATCTAATAATGCTGCTATATATATATATATATATATATACATATAGCGCACTGTAGTGAGTAATGCCCAGACGTTATGAATGCATAATTCAAATTTCTTCCCACATTTCTTCCTCACGATTAGAAATTGGATTGTTAAAGTCAATGACTATATAATCCAAAGAACCTCAAGTCAAAGTCAAAGTTTGTCTAATCTAACTCTTATTCTATAAATAGATTCTAAATAATAATAATAATAATAATAATAATAATAATAATAATAATAATAATAATAATAATAATAATAATAATAATAATAATAATAATAATAATAATAATAATAATAATAATAATAATAATAATAATAATAATAATAATAATAATAATAATAATAATAATAATAATAATAATAATAATAATAATAATAATAATAATAATAATAATAATAATAATAATAATAATAATAATAATAATAATAATAATAATAATAATAATAATAATAATAATAATAATAATAATAATAATAATAATAATAATAATAATAATAATAATAATAATAATAATAATAATAATAATAATAATAATAATAATAATAATAATAATAATAATAATAATAATAATAATAATAATAATAATAATAATAATAATAATAATAATAATAATAATAATAATAATAATAATAATAATAATAATAATAATAATAATAATAATAATAATAATAATAATAATAATAATAATAATAATAATAATAATAATAATAATAATAATAATAATAATAATAATAATAATAATAATAATAATAATAATAATAATAATAATAATAATAATAATAATAATAATAATAATAATAATAATAATAATAATAATAATAATAATAATAATAATAATAATAATAATAATAATAATAATAATAATAATAATAATAATAATAATAATAATAATAATAATAATAATAATAATAATAATAATAATAATAATAATAATAATAATAATAATAATAATAATAATAATAATAATAATAATAATAATAATAATAATAATAATAATAATAATAATAATAATAATAATAATAATAATAATAATAATAATAATAATAATAATAATAATAATAATAATAATAATAATAATAATAATAATAATAATAATAATAATAATAATAATAATAATAATAATAATAATAATAATAATAATAATAATAATAATAATAATAATAATAATAATAATAATAATAATAATAATAATAATAATAATAATAATAATAATAATAATAATAATAATAATAATAATAATAATAATAATAATAATAATAATAATAATAATAATAATAATAATAATAATAATAATAATAATAATAATAATAATAATAATAATAATAATAATAATAATAATAATAATAATAATAATAATAATAATAATAATAATAATAATAATAATAATAATAATAATAATAATAATAATAATAATAATAATAATAATAATAATAATAATAATAATAATAATAATAATAATAATAATAATAATAATAATAATAATAATAATAATAATAATAATAATAATAATAATAATAATAATAATAATAATAATAATAATAATAATAATAATAATAATAATAATAATAATAATAATAATAATAATAATAATAATAATAATAATAATAATAATAATAATAATAATAATAATAATAATAATAATAATAATAATAATAATAATAATAATAATAATAATAATAATAATAATAATAATAATAATAATAATAATAATAATAATAATAATAATAATAATAATAATAATAATAATAATAATAATAATAATAATAATAATAATAATAATAATAATAATAATAATAATAATAATAATAATAATAATAATAATAATAATAATAATAATAATAATAATAATAATAATAATAATAATAATAATAATAATAATAATAATAATAATAATAATAATAATAATAATAATAATAATAATAATAATAATAATAATAATAATAATAATAATAATAATAATAATAATAATAATAATAATAATAATAATAATAATAATAATAATAATAATAATAATAATAATAATAATAATAATAATAATAATAATAATAATAATAATAATAATAATAATAATAATAATAATAATAATAAATAATAATAATAATAATAATAATAATAATAATAATAATAATAATAATAATAATAATAATAATAATAATAATAATAATAATAATAATAATAATAATAATAATAATAATAATAATAATAATAATAATAATAATAATAATAATAATAATAATAATAATAATAATAATAATAATAATAATAATAATAATAATAATAATAATAATAATAATAATAATAATAATAATAATAATAATAATAATAATAATAATAATAATAATAATAATAATAATAATAATAATAATAATAATAATAATAATAATAATAATAATAATAATAATAATAATAATAATAATAATAATAATAATAATAATAATAATAATAATAATAATAATAATAATAATAATAATAATAATAATAATAATAATAATAATAATAATAATAATAATAATAATAATAATAATAATAATAATAATAATAATAATAATAATAATAATAATAATAATAATAATAATAATAATAATAATAATAATAATAATAATAATAATAATAATAATAATAATAATAATAATAATAATAATAATAATAATAATAATAATAATAATAATAATAATAATAATAATAATAATAATAATAATAATAATAATAATAATAATAATAATAATAATAATAATAATAATAATAATAATAATAATAATAATAATAATAATAATAATAATAATAATAATAATAATAATAATAATAATAATAATAATAATAATAATAATAATAATAATAATAATAATAATAATAATAATAATAATAATAATAATAATAATAATAATAATAATAATAATAATAATAATAATAATAATAATAATAATAATAATAATAATAATAATAATAATAATAATAATAATAATAATAATAATAATAATAATAATAATAATAATAATAATAATAATAATAATAATAATAATAATAATAATAATAATAATAATAATAATAATAATAATAATAATAATAATAATAATAATAATAATAATAATAATAATAATAACAATAATAATAATAATAATAATAATAATAATAATAATAATAATAATAATAATAATAATAATAATAATAATAATAATAATAATAATAATAATAATAATAATAATAATAATAATAATAATAATAATAATAATAATAATAATAATAATAATAATAATAATAATAATAATAATAATAAT